>JASPKZ010003445.1:1270000-1627500 GCA_030220185.1 Diploptera punctata | reverse complement strand
TACATCAATTAAATCAGTTATGCCAAGAATACAATTTTAAAATATCAAAGGAAAAAAATGAAAATAATGGCATTTTGGAGGAGTGAACATATAAGATAAAAAATCATAATAAACAACAAACCTCTGGAACAAGTAACAAATTCTAATTATTTGGGTTGTAATTTTACTATAAACACAAAAACTGAAAGAGACGTAAATGTGAAAGTGTCAAGATTTCAAATGATATGCGGAACTATACATAAAACATTAAAGAACAAAACAAGACAGGATACTAGATTGAAGTTTTATAAAACATTGGCAGTTCCTGCATTACTTTATGGGAGTGAAACTTGGGTTCTGACACAAACATTACAAAGTTGAATATAAAGTGTAGAAATGAACTTCCTTAGAAGAACAAAAGGCTGCACAAAAATGGATCGGATAAAGAATGAAGATATAAGAACACAGTTTATATATTTATATATATATATATATATATATATATATATATATATATATATATATATTGAATGATAAAATCAAATAATATAGAGAAAAATGTTTTAGTCATGTAGAAAGAATGAACGTAATAAGGTTGCCAAAAGCAGCATTTAACTACAAATCAAGATGTTCAAGGAATGTAGAAAGGCAGTGAAAAGATGGACAGAACAACTGTTAGGCGGAACAGGCAATTTTCCCAGCTCGTGAAGTGAAGAAGAGAAGTTAATTTATAAACTCGACTCTAGCAAAGATACAATAGCTACCTCGTGTAGTACGACAAAGAAATTCATAAAATTAAATATCGAGGAAATGATAAATGGAGCATAGCGAAAAAGCATATGTATTGAACGGTAATAAATTAAATGCAAATTGGGGTAAATTAAGCGTAGAGATATACGTAGTATACTGAATTGTTAATTTCAAGTTAGTCGCTTTGACTATGTTTATAGTAGCCATTATTGCTAATAATGATATGGGTACACTCTCTGAGGAAGATTGGACCGTTAGTTTGACCAGCAAACATGCATAAATACATGTCATATGCTCCCTGAAGAAAACAATATCGCTGATACAGTATGTAACATATTGTTGGTTCATTAATTTCTATAAATTTATTGTCTATATTGAAGGTATAAAATTAATTTATACAAACAAACCCTTTTACATATTAAGAATCTCGATTGATATTTACAATAGAAAAGCTCACACTGTGGTCTCGAAGTAGCGTGCTGCCTTGATATGCAGCGGGCCCGGGTTCGATCCCCGGTCGGGACAAGTTCCTGGGTGAAGTTCTTTTCGTGGTTTTTCCTCACCTGTAAGACACATGTCGGGTAACTTTAAGGCCGAAATAGTCCCCGAACAACGTTTGTCCATCATAATCATCATCATTCATATACGCCTTAGATTATGTTTAGAATTAAGGACTCTCCTGGCGGACCATTATCGTAATTACCATCCATCATATCATCGGGGCAACATAACCCGCCTTTCAGGCACCTCAAGTTCAGAAGTGGGTTACGCCATGCCTGGAGAGAACACCCGAAATGTCGAAATGACAACCTGGGGCATTGAAAAAAAAATTACAATAGAAACTTCATCGATAACTTTGGTTAATGACATTGTAATTAAGTCCACCGCTGTGGTCTCGAGGTAGCGTGCTCGGGTTCGATCCCCGGTCGGGGCAGTTTTTCTGGGTGAGGTTTTTATCGGGGTTTTTCCTCATCTGTAAGACAAATGTCAGGAAAACTTTAAGGCCCAAACGGTCCCCGAAATCATATGGCCATCATCCTTATCATTATCATCCTTACCATTATCATTTTCATCATCATCATTCACCGGTGTGGAAAGCAACGGGAAGCTACCACACCTACAGAATTCCCTAGTAAAGCTGCAAGCATAGCATGAAAATGCTATGATTGCAGTGAAGGACCTGCCTTCGGGCAGAATTACTATGGATGGATGGATTGTAATTAAAAAAAAGTAAAATGATGAGTTTATGTCACTTTATTATTAAAAAAAAGTACAGAGTGTCTGGCTCAAGCCGTTCGTTTTCTGGCTATAGTTCGTGACGATTCAGTTTTCCGGTCGTTTTAAGATAGAGAACTAGTGTGGTCGGTTTAAGGAAGACACGGGAACTTATCTTTCCCTCAATCGCCATAATTCGCCTGACGGAAGACCAGTTAATTTATTCTTGTGTAAAAACTTCCACATATTTATTGAAATTGTTTTTTAACATAAATGGACAACTTTCTGTCATGATTTGTCTTCACTCATTTATATCCTGCAAAAAATAAATAAATTATTCTTCTTCATTTCACGGGCTAGGCAAATTGCCTGTTCCGCCTCACAGTTTTCTGTCCATTTTCTCATTAGCTTTCCTACATTCCTTGAACCTCTTGGCATTGTAGTTAAATGCTGCATTTGGTAATCTTGTTACATTCAATGTTTCTATTACCCGTTTAAGGAGTAAGCGCAGTTGTTGACGGAGGGCACTGCAGTCGTGTTTATGCAGGAATAGAACACGTGACACTGCTATCTATGAGTGCAGAGGGGAATGGGACGTGGGACGCTGACAGTATACACTGCCTTATATGACGTCACGTGTAGCAACAAACAGAGCTTCGCAATTCTTCCGCCTGCAGAGATATTTTGAATGGCTAATACATGTTTAACCATTTATCTATATAGGCCCTATTCTTTGATTTTTATCATTCAATGGATATATATTTAACTCTGTTCTTATATGTGCTTTCTTTATCCGATCCAATCTTGTACATGTTTTGTTCATCTAAGGAAGTTCATTTTGACGCTTTACATTCTACTTTGTATTTTTTGATTACCCAAATTTCACTCCCATAAAGCAATGCAGGAACCGCCAATATAAAAATGTTTGTTTGTTTGTTTGTTCGTACTCTATGCGCAGTCATACCGTTGATCCGATTGTGATAGGGTTTTTTTGCTAAATGTTCAGGAGATTCCCGGGATGAACATAGACTATAAGAGAGTTGTGATACTCATCTCCTACACCCTTAAAAATCACCCTTTTTAGTGAAAAAACGAACAAATATGTTTTTTTTTGGCGCTTAAATGGCTTACGCTGCCTAAACCATAACAAATACACAACATTAATTTACACAGAATTGAATATCTCAATACACTCATAGCCATTTTTGTCTTTCATTGATGCCAAGAAGATCGGATAAGTAGATTGCCGGAGAGCGTGCACTGCCGTACTGTTCATCCGGTTGTGATGGGACTCTTTGCAGAATGTTCAGGATTTCCCGGAAAAGTTATAGGCTACAAGAGAATTTTAATGCTGAAGCCCTTCATCCTTAAAAATATCCCTTTGTAGTAAAAAGTAAAGTAAAAGTGGTTGTTTGTACGCTTAAATAGCTTACGCTGCTTAAACCATAACAAATACACCAAATTAATGTACACAGAATTGGATATCTGAAAAAAAAACTACAAAAAAAAACCCACGACAGCATATGTTTATCTGTTATGGATAACTCACAACAACCATTTTTGTCTTTCATTGGTGCCAAGAAGATCGGGATAAGTAGATTCCCGGGCAAGCAGAGCTGCACCACGGATAACTCGAAATAACGAATTCTGTCTTTTAGCTCATTAATGCCAAATATATCGGGATACGTGGATTCCCGGACAATGCCTGGTGACAGTACAGTATGTCTAAAATAATAATGATATACATTTATAATTATTATTCCTTTTGCTTATTCAACTAAAGGTAAAAACACACTATGTATTTGGGCGTAGCAGCGCACGCCGGGTATTAGCTAGTATTTCATAAAACTTCAATCTAGTATCTCTAAAATAAATACATAAAAATGCTTTTTATAGAACATACTGAACTATACTCACTGGCACTAACCAATCTACTCGGACATAAGTTATCGACACATTCCTCAGCTAATGTTTTTCAATCATCTCGTGTATAAGTGACGCATTGTCGGACAAACTGCAGCGTGTCCATAATATGTGTATCAGAGTCATATTTAATGTTCGAAAATACGATCACATTTCTCCATTATTCCACGAATTGTCATGGCTACATCTAAAAGAGAGAAGAAAATCGCACTGTCTAATTCTCCTATTTAAGATCCTACATACCTCGATTCCCAATTATTTATCATCCCGTTTCCAGTATCTATCCTCAAACCACAACTTAAACACAATATTACAACATAGTCTCTTACTTAATATACCGCAACATAGGACATCACACCACTCCATGTCATATACCATCTCCACTTCTCGCAACTGGAATTCCCTACCACAAGAAATAAGGGGCTGCCGGACATTGGCATCTTTTAAAAGAAATCTAAATTTATATTTGCTCTAAACTCGACTTCATTATTATCCACTGTAAGATATATATATATATATATATATATATATATATATATATATATATTAATTGGTGTTTCCCATATAATGTATCATATTTATATTATTATTATTATTATTATTATTATTATTATTATTATTATTATTATTATTATTATTATTATTATTATTATTATCGTATCATTATTGTTATTACCCTATAAAATGTTGTTTGTACATGACATTTACATTGCTACATTTATTGTATCTTTAACTGTTTATAATTAGTTTAGTGTACATCTATATTTGTCGAATATTTATTTGTATTTGTGCTGGTTGAGTGGAAGAGAGGGCCTTATGGCCTTAACTCTGCCAGAATAAATAAAGTATTATTATTATTATTATTATTATTATTATTATTATTATTATTATTATTATAATTCGTCTCCCCCCAAATCATGGTTAACGTTACTCTCCCACTTCATTCCTAGCTTCTTGTACAACATGTTACAAAAAGAATTGCTACATACCATTATGATGTGGGTATATTATGCTAACGATCCTAGGTGTGTATAAACATCACATACACATACGGAAACACTCAACACCCTCGCCATAATAGAAGTCTCTTACATGGAAAACGCTGTCTGTATAGCGGAAATCAAGGTCTTACTACTTACAGTTATATTTAGTGTCCGAGGGTCGGTTTTACCAACAGAGGTAACTGTATTACGCCAGTTTAAGCTATGCGTTGTACACGGGGAAAACTGGCGTAATACAGTTACTTCTGCTGGTGAAATTGACCCCAAGGGTCGGTTTCACCAACAGAGGTAACTGTATTACGCCAGTTTAAGCTATACATTATACACGGAGAAAACTGGCGTAATACAGTTACCTCTGTTGGTGAAACCGACCCAAGGGGTCAATTTCACCAGCAGAAGTAACTGTATTACGCCAGTTTATGCTATGCAGTATACAAGGGGAAAACTGGCGTAATACAGTTACCTCTGTTGGTGAAATTGACCCTAAGGGTCAGTTTCGCCAACAGAGGTAACTGTATTACGCCAGTTTAAGCTATGCATTATACAAGGGGAAACTGGCGTAATACAGTTTCTGCTATGCATTATACACGAGGAAACTGTCGCAATACAGTTACCTCTGTTGGTGAAATTGATCCTAAGGGTCGGTTTCAACAACAGAGGTAACTGTATTGCGACAGTTTCCCCGTGTATAATGCATAGCAGAAACTGTATTACGCCAGTTTCCCCTTGTATAATGGTCGGTATAAGGGTCGGTTTCACCAACAGAGGTAATTGTATTACGCCAGTTTAAGATATGCGTTGTACATGGGGAAAACTGGCGTAATACAGTTACCTCTGTTGGTGAAATTGACCCTAAGTGTCGGTTTCACCAACAGAGATAACTGTATTACGCCAGTTTAAGCTATACATTATACACGGGGAAAACTGGCGTAATGCAGTTACTTCTCTTCGTGAAATTGACCCTAAGGGTCGGTTTCACCAACAGAGGCAACTGTATTACGCCAGCTTATGCTATGCATTATACAAGGGGAAACTGGCGTAATACAGTTTCTGCTATGCATTATACACGGGGAAACTGTCGTAATACAGTTACCTATGTTGGTTAAATTGACCCTAAGGGTCGGTTTCACCAACAGAGGTAACTGTATTACGCCAGTTTAAGCTATACATTATACACGGGGAAAACTGGCGTAATGCAGTTACTTCTCTTCGTGAAATTGACTCTAAGGGTCGGTTTCACCAACAGAGGCAACTGTATTACGCCAGCTTATGCTATGCATTATACAAGGGTAAACTGGCGTAATACAGTTTCTGCTATGCATTATACACGGGGAAACTGTCGTAATACAGTTACCTATGTTGGTTAAATTGACCCTAAGGGTCGGTTTCACCAACAGAGGTAATTATATTACGTCAGTTTATGTTATGCATTATACTCAGGGAAAACTGCGTAATACAGTTACCTTTGTTGGTGAAACTGACCCTAAGACTCGAGGAAATGAGTAAAACAAACATGCATCGCTGGTAGCCACAGAAAATCAATCCAACCATATAATGAGTAAGGGCCTTGGTACATCACAGCTCTTCTCTGGGATAAATTTCAAGATCGGTTTCCGCATGCAGTAGTTAACAGTTCCCTTGTAAAATTTTAATTGATTTAGTATAAATTAAAAGCAAAATTACTTTCATATTGATTTAACAAATGTCGTACATTACTTGTTTACATTCATTGTAACTCGGTCACTTTACTTTGCGCACCTCTGGTTCCCTGTATCTTGCTTGTGTTAATCCACACTGTAAGCAAATACATTATGTGGTGTAATTCGCAATATTTGGACTTGCTTTGAGAATGTATTATATGACACGTACTAAGCCGGGTTCAGTGTACTGTCTCGAGAAGTTGTATTCTGTTTTATGACTTTAATTTGCTACGTTGTTCGTAGTCATGTATGACCTAATAAAACTGCATCCCACACTGTATTTGGAAGCACTGTTTTAGTGTAAATGAATTCAGCGAAGCTTGTGTCGGGAAGAAGCTTCTGCTATTACCCAATCCCGAAGGATTGTCCTAGTGAAAATAGTTTTGAATATCTTTACAGTTCGCCTATTGTATGGCGAAGTAGACATCGATAAAATCATGACCAATATATATTTCCCTGAAACTCGAAATTAAAAAATCGATCTAACAGCCACCATATTAGCTTCGTAGTTATGTTTCTGTATATAATACAATTTAATTAACCCATAAATTGGCAATGTATTCTATAATGTACATTTTAGTTTAATGTATTTAATACTTTTATGAAGTAATACAATAATATACTAATCAGTGATTTCCAATTTATCTAGAAAATTTGGAAATCAAGAGTGGCATTTGTTAGGACTATTTAACTAATAAAATTAAGCTCTTTACTAAAAAATAATTATTTGAATATAGTTACCGG
This sequence comes from Diploptera punctata, assembly GCA_030220185.1. Taxonomy (NCBI): domain Eukaryota; kingdom Metazoa; phylum Arthropoda; class Insecta; order Blattodea; family Blaberidae; genus Diploptera; species Diploptera punctata. The sequence continues at coordinate 1,620,188 of JASPKZ010003445.1, read as the reverse complement.
TGTTTTAAAATATTTATATGGTTAATGTAAACGGCGATGTTTGAAAACAGATTAGAAATGTGAGGTTATGTATATTCACTGCAACTCGATCATATTATGTATTGCAAAATAGGATCGCAATATTGTAAGAATGCACTGTAATGGAGAAATAATGAAACACATCAAACTATTATAATCAACATTATAGATTAATCATTTATATTTTGAATAAACAACTCAGTAAAATCACTGAATCTATTCATTATTTGCTATATTCAAAGTATTTGTTGGAGAAAAATAATGGTCTAACCTGTTCAGAATATTAAAAAAGGAGGAGATTTCTTTATCACAAAAACAGGAACTGATAAAGAGAAATCGATAAAGAACGAGGTGAAACACGACTGTCATTGGTATAAAACAGAATTCATTGAAACGTGATTGTCATTGACTACCTTTTGCGACATGAGTTAAATAGTCAGGAGAAATTATTTTAATATGTGTCAAATATACAACAATGTTCAAAAGATAACTCAAGGTTTCTCTCCAATCAGACACTTTAAATAAATTAAGTTAAGAAATTGAGTTTCTCGAATTTAACAAAAGATACACTCCGTAAACGAAATAAATCGAATCGAAACTTTGGGAAATTCGCTTAATTTGCATAATTCCTGCACGACAGACGTTTTTTATTTTATCTGATTTTTCAGATGTGCTTGCAATTCAGTCATAATCTTTGTTATAATCTTTGGATGTATGCTAACAGACTGTGCATTTATATTTTTGTAATCACAGAAAAGAATATAATAGACACAATATACTAATGGGGCTTAATATAAACGTTGGATACATGTATATTATATATATATATATATATATATATATATATATATATATATAATTTATTTATAGTCCACCGCTGTGGTCTCGAGGCCCAAACGGTCCCCGAAATCGTATGGCCATCATCTTCATCATCATCATCCTTATCATTATCATCATCACCTTCACCGGTGTGAAAAGCAACGGGAAGCTACCACGCCTACACAATTCCCTAGTAAAACTACAAGCATAGCATGCATGAAAATGCTATCATTGCAGTGAAGGACCTGCCTTCGGGCAGAATTACTATGGATGGATTTATTTATATTGTTAACACAGATTCCGATATTCATTTAAATCTGAGTTATTCGTGTGAGTAAATAAAAAAAGTAATGACATAATCATCCCTGGTCAGAGATTATTAAACCAAATAAAAATCCATTATTTCTATATTTTGAAAATAGAAGAGTGAATAACAGGAAGTCTAATACAAGAGATGTGAATTTTATTATTTTAATATTTTAATCAAAAACTTCAACGCTGGTTAACAATACATTTTAAATGTATTCAAGTGTTCATTACTTGCAAATAAAATTAACTATTTTTTAATAGGAATTTAGAAAATTAAATTCTAGATAAACTTAAAATGGTTTCAACAACATGATATGAAATGTGCATTAATCAAAATAGCTTGTTCAGTACCTCATATTTATAAAACACACACTCATATATATATAATATATATATATATATATTAAACTCCGTGGCATAACAATCTAGAAGGCCTTAGATTAGCAGCTGAGTGGTGACCTCACTCGCAGAGGTCATCCGCCAGAATATGATTTATCCATCATTGAGATGTATGAAATGAATAATAAAAACATCGAAATAAACCATACTGGCTTTATAATGTAATGTAAAATTCCCAAATAAATGTCTACATATAATTTATATTTATTATTAACTACCGGGCTTCCAATATAAACCCGGACCGGCCACACGGGGTTTCACCCGTCAGGCAGCGCTCTCTCCTCGTCCGCATTTCACTCGCATTTCAGCCGCTCGTCCTTGAACTAGTCAGTTTACTATCGTTCCACAAGATGAGACGTCAGCTGACATTAGAGCAGCGCATTTATATGTGTAAATGTTATTATAAATACGAATCAGCTCGTCGCGTTCGCGAGGAATTTATTCGGAACTCCCTGGACAATTACCTCCTTCCAGATCGACAATCCACGTTCTTGTGACTAAATTTGAGACCACTGGTTCAGTACAAAATAAGAAACACTCGCTCCCCAGATCTAACAGTGTGTGATTTTTTATTTGTGGGGTAGCCTGAAAGACAAAGTGTACAAAACAAATCCGCAAAACATTGGAAGAATTGAAGCACAACATAAGAAATGAAATCAGAAACTTGACAGTGCCCGAACTACAGCGTGTCAATCTAAATGTGTTTACTCGGTGTAATGCCTGTTTAACTGCGGGAGGACAACATTTCCAGGATTTTCTATAAGGTAAGAAACAGTTCAAGGTCGGGTGGCAGGCAGGGTGAATTGCGGGAGGAAGAGACAGCACTGCGTGCCGGGTGAAACTCCGTAAGGCCGGTCCGGTTTTATATTGGAAGCCCGTTATAATGTTATTACCTTTCTTTTCTATTGGACTATTTCTGTGTTGGTGTGTAAAGTTTGGTGTTCTCCCTCACCCTACAGACTCCCACTATCTCTGGGTTGTGCATTTAACACTCGTTTGATAGATTCTGATAACTCGTGGTCTTTGATAGAACCTTAATGATCTGGTTTATTATTGCGATCCAGATAAGTGTATTTAAAGTTAGTTGTAGACCTATATATGATTAATAACTAAAATATGAGACCACTGTTTTTCAAGGAAGTGATAAAAAGTATGATCGCCGGTGACCTTTTAAGGGAGTTATGGCTTGAAATTTCTGATATTTGTCTTAGTCTTCAATCAGGAAATTCAACCCTGCGAGAGAATCAGCTGTTACTCCTAAATTAAAGCGTTGGTCTATAGGACCGATACATATTACATGTAATTTGAACAATAAACATCTAAAACTTTGAGTACTGAAGAAACTGAATAATAATAAATAATAATAATAATAATAATAATAATAATAATAATGCTTTATTTTAGCTGGTAGAGTTAACGCCATAAGGCCTTCTCTTCAACTCAGCCAGCGAATAGTAAAATTATACAAAAAATTACATACATATTAGAATTTTAAGATATTAAAATACGGACTAAACAAAATACAAAGATGATGTGATCTAATACTAGCTAATACTAACAAAAACATAGAATATAATAAAATTTAAATTATGTAAAATAAAGTAAGTAGCTTGCTAGATGACTATTAATGGAATGCTCTATATAGTTGTTATGCAGTTAATGTTTTCATTGTGTCGAACTTAAGATATCAGTTAATTTGGATTTAAATAATGATAGCGATTGACAGTCCTTGACATGACTGGGAAGTGAAGATGGGTCCTATTGTTCATTACGTTCAGCAACATAGACTTGACTGGAAATAATGTGTCCATTAGATGCGCTAGACAAATTCTTACCTTTACACCAAAACATGAAGAAACTTGGAAGGGCTTAGGAAACGCTGTCTAACTTATTATACTTGCTCGAAAATTGTCGATTTTTCGGCAGTTTTTTCCAATTTTAAGCGCAATTTCCGAAAACGTTGAGAGTTCCCAACAATTTCAAAACTATTCAACCTGCTGTAAGTTATTCATTTCATCATGAAACCGTAACGATCCACCAGGTCTAACACGTGATGGTGATGAAGTTTGAGGAATATTTCTAAGAAATTATTTTTAATTCATAAATTATTTTCAAAGCATTGTACTTGTTCTTCTTCTGCGAAAAACACAGGTTTGGGTTGCCGTCTGTGAACTACAACTGGAACTGATCTGTCCAATGTCAATGAGATCGACCTAAGTCTCTATTTTCTGCAGGGTAATAATTTAATTTAATTTTTGGTAAACGATGTTCTGGCATCCTAAGAACGTGCTGTCTCCATTTACGTTGATGAAGCTGGACTTTCGCTGTCTTTTCTTCAACACCCCATTGAGTTCTAATATCAACACTCCTGCTTTTGCCTCTGAAGGTAATACATGATTATTGACCGTAGAAATTTCATTTGTGATACTTTAAATTAAAAATAAAATAGGGGGAGAATTAGAGTAGCCGAGCGGTTAAGGTAGGAAGCCTTGGCGCAGAGCTACGGGGCTTGCGCTGGTTCGAGTCTCCATGGGGGAAGAAATTTTCTCATAGTATTTCGGCCAGTATGGGACCGGTGCCCACCCAGCATCGTGAGGCAATTGGGTAGCTACAATAAGTAGCGGCTCCAGGTTGAGGAACCAGCTATAACGGCTGGGGGACTCGACATGCTAACCACATGTCACCCCTACACTGGCTGTTGATCATCTACCTCTGTGATTGACACATGTGGATGTGAAGGGCCAGCAGCCGGCTGGTAAAAGGGCAACCGCTGAAAAGTGGAAAGACCCTCAATCAATTGGATCGGAATGTTTTATTCAAAGCTGGCACAGGATACGTGATTATGAATATGAGGAACATGTTGGTATGAAGAAAAAAGAGGGCACAGGTGAAAGGATAGAATAGAACAATGAGGAACATTATGCATTGTATTCCTTACACAGTATTATTAGGGCAATTAAGTAGAGAAGGTTGAGAATGCTGGTCTCTCATGTAAATGTGAGAGCATAAATACATATGCATTGTTATTGTTCTATGGAAAGTGAGTGAATAATGATGTCAGAATAAGATGGAATTCAAGTATTCATAAACTGCCATATTTTAGTACTTTTCACTATCTAATTGAAAACGCCTTTTTTTACGATTCGTTCTATCACAATGGATCCTGACTTTACGCTATGTGGTACTTCTCTATATGCGATGTAATTTGTGAAATATGAATCTAGAGTTTTGATACCGTCAATACCCCTTAACATAATGTAGAACTAACTAGCTAACTAACTAATTCACTGGCATTATCGAACTCATAGAATCATGGCCATATGGACATAAGCTCTCCACACACTCCTATCCTGAGCTAATGTTTTCCAATTATTCCCTGTATAATCTGCTTCTCTCAAATTATGGTTAATGTTATTCTCCCACCTCATTCTTGGTCTACCAACTGGACGTCTTCCCTCTGGACAACAAATTTCAAACTTTTCTTTTGCACTCGAATGAAAATAGATGATTAAATATATTTAACCTGTGCTGAATTCAGATCTGTAATCCAACATTTTCTATCACGTACCATTTTTTTGCAGGAAATGTGATTGAAAATGTCTATACAAATCTAAAAAGAAAATGATTGAACATATCTAATTTCAGTATTCTGCTAATTCCTTATGTTATTTTTTGTAAATTCAAGGATCATTAATAATGAATTGTATAGATTAAATAACTTTCGGGAAGACTCGGTCACAAATTTTCTGATTTATCCATGCAAAAAAGTATAGAAATATAGACAAAAAAAGTTTGATTTTACTCACATTCTAAAAAGATTTTATGGAACATTTTATGCAACATCAGGAACTTCCGTAATTAGACATCTAACATGCTGGGTGAACATTGTTCTCTGTATCTTCTTTCCATTACAGATTTGTCCTGATGAAAACATTCCCCGTGTTCATCGTTGACGGCCCCCAAGTTGGGAGAAAAAAAGGCCAGTTGGGAATGTAGAAAATGTATTTTTAACCCTTAAATTCGTAATGTATCCTTTTGGATACATCAATTGGTTTAATTAATTTAATATTTTAAATAAATCAGAAGAAAATAAACAAAAAGAAACCACTTAAATGTGTGTATAATTATGCAATATACCTAAAAATAACAGTTATGCAAGATTCCGTTTTCAATGCGGTCCTCCTCATTCAAATAACTAACAGAAGACATTTGTGTTTTGCCAATTTAAGGGTTAATGACATATTACACCCCAAGTTTTTATATGTCTTTAGCAAGTTCTTAATAATTTCTTTGTAGTTTTCGACCCTTACATTTACCAGGAAATTATCACACACTGTCTTGAATCCCACCCATGCTGCTTTCTCTTACTGTCCTCTAGCACGTCATCAAACTTCTTGTCTTGCATCACTTCATGAAATTATGGGTTCTCCTGCAAGAAGCTTCGGTGACCCCTTTCATTCCCCATTCGTGCCACATGTCCTACCCATTGCAGTCTATGAGACTTAACTGTTCTTAATATAAAGGCAAAATGCCTTAGATCGCATAGACCCGTATCTTTGCCTAAAGGCAGAATGTCTTAGACCGCATAGTCATGATACAAGTACTAAAAGGAAAATGTTCCATCTTGATACTAGAAAATTTATAAAAATAACTGTAGTGTGGTGTTAGATGAAAGTATTTGACCGTGTAAAATTTACTTTAAGAGAGGAAAGGAGATTATAAGTATTTGAGAATAAAGTACTTAGGAAAATTTTTGGACCAAAGAGAGATGAACAGACAGGTGAATGGAGAAGATTACATAACAATGAACTACATGGTCTTTATAGGAAGCCAGATATAATAAGAACAGTTAAGTCTCGTAGACTGCGATGGGCAGGACATGTTGCGCGTATGGGGAATGAAAGACTTGCATGGAAGCTTCTTGTAGGAAAGCCAGAGGGAGAACGCCTTGGTAGACCAATAATGAGGTGGGAGAATAACATTAACTATGATTTGGGGGAAGTAGATTATACAGGGAATGATTAGAAAGCATTAGCTCAGGATAGGGATGTATGGAGAGCTTATGGCCGTGCGGCCATGAACCTACGGGTTCGATAGTGCCAGTGAGTAAGTAAGTAAAATTATATGTTGCACAGTATTCGATATAGGTCTATAAACTAAAATAAAATAACCTCATCACACTTTAGCAAAGTAATTTTATTTTTTTTATTTTCATTTTATTTATGTAACTTGATGGAGTTAAGACCGTAAGGTCTTCTCTTCCACTTCAACAGGGTTAAATTATATATTGTATTGTATTGTAAGTCTATGTTTTCCCTATGTTAAATTATACATACAATAAGAATTATGATAAATGATACATAATGGATAATTATAGAATAATTATAGAAAAATAGTAGTAGTTATAATAACAATAATAATAATAATAATAATCTTCTTCTTCTTCTTCTTCCGAATGCAGTATTGGGTGATGATGCCCGTTCTGCGACTACAAAAACTGATCTTTCCATCGGTTGAAGGGTCTTCCGAGGTCTCTTTTGCCTTTAGGGTTGAGGTGGTAAATCATCTTTGGTAAACGGGAATTTGGCATTCTCTGGACGTGTTGGAACCATTTAATCTGATAATTTTGTATATGTTCAACCATTTCCCTACTATTCCACTGCATCCTTATCTCATCACTTTTCATTCTATCCCTTAATGTTACTCCAGTTAGTGATCGGAGGAATCTCATTTGTGAACTATTAATGCGGGATTTATCTTTTGCTCGAAGTGTCCAGCATTCACTTCCGTATAGTAGAGCAGGTTTGGCTATGGCATTATGAAATCTCAATTGGATTTCTTTCCTCATTTGTTTTCCAAAATTTCTCCTAATTATACCATTTAATCAATAATAATAATAATAACAACAAAAAGTTAGATTTAGTAAATGGCTTAGTAAAGAAAGTTTTAAATATAAAGGAATAATGGAAGTATACATAGAACTTATTACATTGTTATATATTACATTGTCTAAGGAAATATGAATTGAGTTCCTTTTTAAACTGTTTTTGAGTTTATTTCAGTCATCAAAAATAAAATCTCTGTCCAGTAAAAAAAAAAATGTTACCGGCGTTAATTTAAGGTTTTGAATGCCAAACATGAAAAAAAAAAAATTAAACGTCAAAATTGTAGAATTCTAAGAAAAATCACAGAACAATAATTCCTGGTTCTGCTCTTAGCGAAGAGTGCAAAATTGAACCAACACACCTTTGGATTAAAAATTAGACGGTTAGAAGGAAAGGGATATAAGTGCGAGTTTTGCAGTATTGAGAAAAAACAGGTTTAAATTGTATAAGAATATCATAAATAACTGAAAATTATAGCAATCATTATTTATTTACTCCTAACGCATACACTCATGTCCCTTTGTCACTAAATATAATTATATTTCAAGAATGTAATTTGCGAAAAAGTCACATATATTCCTCTGCTTCTAACCGCTTGAAATAGGAAACTAAATTGGAATGGCGATGTGAATAAAATGGAGGATGAGAGATTAGTGAGTTAGTTATCGAATGTATACCTCAGAAAAAAATTGTATTATCTCCAGGAAGATCACAGCTACGATGGAAGGACGTTGTGATATCCAGAAATTGAATAGAAAGGACACGCAACAAGTATCCAGCTTTTATGCGTAGAGGAGAAAAAAAGTAGACCCTATAACATAAATATTTACTTCTCGCTTAAAAATAGGGCATGAAGAGGAAGATAAATGGGAATTCATCATCAAAATGTGAAATATTATTACCATTGTACTATAAAGGTATTTTATAACTCATAACTCAATATTGCGGCAGCACTTATCATCCGGCTGTTAGCATCTCATTGTCTCTCATCCACATGTGCAAGTCATAGAGTTGGACGAACTTCCGGCCAGAGGAATGACATGTGGTCAGCATATCGAGTTCCTAGCCATTATAGCTGTTTATTCGACCTAGAGGTGCTATACTACCAACACTAATTCCTCACGATACTTGTAGGGCATTCGTCCCATATGACAGAAATTTCAAGAGCAAAAATGTTCTTCTCCCTTGGGGACCAGATCAGTACTTCGAATCATGTATTTCTGTAGTATCTACACCAAAGCATGATGTCTTGTACCGTTCGGTTACGACGCAGGACATATTATTATACATACTATATTTTACTTTAGAAAAATTGGTAGTTTTTTTATAAATTGTCAGAAATATGAATCCTAAAGTAATATTTAAAATATATTATAATAAAATATAAATATCCTCAACTTGTGTCCGACCCAGGGTCGGGTCGAGGAATGAGATGAGATGAGGTCTGTGAATGACAAGAGTGTGGACCGACCACTCGTGTCGCACCGTCACATGGGCGAATGAATGAAATAAAACGAAATGGAGGAGATGAGTGTGGAGAAATACTTACTTACTTACTTACTCACTGGCACAATCGAACCCGTAGGTTCATGGCCGCACGGACATAAGCTCTCCATACATCCCTATCCTGAGCTAATGCTTTCCAATCATTCCCTGTATAATCTACTTCCCTCAAATCATAGTTAATGTTGTTCTCCCACCTCATTCTTGGTCTACCAACTGGGCGTTTTCCTTCTGGCTTTCCTACAAGAAGTTTCCATGCACGTCTTTCATTCCCCATACGCGCAACATGTCCTGCCCATCGCAGTCTACGGGACTTAACTGTTCTTATTATATCTGGCTTCCTATAAAGACCATGTAGTTCATTGTTATGTAGTCTTCTCCATTCACCTGTCTGTTCATCTCTCTTTGGTCCAAAAATTTTCCTAAGAACTTTATTCTCAAATACTCGTAATCTCCTTTCCTCCCTTAAAGTAAGAGTCCATGTTTCGCACACATATAATATAACTGGTAGAATAATAGTTCTATATATTTTCAGCTTAACGTTTTTTGAAAGGAGTTGGGACATCAAAAGTCTCTGCAATGCATAATAGCACGCATTTCCAGAATTGAGCCTATGTTTAATTTCTTTGTGCATCTCATTCCTATTTGTGATTATTGTTCCTAGGTATTTGAATTCAGCCAATTCCTCAAAATTTCCCTCATTTGTCATTAGCTGTCCATTTCCATTATATAATGTACATTTCTACGTGTGATCATATATTTAGTTTTACTGATATTTACTTCCAGTCCTAATTTCTTAGTGTTACTCAATAGTGTGTGCGTGTTGGCCTTTAGTATCTCCTCGCTATCGGCCAGTAGTACTACATCATCAGCATAAACTAACAGCTTAAGTGTGGAGAAATGGTGTAATGAAATTTGTGGCAGGAGAAAATGGGAGAAATCTCTAGAAAAACCTGCCCAAGATCCATTTCGTCCGCCACGAAACCCACATGGAGTGACCGAGACTCGATCTCGGGATCCCAGCGGAGAGAGGTGAGCGTCTAACCGCTTGCGCCATGGAGCCGCCTTTAAAATCTTAATAACTCACACAATTTCAAAAATATTATTTTAAATTAATAATCATATATTTTGAAAAGAAATGTGGACTCATACACGGGAAGGTTTAAGGTCCATCTAATTTTGCATAAGTACAGGAACTACGCTACGCTACAAGCTGGAAGTAGGAGGGTTCGAGTCCAGGTGGGGTCAGGATTTTTAACTTACTTACTTACTCACTGGCACTATCGAACCCATAGGTTCATGGCCGCACGGACATAAGCTCTCCATACATCCCTATCCTGAGCTAATGCTTTCCAATCATTCCCTGTATAATCTACTTTCCTCAAATCATAGTTAATGTTATTCTCCCACCTCATTCTTGGTCTACCAACTGGGCGTTTTCCCTCCGGCTTTCCTACAAGAAGCTTCCATGCAAATCTTTCATTCCCCATACGTGCAACATGTCCTGCCCATCGCTGTCTACGAGACTTAACTGTTCTTATTATATCTGGCTTCCTATAAAGACCATGTAGTTCAGGATTTTTAAACTGATCCAAACCTTCTGGCGGCACAATGGCCCAAGGATCGACTCAGCCACTAACATAAATGAGTATAAGACGATTGTTCTGGGGGTAAAGGCGGCCGTCACACTGGGCTGACATAAAGTGCCGATTGTCTAGAAAAAGTGGGAGCCTTAACCTCCTACTACCCCAAGGGCCTCCTGAGGCTTGTAGTGGTATCACTTCACAAGAAAGTCGTATCAGTGAAAAATTTGCTATGGAATAAATTTCTAAACTGAAGCTATAAGGCAGTCAAACATCGTGTGGAATATTAATAGCAATTTAAAATATTCTAATCTTAATGAAATAGCCTGGTATCTGACCTTATTTCCACCACACGCTAGAATTAGGCATTCATTTCCTCGTTTTATCATCTAATCGTGATATCAAGAATACATTTTAATTTAATGCCTTGTAGATTATTTTCCCTTTTTTACTCAAAGTAAAGCAGAGGATAGCAATGGCAAAAGAAGCTTTTAACAAGAAGATAAGCATTTTTTGCGGACCTTTGGCAAAATAATTACGGAAGAGGCAAGTGAAGTGCTTTGTGTGGAGTGTAGCACTGTATGGTGCAGAGAATTGGACATTACGACGGAATGAGGAAAAGCGAATGGACGCTTCTGAGATGTGGATATGGAGACGAATGGAACGTATAAAATGGACAGACAAAGTAAGAAATAAAGATGTGCTAGACAGAGTGGGCGAAAGAAGAACAATGCTGGAACTCATAAAGAAGAGGAAAAGAAATTGGATTGGCCACTGGCTACGAAGAAACTGCTTGCTGAAGGATGCCGTAGATGGAATGGTCAACGGTAAGTAAGTTAGAGGCAGAAAAAGACATCAGATTATAGACAATATTAAAATAAATAGTGTGTATGCAGATACAAAAAGGAAAGCTGAGTTAAGGAAAGAGTGGAGAATGCTGAGTTTGCAGTGAAATACCTGCTCATGAGCAAAACACTATGAATGAACACAAAATCTCATTGAAATACATTTTCAGTGTATAATAACACTGGTCAACATGATTTTTGTCTCATGAGTACCAATAGTTGTACTTAATGCAGTTTTTTATCGCGTTTTCAAATATGTATTCGGAATTTCTCCATCACCCACAGTTTTTTTATTTATTTCAATGTCAATTAATGGATTTAAATAATTATTTTTAATAAACGTTTTTTCGTCCATTTGCCCATTGTGAAATAAAACCAAATGAGCTAACTCAGGAGATTTCAGCTATGGAAAAGAGGTATCAAGGCAAATGGAATCCTAATATGCTGGCCGATTATTGTTGGACCATCAAGAGGAGTACTCCACAGGCGAAATATAGCAGAAATGTTTGAAATTATAAATTCCAGTCTCTCGGAAACCTTGCGTCATGAAGAAGAACCGATATCATATTTGAATTCAGGAGACAAAATAATATCAGAATCACATATCTTTCTTTCTAAGACAAGAAGAAAGTTTCTTTTTTGTCGCTCAGTGTTATTTAAGATCTTACGTAAATGTTCCAGTATGAAGTTATTAGTTAACATTTTCTATTACCGTATAATCAACAATGTTCTTACTGATTTATTTCGGACTACTGTTCAACATTATAATAACAGGGATGTTGTCATATTTCAACTGAATATAAATTATGTTTCTAAAATTCATTATGTAAAACCTGATTGACATAGTTATCAGTGGCTTCAGATGCCAGCAAGTGGAAAGTTATGTAGCATCACGCAATCCTTTGTTTCAGTTTTTTGAACCGGATTTTCCTGTTTCTCAATTCAAATGACTTAGCTAGTCAGTTGTCCTTTTGAGATTGGGTAGACCTTGTACCAGATACCTACAATCAAAAAAAAAAAAACATGACCATGGTGTAGTAAGGAAGCTAACCGAGGTACTCGGGATGCTAATCAGACAGATTTCGTTTTTAAAAAATGGAGGATAATAATAATAATAATATTAATAAATAATAATAAAATAATTTTATTTGTGCACATATTTCTGTCTATAAAGTTTTATTTTCCTTTTCCGAGCCATTGTTTTCTGGGTAACTTTCTTCTTGCATTCGTCGTACATGCCCATACCAATTTTACTGCTTATATCTTATATAGTCCACCGCTGGGTCACGAGGTAGCGTGCTGCCTTGTCACACAGCTGGCCCGGGTTCGATTCCCTGTTGAGATGGCTCCTGGGAGACGTTTTTTCAGGGTTTTCCCTCACCTCTAAGACAAATGTCAGGAAGCTTAGGGTCCAACGGTTCTGGAAAATCATCTGGCCATCATCATCGTTCTTCGCCGGTGTGGAAAGCAACGTGAAGCTACCACACCTATAATTCCCTAATATAGCTGCAAAAAATAGCATGAAAATGCTATGATTGCAGTGAAAGACTTGCTCTCGGTCAGAATTACTGTAGAATAGAATATCTTATATAATTTACTATTGAATATTTAATATTATTGTTTTTTCGTATGACTTTATTTATAATTTTGAACATCTTGCTACTCTCCTCAAGAAATCCATTTCCATCGACATACGTTTTTGTTCTCTGTTTTTGTTGAATTTCCACGCTTCAACTCTATAAGTGAAAGTACTTCTCACTATTTCATTATGTACTTGTAATTTAATTCTCCTGGTTATATATCTGTTCCATAGGACACCATTAAAAATAATATTAAAGAAATGTTTAACTATTGAACTCGGATCATGTACCTATTTAATTTAATTACATCGGTCAACATGATTTTTGTCTCACGAATACCAATAGTTGTACTTAATGCACTTTTTATTGTGTTTTCAAATATGTATTCGGAATTTCTCTATCACCCACGGTTTTTTTTATTTCAATTTCAATTAGTGGATTTAAATAATTATTTTCTGCTTAACAAACATTAAAGGTATTACGTCAAAATCAAAGTATATAGTGGTGTACCCTGATTTGCAATCTGCAATGATACCACTTCCACACTTCGAAGAATTGCCCATACCAAAGCCTCCAATGAAGAGAGCTCACATTCTGATGGAAGTAAGGAAGAAGAAGAAGAAGAAACAGATTTTGGTGATACAACGTTTGAACAAAGCTGTTCATCTGAGCCTCATTTATTGACTCAAGAAGATCTTAACGATCCCATACGAGATTTAAAGTTACCCAAAAACCAGTCTGAAATGCTTGGTTCCCGGCTAAAAGGATGGAATCTCTCGGAAATCTTGCGTGATGGAGAAAAGCCGATATCATATTTGAACTCAGGAGAAAAAATACTGTCAGAATCATATATCTTTCTTTCTGAGACAAAAAAAGAGTTTCTTTTAGTTGCTCAGTGTAATCGAAGAGACTTATTATTTAAGTTTCGCCTAAGAATAATATTAATCTAACATCTATTCTATTCTACAGTGTTTTGCCCTAGGGCAGGTCTTTCACTGCAATCATAGCATTTTCATGCTATGCTTTGCAGCTTTACTAGGGAATTGTAGGTGTGGTAGCTTCCCGTTGCTTTCCACTAATCAAACATCAAGTTCTTTAATTTTGAGAACTTTCAATGAGTATTTAACTCATGCCCCAAATGGGAGTCAATGACCAATCACGTTTCAATGATTTTTTATTTACAACCAATCACAGTCGTGTTTTGCCTAGAATTTACCAACTAAAGTTTATCATAATAAAGAACACCTCCTTTTTAACATTCTCAATAGGTCATAGCATTATTTTGCAATGACTGACTCTCGAAGAAAACGGCTACCAGATTGTATATATAGTGCATGAATGTCAACATATAGAGCATGCGGAAGATAATATAAAAACATTTGTAGCAATTTATTATACCACAAAAAAAATAAACCTCTGTTTGCACTTTCTTACACGAATTATTTTCCAGGAAATGACATTGCAGAAAGATATAATTGGCATATTTACATCATAGAACATCAGAAATCAATTAATACCTATAAGTAGTAGTAATATTCAAATGTTCTGAAGCTCTTGATTTGTCATCATTCACTTGTTAATACCTATAATGTTATAAATTTCTCCACTAGGTGCACTCTTACAATATTGCGATCATTTGGCAATAAGTAATATGATCTGGTTGCAGTGATGAACAAAATAAGTAAATGAAGCGAACCAATCGTTTCTCATTTGTTTTCAAACATCGGCGTTTACATTAAATATATAAATATTTTAAAATAACTATATTTAAATAATGATTTGTGAGTAAACAGCTTAATTTTATTCGTTAAATAGTCCTAACAAATGCCACTCTTGATTTCCAAATTCTCCAGATAAATTGGAAGTCACTCGTGGCATTACTTATGAAAATTGCTTACGTTGTTACACATTGAAGTTGCAAACGTTACTCTTTAGATATAACTTATAATATTAATATAATTTAAAATGGCATTTGAATATAAACCCTTATCTATTTATGTATGTTTTATCATTTCAGTAATGTATGTATTTTTTCTTCCTAGGATTTGAAGCGGGACCTGTGAAATGAGATTCCCTTATGCTGTTATGTAGTTGTCTCGACTCTGATATCTGCTGTAGGGGAGATTTTATAAATTCAAAAATAGTGAATGAATGGAGAAGCAAGGAACTATGTTAATTACTATTGGCCTCCATGCCAAACTTTAGTTTTGGCAATTACATTAAGCAAGAAACCTTGCACTTGATCTGGTCGGTTTGCCAAGGATGTGGAAGTTGTGACCCAAATTAGAGAATTTCCGTTTATTGGGTAACACTGTCGCGTCTTTTTATGCCAAGAACATTTTTAAAAAATATTCTTCCTTTGTAACGTGATGAGGAAGTGTCAATTTGTTGTTGAATAGAAACCGTCAATTCATTCTCCTAAATATTCTTCACGCGGAAATGATATGTTCTTCTAGATGACTGCCTCACGCATTTCTGTTGAGAACTGTCATGAGATAATTCAAATAAAATTATCGAACATATTTCTCAGAAATTTTCTCTCACATGACTATTATTATTTTGTTTTTATTTTCGCATCAATGGGTCTTTTGTGATCTCTGTCAAATTCAAACGTCTAGGTCTACACCGATAATTCTTTCCAAGTATTATTTCTACTTCTTTTTCTTTTTTGTTATAACTTCTTCTACTTGTTTCTTCTTCCTCCTCTTCCTTCTAACCTCACTTTTCTCCTATATCTATGAGAATAGCAAGAGTGCTAAAAAATGGTAAAGTGATCCTACTACAAGTAGGGGGTTAGTAGGGAGTTAAGGCTCTAAACGTTTTTTGACAATCGGCAGGAGATGTCACCCGGCTTGTTATAACCCTGCATGACGGCTGCCCTAACCCCCAGAACAAGCTACCGGTACTCATTTCCATTAGAGGCTGAGTCGACCCCAGGGCCATTGTACCGCCAGAAGGTTTAGGGCAGTTATAGATCCTCTAACTCCCGACCTTCCGGCTTGTAGCATGTTGCTTTAACCAACTTCATACGGTGTGCCCTCAGCAGATAATGGGCATCTCGTTATCTCTTATCCTACAGGCCATGATTTACTGTTGGCCAGGTCAAATTTGTTTCCTTTTCTTTTTCAGGGTCATACCGTAAAATTATTCAATATGGATCTTACCACATATCAAAATATTAATTTTTTTCACAAGATGATAAAATATTGCCCTTAGTATCGATATTTTACTCAAATACGTGTCTACAAACTACTCATTCTTATACAGCCTTGGCTTCCCACGTTAATTTTTGTTTTAATACCGTGTCATTTATAACATATTAGAAAATTCTATGTACAGTTTAGAAATAATTTGTTTTTATGCAAAAGCAAGAGTATGTGTGAAAATAATCTTACTAATAAACAATCCATCTACAGTAATTCTGCCGGAGGACAGGTCTTTCACTGCAATCATAGCATTTTCATGTTATGCTTTGCAGTTTTACTAGGGAATTCCCGTTGCTTTCCACACCGGTGAAGGATGATAATGGTAAGGATGATGATGATAATGGCCGGATGATTTTCGGGGACCGTTAGGTCCTAAGCTTCCTGACATTTGTCTTACAGGTGAGGAAAAACTCCGAAAGAAACCTCACCCAGGAGCCTGTCCCGACCGGGAATCGAACCCGGACCCGCTGCGTGACAAGGCACCACACAGCGGTGGACACCACTAAAAGTCATGAATTCTTACATTAGGAGCTGATTTAAAATGCAGGTGATATGAGGCATGTCTATAAACGAATAATAATTTTCAGAAGAGGATGGAATAAATGTGTGCAATTTTATTAATTTATGCATGGTTCGCGGTAAAAAAAATAACCGGTGGAGACCTCAATCTTAAATCGTGCGAGTTCCGAAGTCTAATGTAGAAGTAAGACAGCCTCTCAGTTAGACTTAAAATATAAAATATATTATATAAACAAATTTTATTTCATGCTTCATTGTGTACATTTTACAACCTCGACAGGACTGTCCACGTATTCTATTTCCATTCATATATTTTTCTTTTCATTGCATCTGTGATTCCATTTGGTATATCCTGCTGCATACCTCATGAATCTCATTTCACTATACGTTATCCTGCTCTTTTCTCCTTTTCCTCAAAGTCATGCCACACTGTCGTAGCAAAGTGTAGGTCTTTCTAAGGTTTTGTATAACCGTACTCTGGTAGCTCTCTGGACTAGCGAAGGTTTCATTATTAAATTTATTATTCCCATGATTTTATTAAAATTAATAATGTGTGGCACCATAAGAAGAACCCTCCGAAAGTATCGAAGAGGAACTCAGTTCAATTTTATAAAATTATGGCTGTTCCTGTTCTTTTATATGGATCTGTATCTTGGGTACTTACAAAAAAGATATCTCATACATTTAAACTACTGAAATGCATTTTTAAGATCCGTAAAAGAATGTACACGCATGGATAGATTGCATAATGAATCAATAGGAAATTAACTGGAGATATTTTCAATATTCAACAAACTAGAAGAGCGCAAATACCGATGGAAAGAACACTTAGACAGAATGGACAATACAAGATTGCCCAAAACGATCAACACCTACAAACCGCATGGAAAAAATATCTTTGGGACGGCCAAGGAAAGATGGACTTCAGACCGGAACAGGTCGCATTGACCTATTCTGGAAAGGAAGAGGAAGAAGAATTTTATTTGCTATGTCTACTTCATCCAAATATGTTAATGTGTATCCCAGATAGGTAAATGAATTACTTTCTCCCAGTATTTTTGAACCGTCCAAGGAAACGCCGGATACAAAATTCATCAGTGAGATCCTAACAGCCCTATAGCCTAAGACTTGGTTGGATGAAGAAGAAGAATATATTTTTATTTTCGTCCTCTTCATTGTATTATCCTTATGTTGTTCAGTTTTTTGTAAGCAGTCTTGTCAGAGTTCAATATTTTGAATTTGTCAACAATGATACTGTTATGGGGAAAATATTATCAATTATGGAGTAAATAATAGCAGAAACTCTATTTCACGGAAAAAATACGCGGACAAGTATAAAGAGAAATGATTGCAAAAGTAAATATTGACCTAAGTGTTATGGTATATTGCGCTGAAGTATGGAGTGTAAAGAGATTCATGTAGCTGAGATGAATTTTTAAGATGATGACGAAGAAAATACAAGATTAGACGAAATAACAAACATACAATTAAAAGAAGCTATGAAATGGAATAGAAAATCATTGGATAATAAATAGAAGCCATAGTTAATGTTGTAAGGGACACAGGATGGACAACCCAAGATGGCCAATCCAGGATGGCGAAAGAAGATTTTAGATTGGATTCAACAAGGGAAAAAGTGTGGAGACGAAAGTTGAAAGAGTGATATCCAGGAACCCATGTCTCAATGAGGAACAGAGGATATATGAAGAAGAAAGAAATGCCACTCTTAAAGGCAAGAGTCACAATTCAGCCTGGGTGTAAAGGAGCTGACAAATTTTACCCAGAGGCCTCTTATTTTATGCTTGACGTTGCGTTACGTGCCCCAGATTTACTACTCGGAACCCACCGCTTACTTTCCTTCTGAAGATGACTTTTACACCCTCCAAAAATTGATAGAAGCCAGGTTTGAACCCACGAACCTCGGAAACAGATCTGAGCATGGTAACCATTAGTCTAGCGGCACCGACCCCTAATTAAATAAAGTAGGCCTAATCTAAACTCTGTGGGCGTTACTCCTGTAACGTTCAACAACAACACAGCTAAAAATCTCGATCGTGTGCATGCATAGGACTTCATCCAGGATGTGAAAGTTCAGTCATTGTGTTTCCAATACGGTACTTAAATGAATCACATAGCATTATTATTTCTCATTCCTCACATACACGCGTTCATGAAGTAGATGGCGCGACAGGCTGAAAGCTTATAGCCTATATAGCAGGATTTTAATATGATAATGAACATAAAAGTTAAAGTTAATCATTTTGTATTTTTTAATTATTTTAATATTTAAATGTAACTTAAATAAATAAAAACATCTAAATAATTAATTGTTGGTTATTGTTGAATAAAAATGTCTCGGTAACAATTAAAGAAATTGTATTACATAACAGTCTTTGTAAATAATGCTTTTAAAAATTGTTTTAAGTCATTGTTGTCAAAATTATAAATCCTTCTGTTATAACTGTAATAAGAACACATGCTTAACTTCATATTCTTAAATGAAAGTAAACTAAACTCTGATTGGGTGTTAAAACAATTAACTTTCTTATTTGACAAATCAATTTAAACCTTATCAACTTTCAACAAATATAGAAGCAAGAAGAGATCTCCTGATAAAATGTGATATTTAATACAAGAAGAATAATTGATTCAAGAAAAGAAAATTCTTTAATTTTAATTGACGGTGAAGAATAATACCACCTACATTTACTTAATCTGCTGGGAACTTTAAGAAGTGAATAAATGTGAAATTATTTCTACAAGAAACATTTTTTAGTAATTATGAAGTGTTTTCCTATCCAGTGTACCGACTTCCGACCCTAAGAAGAGAATCCAACTCTACCGAAAACTAAACCCAACCTGAACCTGTAATTCTTTTTGGGACACCAATCCTTCTTCAAAACGTTGCCACAACATGGGACAAAGCAATTTATTTCTTCACCTACCAGCCGCCTGGTGGCAACACATACACATGTGGTGGACGATCATGTACCCAGCACAGGGTTGACATGTGGTCGGGCTCTCCAGCTGGTTTTCTCAATCTCAAGGGAAATGCTCGTGAATACTTATTATTTTTGCATTGACTATGTTTAAATGTGTTGATTGTAAAAGTGGATATGCGTTAAAGGTACCGAAATCCCTCACAATGCTGGATGATCACTGGTCCTATACTGGCCGAAGTTTCATGAGGGAACTGCTTCCCCATGACTTGCTCGAGAACACTGACAACAGGGTGGATTCTTTCTTTTGTGACTAAGCGAAATCTGTCAAAGACTTACCCTTATATCTCCATCCCTCTCTTTGCCAAGTTAAGCCAGATATATTATAAATAGTGTGTGCATAATGTCCTTTAGTATCTCCTCGCTATCGGCCAATAGTACTACATCATCAGCATAAACTAACAGCTTATTAATACCATTAAGTTGTAAGCCTTCCTTATTCTCTAAAGATTTAATGACATGCTCTAGTACAAAATTAAATAGTAGAGGATATAGTGCATCTCCTTGCTTCAACCATCTCCAACCCATTGTGGATTTCAAAAATATCCGAAAACTGATTGCCTACACGCACCTTGCTCTTTGTGCCATTTACACATATTCGTATAAGTCTAACTATCTTTTTAGGAATGTCTCCCTCTTAATTGGATCGTATCCTTTTTGAAGTCTACGTATAGTTGATGTACAGTACTATTATATTCCCATTTCTTTTCTAAAATCTGTCTTAAGCTAAATCAGAAACTTACAATAATATTTTATTTTAAATAACTACATAACCTCATTGTGATTATAATCAATTTTAGAAATATTGATAGTTTGGCCTGTCAGGCAAAAATCTACTAATACCGAGTGGTATGCCGAAGATGGAACATGTTCTGAAAGACCTATATGGGTTTAACTAATTGGACGTAGTTTTTTTAAAACAAAAATCCATTTTAATTTAGGATGACTGATATATCAGGTAGATCTACTTATATTAATATTTTAAAAGTACTGCGGGCTATTCAACGACAGACCATAAAAGGAATTCTGAGATTTTCAAAGAATTACACACAGAATCAGTCATGGAATATGTACAAAAATACAGAAACAACTGGAAATCTCACGTACGAAGAATGAGCAGAACAAGAATACCACGTCAGATCTTAAATTACCAGCCACCAGGCAAGAGATCTTTGGGCAGACCGTTCAAACGTTGGATTGAGACCGTAACAGACCACTAGGTCTATCACATGAAAAGAAGAAGAAGAAGGAAATGTTAAACAAAACCTCAAACCGTGCTGTTCATAACAATAGTAGTTAAACTTGTTAATAAATCAAGAGATTATAACTGTTTAAAAATTAATTTATCAGACACCTGTATATTGCAATTTATATTCATAGCCAGAATTCTTTATATATCTTTGTGAAATGATTGTGTCCTCAATATACCCTTCCATAAACTACAGACATATATTTTCAGATCTTTCATGCTTAAGTACGTGGGAAGAAATATTCCATATGAAGGAATTTTACAGAAACACTATTTATCTCCGTGCTTTGATGGTGTTCTCAACATCAGCTTTGACAAGGGATCGAAGCTCCAATTGCTCCAATTGTTGTTAACATTAATGCGATCAGCACTGAAGTACACGCTTTATTTATTACATTCATTGCTCAAATTGTTAACTTGGTTGACTTGATCTTAAGGTCAACACTTCACATTAATTCAGTAATGATTTGAGTTGACCTCTAGATAAAGTCAGGTTAAGGAATAGGATTTCACGACTGTTGCAGAAGAACTCCTACGCCAATTGTGAAAGTCTGCTAAAAGGATGTTACATTCACTGACGTTTGAAGAGCTGCACACTACTGAATTAGGCCGACAATCTTGTGATTTTTCGTTATGAAAACAATTCAGCGTATATTCCTTACATTATTCACTCCTTCTTCTTCTTCTTCTTCTTCTTCTTCCTTTCATGTGATAGGCCTAGTGGTCTGTTACGGTCTCAATCCAACGTTTGAAGGGTCGGCCCAAAGATCTCTTGCCTGGTGGCTGGTAATTTAAGATTTGACGTGGTATTCTTGTTCTGCTCATTCATCTTACGTGATATTTCCAGTCGTTTCTGTATTTTTTATACATATTCCATGACTGATTCTGTTTGTAATTCTCTGAGAATCTCAGAATTTCTTTTATGGTCTGTTCTTGAGTAACCTGCAGTACGTCTCATAAATTTCATTTCTGCCGCAGTTAGTCTTTGCTCATCTACACTGCGAATTGTCCAGGCTTCACTGCCGTAACATAATATGGGTCTGGTCAGTGTTTTATAAATTATAGTTCGTGTGTGTTGCTGTACTGTGTTTAGCTTGAAAATATTATTTATAATTCCTATTATTCTGTAAAATTTTATAATTTTTTTTACTAAAATCTTTTTCCTCTTCGTATGTAACTTGGTATCCGAGATAGTTAAATGTGTTAGTTTGTTCTAATATTTTTATTATTAATAACAATTTTACTGCGAACTGGGTCTTTTCCTAGGAAAGCCACGACTTTAGATTTTTCTGTTGTCACTCTTCTGTATTAAAATTAGCTGGTTACAATTATGTAAGTATTAGCGCGTTTGACTAGGGTCCCACAAGTCCTGGATGTGTATCTGACTATACTATAGCCTTTTATCTTTCATTGTAGAGTCTGCAACGGAGTTCACTCAGCCTCGGGATTAAAATTTAAGCAACTATTAAGCTATTTGAATTTAGAAACAGTGAAATCCGTTTTTTAAAAAAATACGTAGGGACTAAGATCGAGAGACTGCGTCACGCTAATTATTTGATTTTCATTTGGTGTCTACCAATAGCAGCCAGTTAAATCTGTCTTGACCCTTTTGAGATATAACATGGAATGATTTATATTATTATTATTATATTATTATTATTATTATTATTATTATTATTATTATGATATTGTCCACCGCTGTGGTCTCGAGGTAGCGTGCTGCATTGTCACGCAGAGGGCCCAAGTTCGATCCCCGGTCGGGGCAGGTTTTCTGGGTGAGGTTTTTATCGGGGTTTTTCCTCACATTTAAGACAAATGTCAGGAAAATTTTAAGGCCCAAACGGTCCCCGAAATCATATAGCCATCATCATTCTTATCATTATCATCATCATCCATCACCGGTGTGGAAAACAACGGGAAGCTACCACACCTACAATTAGCTAGTAAAGCTGCAAGCATAGCATGAAAATGCTATGATTGCAGTGAAGGACCTGCCTTCGGGCAGAATTAGTATGAATGGATTAATAATAATAATAATAATAATAATAATAATAATAATAATAATAAGTTCTTTCGGTCTCCCATTTCTCCTCTTGCCCCTCGCTTCAAAATTTAATATCGTCTTAAGTATCCTGTCATCTGACATCCTCTTTACGTTGACAAACCATTTCAGTCTCCTTTCTTCAATAACTTCTAGAACATCTTTGGATTCAAGGAGTGCCTAGGTGTAGCCAGGAGTCCCAATATATTTTGAGTCTTAAATATTATTTGATATCTTGTAAGAGTCCATGTTCTCGTTTAAAAACTATTATATACTTAATAGTTTATCCCCTTAGGCTTACAGCTGTAAACTTATCCAAATAGGCCTAACCATTAATATAATAAAAACTATATTAAGTATTGCTTATTTTCATGCACATTTTATGTATTTGCTTTTGTTTGCTCTGACTATTTAACTCATGCCCCAAATGGGAGTCAATGACCAATCACGTTTCAATGATTTCTGTTTTACAACCAATCAGAGTCGTGTTTCACGAAATATTTATCAATTTATCAGTGTTATATTTACCATATTAAAGAAAGCTCCTCCTTTTTAATATTCTGAACAGGTCTGAACATTATTTTGCAGTGACTGAGCCCATAAGAAATACGGCTACCAGAATGTATACATAGTGCATGGATGTCAACACACAGAGCATGCGGGGGTTAATATTAAAACATTTATAGCAATTGATTGTACCACCAAAAAAAGATACCACTGTTTTCACTTCCTTAAATTTATTTTTTCCCAGGTAATAACATTCCAGAAAAATATAATTGTCATATTTACATCATAGGACATCTGAAATGAATAATATACAGTTTGATGTGTTTCATTTTTTCTCCACTAGAGTGCATTCTTACAATATTGCGTTCCTTTGGCAATAAATAATATGATCTGGTTGCAGTGACAAACAAAAGAAGCAAATGAAGCGTACCAATCGTTCCTCATTTGTTTTCAAACATCGCCGTTTACATTAAATATATAACTATTTTAAAATAACTATATTTAAATAATGATTTGTGAGTAAACAACTTTAAGGCAGGAAAGGAGATTACGAGTATTTGAGAATAAAGTTCTTAGGAAAATGTTTCGACCAAAGAGAGATGAACAGACAGGTGAATGGAGAAGACGGCATAACAGTGAATTGCATGGTCTTTATAGGAAGCCAGATATAATGAGAACAGTTAAGTCTCGTGGACTGCGATGGGCAGGACATGTGGCACGAATGGGGAATGAAAGACGTGCATGGAAGATTCTTGTAGGAAAACTAGAGGGAAAACGCCCTGTTGGTAGACCAAGAATGAGGTGGGAGAATAACATTAACTATGATTTCAGGGAAGTAAATTATACAGGGCATGATTGGAAAACATTGGCTCAGGATAGGGATATATGGAGAGCTTATGTCCGCGCGGACATGAACCTACGGGTTCGATAGTGCCAGTGAGTTAGGTAGTTAGTTAGTTAGAGTAAACAGCTTATTTTTTTATTCGTTAAATAGTCCTAACAAATGCCACTCTCTAGATAAATTCACTCCTCACTTCGTGAGTAGTGAATTTATCGGTAATTTGGAAATCACTTGTGGCATTACTTATGATAATCAGCGTGTTTAGTGCATATCAAATTTATCTCTAGCATATAAAGTAACATTTTCAGCTATAAAATTGGTGCAGTTGCAGTTACATAAACTACGTACATGATAAGTAGTTTTATGTGGACTTTAAAGAGTTATCTAAAAGATAAGACTAAACTGTATGGAAAATAACTTATGACAGGCTGCGTTGGTGTACTCTAAAACATTGGCCACGGACCATGGCGGGCGTGAACATTGTGGTCGCCAGCCAGAAACAGTGAAACCAATTCCATTCCAGACTAATAAATACAAGTGTTTTACAGCCACCATCTGTTATTTATTGCATAGATCCCAACTGTAGCTGATAAAACATAATGTGTAACGCTTCACGGTTTGTTCTGTATTGTGTAATTGTGAAATCAAGAATGAAATGCACATTTTCAAACCTAACCATCAAGTTACTGCAGCACCAATAATGTAACCTTTTTTGTAGAACATTAATTAGTGGCTAAGGTACTGTTTCATCCTTTATTCAGATATGTAATTAGAACATTCCATAATTTAATTTTTATAATAATAATATATTTTACTTACTTACTCACTGGCACTATCGAACCCGTAAGTTCATGTCCGCGCGGACATAAGCTCTCCATACATCCCTATCCTGAGCTAATGCTTTCCAATCATTCCCTGTATAATCTACTTCCCTCAAATCATAGTTAATGTTATTCTCCCACCTCATTCTTAGTCTACCAACTGGGTGTTTTCCCTCTGGCTTTCCTACAAGAAGCTTTCATGCAAGTCTTTCATTCCCCATACGAGCAACATGTCCTGCCCATCGCAGTCTACGAGACTTGACTGTTCTTATTATATCTGGCTTCCTATAATGATCATGTAGTTCACTGTTATGCAGTCTTCTCCATTCACCTGTCTGTTCATCTCTCTTTGGTCCAAAAATTTTCCTAAGAACTTTATTCTCAAATACTCGTAATCTCCTTTCCTCCCTTAAAGTAAGAGTCCATGTTCGCACCCATATAATATTATTGGTAGAATAATAGTTTTTATATACGAGTATTTTCAGTTTAACGTTTTTTGAAAGGAGTAGGGAAGTCAAATGTCTCTGTAATGCATAATAGCATGCATTTCCAGAATTGAGCCTATGTTTAATTTCTTTGTGCTTCTCATTCCTATTTGTGATTATTGTTCCTAGGTATTTGAATTCAACCACTTCCTCAAAATTTCCCTAATTTTTCATTAGCTGTCCATTTACATTATATAATGTATTTCTACGTGTGACCATATATTTAGTTTTACTGATATTTACTTCCAGTCCTAATTTCTTAGTGTTACTCAGTAGTGTGTGCGTGTTCGCCTTTAGTATCTCCTCGCTATCAGCCAGTAGTACTACATCATCAGCATAAACTAACAGCTTATTATTTTACCTGATAAAATTAACCTAAGGTATTCTCTTCCATTCCATCAGGGTTAAATTATAGAGATATTAACAATTTTGAATTATCTATAGTTAAATTAATAACATATAATACACAATATAGACTTCTGACTACAGTTCGTGAGGTCCCTTATTAGATTCCCAATTAGACTATAGGACTTTTTCCTCAAAGGTAATTTTTCAATGGTCTGGAATTTAGATTAAGTTTAAGTTAAGGTCACTCCTGACGCTTCATTATCATTTATCACATCATATCATCGGGGTAACGTAATTCCGCCTTCCAGGTGTCCCATCTTAAGAAATGGATTACAATTCCACCAATGCCAGGGGAGAAAACCAGAAATGACATAAAATACAACCTAGTGGCATTTTGAACAAATAATCATCCTATTTTTATGATGCAGTTAATTACTTCAAAAAGCATCTTATATCAATTGTTACGTAAGTCAATAATGTCAAATGGGCCTGAAAGTTGCACTTTTGGACCAAATGTATTGGTAAGTTTTTTTTTAATTTAAACATAAATTATAAGTTATATTACTTCAACATTATTTTTAAACCATGGTTATCTGATAACATTTTATTTTGTCTTCAGTTATTTCATTGAATTATTAAGTCACTTCGACTTGAAAGTAAAAGTGCGCTCTTATACTTAGTCTATCAGCCACTTAAGTCTTTTCGCTGCTATCTCTTTTGCTCCATTTACCATCTGAGGAAAAATTGTTTGCCAATAATGATAAAAATACAATTATTCCAAATGAGGGTGATCTTTCGACACATACATACTACAAATGCACAATTGTATGGACGCCCTTCGCCCGCATATATCGAACGACTGACCTGCATGTCCTCGGGGTTTCGACCCCATGAGTAGGGCATTCACACACATGTTTTGCCCTACTTTCCAATGCTGTGTTATTGGAACCATTGGCGTTAGAATTGCTATGCATTGCGCATTCAACGTTTCACTATTGTAACGGTCTTTATTATTACAAGGTTTCAAATAAGCAATGGCGTTGTTGTCTTCTCCTTGTCCATTTCAATTGTAATACTATGATTACGTGAAAGTATTGCTTTACTATTTATTTATTCTTCAGTCCTTCAGACTTCAGCCATAGGAATTATTGCTTCACTTTTACTTTTGCTTTTGTGCAAGCAAAGTGTAATGCCATTAGTACTTAATAATTTTACGTAATCTAATTAATATATAATAGACAATATAAAAATAATACAATAAGAGAAATAATTAATGTAGAAAAGGATATTGTACAGGAGATTGAAGACATCCATCTAAGATGGTATGACGAAAGTTAAAAATTAAATTGTACCTGTTGGTAGCGCTTTCGGAAAATTATTTTCCATCTTCTGATAACTTCCGAAAGCGTTCCAGTTAATTTTATATACAATATTTTAACAAAGTTGAGGACGACGGCACCTACCAACAGGTACAATTTAATTTTTAACTTTCATCGTATGACTTTACCTCAACGGAATTTGATATGAATTTTACTAGTATTGATAAGATGGTATGGACATATAATGAGAAGAAGGGACACAGAAACAAGCAAAGGAGTATTGAAATGGATACCTCCTGGAAAAAGGAAATTTGGTAGACCAAAAACCAACGTGGATAAAGGGAATTCAAGACAACAACAAGAAGAGAAATATGACAGAAGCAGACACACAAGATCGGGAAGTGTGGAAGAAAAAATATTGTATATTTTGGTTGAGTATACCTGTGTAAATATCAGAAACAATCCTGAATAAAATAAACTAATGTAATACTCCATTGCTATATATTGTGTTACTTTATTTATTGTTTTGTTCTCTCTACTTTATATTATTTCTAGACATTATTTTATTGGTACGGACTGTTAACAGCATGTATGGCTTTGCTGCCCGTGCGACCTGTATTTGTAAATAACATTGTTTGTATAGTATTACTAATAGTTTTATTTTTAACTTATTCTTCAATCCATTATAATTCAGTCATAATAAACTGAATTGATAAATGTGTTGACAAACCAAATTAAAGTATTTAACATTAAAGTAATGTAAAATAACGTTCGTATAATAAATTATCAGAATTTGCAATAGCATTTGCCATCTTTCGAGAATATAAAAATACTCATAACTTATAATTAAATACGAATACATAAACAATAAATTATATCAACATATTAGAAACTTAACATGGCTATAAAATGATTTAGACTTACCATAAGCTATATAAATTTTTATCCCCGCAAGATGTCCATGGTTCTGGGTGAGTTTTTTTTTCGGTTTTTTTTTCCTCACCTGTAAGATAAAGGTCAGGTAGCTTTAAGACCCGAAAGGTCCCCGAATATCAACTGGCCAACATCATTATCATCTTTCACGGTATGGAAAGCAACGGGAAGCTACCACACCTATAATTCCCTTGTAAAGCTGCAAAGCATAGCATGAAAATGCTATAATTGAAGTGAAACACCTGCCTCGGGTAGAACGCTATAGAATAGAATAGAATTCCCGGAAGTGACTCGTCTATATAGCGGAGGATGGAATTGAATCACCTGGAAGAGCCTACAAAGTGTTAATGTTAAAACTACACCAATAGGACCGAAGCTCTTGTGGATTAGCTCACCACTTCATTCCTTAATGAGCTACCGCTTAAAGAAGGCCAGAGCCTTTACCTGTCAAATAACAGGCCATTAATTCATATGGAATTGTTAATAACACTTTAAAAAATGATAAACCTTTGTAGTTAAGGGTAATGTCGTAGCGTTAGACGCAGCTGATCTAATTAGATGCCAGATTGGAACAAGTGTCCGCGATTAGATGTTTTTCAGGGTTTTTCATCTTCATCAAGCACATTCAGGCTGCTTATGTTTCTGCTCACAAAGCTCGAAAACGATTGGCTTGAAATTTTGACACAACGCTTTCGGTACTGCGAATGTTTACTGATTATTTGCTGTGCTCTAAACCTAATACAGTGAAACCTGCCTTAGCCAGAACCTTTATAAGAAGGGAACCTCTAGAGACGGGGAAAAAAAGTCTCCAGAATGGTACGATTTTATCTATGTAAAATCGTCCTGTAAAAGCCGGAAACCTTCATAACGCGGAAACGGAATGGTTTTTATAGCACCAATATTTAATTTTTACTTCAGTAAGACGGAAAATTATTCTTAAGCACGTTCTAATTACAGTATTAATGAACATACGTGAAAATTCTGCATATGACGCTACTGCATTATATCGTTTTACATTCTTGTGTTGCCATTGTATTGCGGGGTTACCCTTGCTTATGTGTGACAGCGGGGAATCCCTCGCTTTTCCTTGCCTGCCAACGTAACCTGCGAGGGAGTTGGGGAAAGTCTTCAGTCTTCCTGTAGTTGAGTTCCTTCTCGTTTTTGTGCAATAAAGTGGCTTTGTATTGCCGTGCAAACTGAGCTGTGTTACATACACTATTTTGTCTGTATTTCTGTTCAATACGTTATGTTTTTAAAGCGTGCATGTAAAACCCTTACACTGCGTGAGAAAATTTAATCTTGTAATTTGGGAACCCTTTATAAGAAGGAAAATTGCCAAGACGGAAATATATTTAAGGAACCATCATGTTCCTTCATAGACAAGTTTTACTGTAGCTGTTGGAGTTCACCTGAAGCGAAAAAAAATTGCGGTAACGAAACTCATACATGTTGTTAAAATAGACAGAGATAGGTATAAAAAATCAGCGATGTTTGACCATTAGAAGTGAGCTTTTACTTGAAATCCGAAAGTAAAAATTGACTCCAGCAACCACTGTGTTTGAATCGTCGCAATGTTTATATACCTTTTTATATACAGGTTTTCAGATTGGCAAGTGTGTAGCCACTGTATTATGTGCTAAAATCATTAGGTGTTGCGGGTCACCTTGAAACGAAGATTTAAAAATCGCCCTAACGGTCGCAATATTCGATGTTACACAACGAAAATCAGTGAGCCTATTAATAAAATAAACCGGGGTAGGTATTATCCAAATTTTCTTGATACTTAATGAACTAAAAATAATAACACATTCCATTTATTTAGGCGTAGCAGTACAGGCTCGGATATTAGCTAGTCATATATAAAACAAATTCGATAACATTTTAAGATCAAGATAATCCTTGACGCCATCTGGGAATCATAATCAAAACATTTTAATTAATCTTGTTTAGTGTGACTGCACGAATAAATTGTATTTTGATTTTTAAAAGAGTTCATGTCTTATTTGTGATGACCCTGACATTGAGCTGATCACTCAACCTGCCTGGTCCTCCATGTTCTTATGTGGTCAAAAAATAGTGAGATTATGTTGTAGATTTAAAAATTCACTCTCGAAAATTCATGTCTGTATGAGGTCCGCGAGTCGCTGGACGCACACAAATACCTATAAGGAAGAGGTTAAATAGAGAGATAAATTTTATTTTATCATCATCATCCAGGGATTAAGCCTGTTGGTTCGTTCCGGTTCTATGAAAGCTAGAATTGTTAAAATTGTTCAGATCATCTTTTATGTGGGCGTCCAACATGTCTCCTTCCGTGCGGTTTATAATTTAGCAATAATTTTGGAAATCTTTCTTCTGGCATTCTATCAATATGTTCTTTCCAGTCGTTCCTATATTTAATTATTCGGTCTGTAAGTTTGAAAATATTTAGTTCCTTTCTTATATCTTCATTCCTTTTCTTATCCATCAGAGTATATCCTGCTACATTTCTTAAAAATCTCATCTCAGCTGCTTCCAATCTTTATTCTTGCCTTTTAGTGATCGTCCAACATTCTGATCCGTATATCAATACAGGAACAGCCATTACTTTATAAAATTTAATTTTTGTTTCTTTTCTTGTGTTTTAAGGGGTCTTTTAACAGTGCCACACATTAGATTAAATTTATTTATTTTATTTTATATTTATGATTTATTTTAAATACGAGAATTCAAAGTAAAGTATTTAATTAATAAATATGGATTTTCATCAAGTAAACACCAACTCAATTGATTATTTTAATTTACTGTAATGAATATATCATTATACATTTTGAAATATCTGAAGAAATATGGATTAGGCTAAAGTGGATTTTTTCGTGATTTCAGGAACAGGAAACATCCTTCCACATATGTTCAACAATCTGAAATTGCAGAAATATTCGAAAAAGGCCCCCATCTAGGGATCCCATAATCAAGAAGGTTTAATCTGTGGAAATATATTAATTTAATTCTGCTTTCAAAATAAGAATAATTCTTAGTATTTAGCCTTGATAATCTCCCACTGCATATAATTATAAAGGTCGAAAACGTTTCTAGGAGTCTGGCAATGATGTATAAGTTAATTTATATTTTAAATCAAACAAGGAGACCATAAATTTACTTAGATACTTTACGTTAAGATAGGTTGTTTAAATTTGGGGTCGTTAAAATTGTCATGTTATACATAGTGTGGATTGATTTACAATTAAGCTTCCACGGATATGTAGGTTTAGTATATTATGATAACGATCTTCCATATAACACGTGTAAACTGACTGATAATGCATCCGTCTTCTATATCAAATAAACGCACACTTTTTTCTTACAAAGTTTACTTATCCCTTACCCACACACAAAATTAAACTGTTTTATTCCGCGAAACCATAAATGATTTTAAACAGGACAGTTGAGAGATTTCGATTCGAAATCTGCAAATATGTTTAATTTTTATATAATGAGATAAACGAAGCCATTAAACTTCCTCTGCCATCTGTGTTAATCTGATCCAAGACATCTTTCTTTTTTCTTTTTCTTTTCTTTTTTTCGTAACTTTTATCCTCCCTTCATTTATAAGAAATACACCGTCACGAGAGTCACTCTTATACAAAATAAATCGAGTGATTGTGAACTACAATTATTTATAAAACTATTGCTGCCCGTACTAGCTCCATCGTTATCCCTGAGAGAAAGTGATCATCATCGCTCAATGAACCTAATAACCTTGACTAGACCACGAGCCCAACTTCCTCACATCACGAGGAATTCCTGTGACTATTTAACTCATGCCCCAAATGGGAGCCAATGACCAATCACATTTCAATGATTTTTTATTTACAACCAATCACAGTCGTGTTTCGCCTAGAATTTACCAACTAAAGTTTATCATAATAAAGAAAGTATCTCCCTTTTTAACATTCTGAATAGGTCATAGCATTATTTTACAGTGACCTACCCCCTAAGAAATACGGCTACCAGATTGTATATATAGTGCATGAATGTCAACAGAAAGAGATACAATATATGTAACAATTGATTATACCGCAAAAAAAAACACTGTTTGCACTTTCTTAAACGAATTATTTTCCAGGAAATGACGTTGCACAAAAATATAATTGACATATTTACATCATAGGACATCAGAAATTAATTAATACCTATTACGTTGGTTATAAATTTCTCCACTAGGGTGCATTCTTACAACATTGCGATCCTTTGGCAATAAATAATATGATCTGGTTGCGGTGAAGAATCGTTTCTCAATTGTTTTCAAACATCGCCGTTTACATTAAATATATAAATATTTTAAAATAACTATAGCGAAATAATGATTTGTGAGTAAAGAGCTTAATTTTATTCGTTAAATAGTCCTAACAAATGCCACTCTTGATTTCCAAATTCTCTAGATAAATTCACTCATAAATCCCACACCAAATCCATCACCATTTACCCTGATAAAACCCACTCCTAATTAAAACCCTTATATTAAGAACCTTTTTTGTTGTAATAATGAGATAAACGAAGCGTATACACTTCCTCTGTCATCTGTGTTAATCTGATCCAAGGCATCTAGGTTTTATTCTTTCTTATTTTTCGTCTTTATTTATACTTCCTTCATTTATAAGAATTTCACCCTCACGAGAGTGACTCTTATACAAAATAAATCGAGTGATTGGTGAACTACAATTATTTAAAAAAAAACTATTGCTACCCATACTAACTCCTTCGTTATCCCTGAGAGAAAGTGGTAATCATCGCTCACCGAACCTAATAACCTTGACTAGACCGCGAGCCCAACTTCCTCACATCACGACGAATTCCTGTGATACATCCCACACCAAATCCATCACCATTTACCCTGATAAAACCCACCCCTAATTAATACCGTTATATTAAGAACCTTTTTTGTTGTAATAATGAGATAAACGAAGCTATTAAACTTCTCTGCCATCTGTGTTAATCTGATCCAAGGCATCTAGGTTTCATTCTTTCTTCTTTTTTTCGTCCTTTTTATCCTCCCTTCATGTATAAGAGTTATACCCTCACGAAATAACTCAATATTCTGGGCCAGTTACCTTGTGGGAAGAATCAGGAACTCTTAACCACACAAGAACTCAGTGACGGGCCTTCATAGAATTCTAGTTACTTACTCGTACATTCCAGGACCGCCGATGAAAATAAATCACAAATTCAAAACAGGCGACACTCATCCACAACAATTGAATACAGGTCAGGTGAAAAGTTTTCCATTAATTCGTGTTAGAAGTATGCCAGCATCACCCCGAAAATACGCAGAAGTTAAAGACGGGGGACAGTAGCCAGACACAAAATGGAAGTAATCGACTTCAGCCTATGGAATCAAATGTAGGGACTCTTACGAGCTTTTCATGGCGACAGACGTAAAGCGATCCCACTGCGGACTTTAGAATCCCTTTGTGTTGGGTTGTAAGAGGACTTAATGCTCCATCGTTCTAGAGAGTTGGCACGAGATGTCAGCCCAGTTATCAGCCCTGCATGACGACCGTCTTTATTCCCAGAAGATCCGTTAAATCGCTGAGTCTACTCCAGGCCCATGATGCCGCCAGAAGTTTTAGTCCGGTTTAAAAATCCTGTCTCCATAGGGCCTCGAACCCGCCATCTTACGCCTTGTAACGTACGCCTAACTAAGGTAGGGCATATAGTGCAATTATATATGCTTGGGGATTAGATGATTATTGAATTATGACGTAATTAAGTAGGCAATGAATATGGTGGATATTATCAGAGTTTTAAAAAGTAACGTTATTTTTACTTTAATTTCACTGGTCGACAAAAATGATTTTTTTTTCACAAGAATAAAAATATGAGATTTTAGAAGTATTTTTCATCCTGAATTTAAATATCATTTCAGTTTTTCCTATCGGGCAAGACTTTTCTGTGATATTTATTTACATTTTTTATAATTATTTTTATAAAATCCGTCTAACTCTAACTCATTCTGACTTACCTAGAAAGTGGTAGTTAGTGATTTTCGGGCACATTTTGCATCTAGAACATCTCTCTTCTTGGTCCAACAGAAGTCAGCCAGCATATTAGAACTCCGCTTGCCTTGGTACCTGTATTCCATTGTGGAAATTTGATGATGAAAACGCTTACCGTGTTCATCAGAGACAGCCCCAAGATTTTCCGGAAAGAAGTCTAAGTGAGAGTCCAAAAAGTGCACTTTTAAGGACATGTTGCATCCCATAGCTTTATAAGAATGTAGAAGATCAGCCACTATGTCACGATAATTTTCTGCTTTATGGTTTACAAGGAAATTGCAACATACATTTTTGAAAGACTGCCAGGCTTTTTCCAGAGGATTTAACAGACCTTCAAAATGTTCATCAGCCATTAGTGACCGTGTTTGGGGCCCTATAAAAATTCCTTCTTTCAGTTTAGCATCACTGACTTTGGGTAATTTCTATTTGAAATACAAGAATGCATCAGAAAGTTTATCCATAGCTTTGACAAAAGTTTTCATTACTCTTAATTTATTATGCAATGGAGGTAAATATATTTTTTCGGGATTCACTAAAGGGAAATTTGACACATTTTTCTGGTCAGAGATAAGAGATTCAAGTTTAGGCCATGATTTTCTAACGTAATGAGACTTCTTACCTCTGCTGTCCCATTCGCACAAAAAACAGCAAAATTTGGTGAACCCAAGTTGCAAACCTGCACAGTCTTGTATTTTGGTGGTTCAGCATGACATCACATATAATTTCCTTAAATACAGCTTGAATAAAATCGCTACATGTAACGTAAAGGTTCCTATAAAAGGTCAAAGAGAATGCTAAAATCAATTTTTAAATGTAGCTGTCATAAAAAACTGTGCCTGATGGAAAAATTCTGACTACATATCTGAATTCAGTATGAAAAAATGCACTAGATTCACTAATCAGATTTCTTGTGAAGAAAATCTTATCGACCAGTGTTTCCTTTAAATTTACTTATTGTTTAACAAAATACTGTGTAGATATGATATTTTAATGTCCACCTTATCTTCTGCTTTCGCTTGTAAGCACATAGGTCACAGATGTGACCAATGAAATGACTCTATCTGAATATCAGCATTGAATGGCATTCGTTAATAGGCCTGTAAGTGAACTGACCACATGTCCTCGCTATACTGGCTGGATGATTGTGTGCCTCCGTGATTAACACATATGGACGTGAGGTTAGCAGCCGGCGAGAGAGAGAGAGAGAGAGAGAGAGAGAGAGAGAGAGAGAGAGAGAGAGAGAGAGAGAGAGAGAGAGATCTTGCCCAGAAACAGTGACTGATGAAAATGTCAGTTATATGGAAATCATTGCTTCCGTACTAGCCGTATGATGGCTACAATTAATGCAATTAACTAAAAACACTTTAATTGCATCTGAACCTCGATTGATCAGAGCTGCTGATCCAATATCCTCTTGTCCCAACTCTTTTTAAAAAAAGTTTAACTGAAAGTATATAAAACAGTTATTCTCCCAGTTATATTAAATGGATGCGAAACATTGATTCTTACTTTAATGGAGGAAAGAAGATTACGAATATTTGAGAACTAAATTTTTAGCAATTTTTTTGGGCCAACAAGATGAACAGACAGGTGAACGGAGAAAATTACATAATAGTGAGCTACATGATATGTATAGGAAGCCAGATATAATAACAGTTAAGTCTCGTAGACTGCGATGAACAGGACATGTGGCACGTATGGGGGATGAAAGAGGTGCGTGGAAGCTTCTGGTAGAAAAACCAGAGGGGAAACGCCCAGTTGATAGACGAAGAATGAGGTGTGAGAATAACATTAACTATGATTTGAGGTAAATCGATTTTACGGGAATGATTGGAAAACGTTAGCTCAGGATACGGATGTATGGAGAGCTTATATCCGCGCCGCCATGAACCTATGGGTTCGATAGAGTCACTGACCTAGTTAGCTAGCTGATCCAATATCATTCAACTAACTAGGCAAACTTTTCGAAATTGTATTTTTTTTTATTTCCCGAATAAATGTAAGAATTTGGGTTTTATTATTTATGGGACACTCGATGATTAAAGAAATAACATGCGGGATGGTTTTTCATAGGTGCATTATTCGCTCGTTTAAAGCTGCAGATTTTGGACAAATTCCGACCCGTATAAAAAAAATGGCCTTATTAGTTTTGTGAATGTACATTCCACCTCGATCCAATATATTAAAAATGCTCTATTGGCTAATTCATTACAATTAAATTATTTGTTTGATCTCTGTTGTTGCTAACCAACGGTTGTATTGTATTTGTATTATTAAGCAATGCAATTTACATTTTCGGCTTCTCAGTATGTCATAAAATGTGAACAGCTGTGCAGAATGTAAAACAGAACCCGTGACAAAACAACGAGGATTTGAATGTCAGGAATAAAAAAAACATTGTAGTTAACCTCACAGTAACATTGTACAGTATATATGATGTACGAAAGCTTGTCATTTATGCAACCACAATGAGGACAACTTTTGTGCATACATGCATTTTTACTCTGCGCCCTTACACTTTAGCAATACATCCCTCAGATATGAAAACAGTGGCACAAAACCTGTAGTCATTTTCACATTAACTTTTTTAGTAATTTTTATATCGTAATGGCATTACACATACAAGATTATAACAATTAGCATTAGAAACAGTTCCGCTTTCTTGGAAATAAGGTTATTAAGGGTAGAAGGCAAAATAGATAGAGAACAAATAAGAAGAGGGGATTGCCTCTAAAGCTACTTGAATATGAATCCACTTTGTAGCAAAGTATACCTTTAAATAAATAGGAAATAAGAACACTGAGCAACAAAAAATAAACATTTTTTTTTGTCTCAGAAAGAAAAATATGTGATTCTGATAGTATTTTTTTCTCCTGAAATCAAATATGATATCGGGTTTTCTCCATCGTGCAAGGTTTCCGAAAGACAGGAATTTATAATTTCAAACACTTTAATATTTTCTACATTCGTAACTACACAATATTCAAACATTCGGACTCACCTAGAAAGTAAGAAATGACGATTTTCTGCTATATTTCGCCTGTGGAGCATCCCTCTTGATGGTCCAACAATAATCGGCCAGCATATTAGGATTCCATTAGTCTTGATATGTCTTTTCCATAGCTGAAACCTCCTGAGTTAGCACATTTGGTTTTATTTTACAATGGACAAATGGACGAAAAAACGTTTATTTAAAGAATAATTATTTAAATTCATTAATTGAAATTGAAATAAAAAACTGTGGGTGATGGAGACATTTCGAATACATATTTGAAAACACGATAAAAAAACTGCACTATTGGTACTCATGAGGCAAAAATAGAATAGAATAGAATAGATTTATTTAGCCTGGTGTTATTTTTTTTCAGATTTGGTGACAATTGTTGAAGTATTTTACTTACACATTATTATAGATTTTGTTGTATAAGAAATGTTACCATTGGTTTGCTCCAGATATTTTTTAATCATCGTTAACGATATGTAAGTCTGGCTGTCCCAAAGGAATTTGTTTAACTTTATTTTTTTATTCCTTCTTTCAACTTTTCATAAAATGGGGGTTTAATGTGTTGTAGAATGTGTCAACTTCCTTTGCTATATTTACATTTAAAATCTAAATAAAAATTATAGTGAACAAGTTTCTCGCTGTGCATAATGTTGGAATATATTATTGAATATGAAATGAAAAAAAAATGAAAGGCATAGTTATACAGCATCACTTTTATCATTGAATGTTTTTTATATAAATATAATAAAATATTAACACATTATTGATATTGAATTTTGTGTTCTATAAACTTTATATATATAATTTCCTCATTAGAGGATTTGCCTCAAGGACAAAGTGATGCAGACAATTAATTTTTGGAATTTTTGTAAATACATTTTAAAAAATTCAAATTGTAGGCCTAATTGAAGTATACATACTATAAAGTAGAAATTTTGTAAATATGGTTTCTTAAAATTGAAATTGATCCTCTAATGGCAGCGATGGCAATTTAGAAAGATGCACCCTGTCCAAATCTAAGGAATTCCAAAATTTGGCTAAGAATCCTGGTATAGTACCTCTTGCCCTGATCATCAATCCTGTGACAGATATATGATATGAAAATAAAAATGAATGCTTGAGTCGGGATTTGAACCCAAGTGTCTAAACTCTGTACATTTAGCGCTCTAACGACCTGAGCTTCCGACCTGAGTATTCCGACACAAATATACATTTTTCTTATATATGTAGTATTCTCAATTCACACAAGAGGTAGCGGAAAATCGTCCCGACTGACATCTTGTGGCCAACATAACAGTTAAGCAAATTTTTAAAGAGAATATTTACTTTATAGCAGTAGCACTTGTATATTTAGATGTTATAACTATATTTCTGACATTTGGCAATGAAGGCAAATATGATATGAAAACAAAAATGAATGCTTGAGTCGGGATTTGAACCCGAGTTTCTAAACCTTGTACGTTTAGCGCCCTAACGACCTGAGCTACTCAAGTATTCCGACACAAACATATATATATATATATATATATTATATAGGCCCTATATGATATGAAAAGAAAAAAAGAATGCTTGAGTCGGGATTTGAACTTTTTTCTTTTCATATCATATTTGCCTTCATTGCCAAATGTCAAAAATATATTTATAATATCTATATATATATATATATATATATATATGACATGAAAAGAAAAATAAATGCCAGAGCTGGATTTGAACCCGAAATTACTAACTTTATATGTTAGCGCTGTAATCAACTGAGATCCTAATACAAACATATATATATATATATATATATATATATATATATATATATATTATTCTCAATTTACACGGGAGACAGCGGGATGTCGTTCCAACTGTCATCTAGTGGTACTATATATTTAGATATTATAACTATATATTTAATAAGTTTCTCTTACCTGTCACACGTTATTTGCATCCGAACATAATTCCATAATAGTAAGATGTACAAAATAAAATAAGTAGTCAGGAATAAATAGATAAATAAATAAATTTATTACAAATCATTTACAGGAAATTAAATACAACATACTATCAAAATTCATATATTTGATTGTATGACTCCATGGCAGATCAAGTAAAAAAAAACAGTCGTATCTTATTGCGATTGTTAATTAATGAATGACAACGTCGAATATCATTTAACAGCGATTCTGTTGCTCTCGTTTTCCTGTTAAGCCTAATAAAATAGTAAGCGTTTAGTGTATTCTCTTACATTTCGGAAATTGTTTTTGTAATAAATTATTCCCTTGTTTCTGGTAACGTACTTGGAAAACAGATGCAAAGAATTAAGCCATTGAAATTACATTATCATATATGGCATTATTCCAAGCATTATAACAAACTTCTGTAAGTTAGCCAGAGAAATGAGATTTGTATGCTATAAAGAACAATATTGCAATCTGTTGTACTGATTACATCAATACAATTACACTGCAAACACCTAATATTAAGATAGATCTATCTATATCTATAATGGCGTAGCCCATTGTTGAACCATTGCCTCTCCTTTGTAAGGAGTTACTAGATCAAGTTAATTTTTACTTACCTTATTTGTTCTTTGGAGCACGCCGTAGCGTAATGGTTAAGGCACTGCGCTACAAGCCGGAAGGTCGAGGGTTCAAGTCCCGATGGGGTCAAGATTTTTAAACTGACCCAAACCTTCTGGCGGCACTATGGCCGTGGGGTCGACTCAGCTCGAACGGAAATGAGATCAGACGCTTGTTCTGGGGGTAAAGGCGGCTGTCACGCAGGGCTGACAACCCGGCTGACATCCAGAAAAAGTGGGAGACTTAACGTCCTACTACCCCAAGGGCCTCCTGAGGCCTGTAGAGGGGCTACTTTACTTTACTTCTTTTTTATTTCTTCTCTATGGGAAGCCAGATATAATGAGAACAGTTAAGTCTCGTAGACTGCGATGAGCAGGACATATGGCACAAAGGGGGAATGAAAGACGTGCATGGCAGCTTCCTGTGGGAAAACCAGAGGCAAATTCCCAGTTGGTAGACCAAGAATGAGATGGGAGAATAGCATTAACCATGATTTGAGGGAAGTACATTATATAGGGAATGATTGGAAGACATTAGGTCAGGATAGGGATGTATGGAGAGTTTATGTCCGCGCGGCCATGAACGTACGGGTTTGATAGTACCAGTTAGTTAGTTATTTGTTCATAGATGTCATGGATAGCATGCGGTCAATACACTGGCCCAAAGAGACATCTTTATAAAATATTTTGGTAGGCGATCTCAAGTACTGTAGCCTATTTTCAGTAATTTAATTTAGATTAATTTAGATGGCAATGAGAGAACATTCATAAAACAACAAAGATCATCACTTACCATTTATCTTTAATAGTATAGGAGAGTAAAATATGTGATACAATTAGAAATTTTTTTCTTTAAAATTACCAGCTGATTATTAGTTGATTATTAGTTGATTATTTGATGTATCCATGGTACTGGTTTCTCGAGGGTTATGGTAACATATGTGACTGTGTTACATAGAAATTAATAATAATAATAATAATAATAATAATAATAATAATAATAATAATATATATTTATTTATTTATTTATTTCCGATACCAATGATTTGTCTTCAATTTCGCTTTATAATTTTCCTCCATTCGTCTCTATTATAACACATTTCTTCCTCTATTTCCCAGTCCTTCAAAGTTTCTCTAATCCCTTGGAACCACGTGAGATTTGGTCGTCCTTTCCTTCTCGTTCCTAATGGTGTTCATTCCATTATTTTCTTCGGTAATCTTTCATCCTCCATTCGCATAATATGATTTTATTTTAGTTGCTTTTATTGCATAAATTCTAAAAATGAGTTTTGTACATTCATGTTCTCTTTTATAACTTCATTTTTAATGTTCTCTCTCCTTGATATCCTAGCAGATCTTCTCCTATAGTCCATTTCTCCTACCATTAATTTTCTTTTCATCTGGTAATTTATAGTCCAAAACTTCTGAACCATAGGTCGTAATACTTCTAACTATTGTTTTAAAAATGTTAACTTTAGTTTCTTTTTTGATATGTTTATGCCATAATATTCCATTCAGGGCAGATATTACATATTTTCCTGAGTTTATCTTTGATTTTATTTCCTTTTCCTGCTTCCCATCTTCTGTAATGTTTACTCCCAAATATTTGTATTCCTCTATAATAATAATAATAATAATAATAATAATAATAATAATAATAATAATAATAATAATAATAATAATAATAATAATAATAATAATAATAATAATAATAATAATAATAATAATAATAATAATATGTAATAAGAATAGTAAAGTCTCGTAAATTGCGATGGAGAGGACACGTGGCCTAGATGGGTAATAAAAGAGGGTTATGGAAACACCTTGTAGGAAAACCAGAGGGAAAACTTCCAGTAGATAGATCAAGAATGAGGTGGGAGAATAACATTAACCATGATTTGAGGGAAGTAAATTATGCAGGAATGAAAGAAAAACGTTGACTCAGGATACGAACGTATAGAGAGCTAATGTCCGCCCGTGCATGGACCTACGGGTACGATATTGGCAGTGAGTAAGTTATACGTACTAATGATGATGATGATAATAATAATAATAGTAATAATAGGGTAATAATACTGTTATTCCTGCAATGTATTAGGGGTGGAGGCCATTTACGGTCTCACGGTCGGCATGTTTTATTGGTCTTCCTAGAGATTCCATTTCTCTGGGATGACAATTTAAAAATTTGAAGGGAGTGCATCATCGATCCATGCGTTGAAGATGTTGCTAGCAGTTATTCCTGTTGTGTGTGTATATATATATATATATATATATATATATATATGTTATAATTAAATGTTTAACATTGAGCAATGCAAGCTTAATATGGTATGATAAGAAAAATAAATGCCTGAACGGGATTCGAACCCGGATCTCTGAGTCTGTACCTCAGCGTGATATCCATTACACTACCAGGCGAATCCAATTCAAACACTTATTTTTCTTATATATGTATTATACCCTCCATTATTACTAGATGTCGCGAGAACTCGGTCTTCACCGCCATCTAGCAGCTGACTATAACAAGTAATTATAACATCTATAAAGCGTCACTGCTATAAGGTAAAAATATTCTCTTTAATTTGCTTACTTGTTATAGTCAGCTGCTAGATGGCGGTGAAGACCGAGTTCTCGCGACATCTAGTAATAATGGAGAGTATAATACATATATATATATATATATATATATATATATATATATATATGTAAGAAAAATAAGTGTTTGAATTGGATTCGCCTGGTAGTGTAATGGATATCACGCTGAGGTACAGACTTAGAGATCCGGGTTCGAATCCCGTCCAGGCATTTATTTTTCTTGTCATACCATATATATATATATATATATATATATATAATATTATCGAGGAATGATCATTCCTTTAATGGCATGTGGGATCATGCCGAAACGTTGGCAGAATAAATAAAACATTATTATTGTTGTTGTTATTATTATTATTATTATTATTATTATTATTATTTATTATTATTATTATTATTATTATTATTATTACTTTCCAGACATGTAAATGAACGTACATCTACACATACATAGTGTTCTGCCCAAGAGCAGGTAGATGAACGATTTGAAATTTATCCAATTTGTAATTATAATTTGTGAAAATCATAAGAATCCTCATGGGGTCTCCTTTTTTTGGAGGAATAGGGAAACTTAATCATTATGTAATCAGCGCCTAGAACTATTTGTACAGACTTTCACTTTTCGCTTCTCAGACGTTTTCTCCGGTTTTATGCTTGATGTCTCCCGCACAGATACATTATCTCACAATGCTTCACTTCAGCATATCTAGATCTGCATTTAGCGCTCTCCAGGAAGCCGCGATAATTTTAGAATTGTTCTGAAAATTGTTCAACTTTTTTTTTTTGTTCCTAGAGTAAACATTACAAATGAAATGTCTTATTATTCATTTTATACTATTTTTTTTCTCTTTTTTGTTTACGCTGTATTCCCTTCTTCTTTTACCTCTTTGTTAACTTTCTTTTATTCTCACATATAGACACAAGGTCAGGACACACAGCCAGATCCAAGGTGGAGATTTAAAAGCCCCTACCGCCGGGAATCGATCCCGGGTCGGTGGAGTGGAAGGTAAGGACTCTACCAACTACGCCATGGCGACAGACAATTGGAGAGATTTGAACCCGGCATTACAACATTCATTGTTAAGCATGCTACCGACTGAGCTATTACTGCGAACCATTCAGTTATTCCACATAATTACGTAAATTGACAGAAATTTAAGTAATTTCTATTCGTTTGTTTTTCAATTGTCTTGTAAACAATTGTCTTCTCTCTCCCTCTCTCTCTCTCTCTCTCTCTCTCTCTCTCTCTCTCTCTCTTTACGTTTACACTGTTTTTCCTTATTGTTTTATCTTTTTGTTAACTTTCTCTTATTCTAACATATAGACACAAGGACAGGACACACATCCAGACCCAAGATGGAGATTTAAAATTCCCTACCTCGCTGGGAATCGAACCCAGGTCGCCGGAGGTAGGGACTCTACCGACTACGCCACGGCGATGGACAAACAATACAATATCATTAGCTCTAATATTTTAATATTAATATTTCTTATATATATATATATATATATATTCTATTTCGCACGTTCTCTTGAAAATTTTGACAAGGATTTGGATAGCTAGGGTT
The DNA here is from genome assembly GCA_030220185.1 of Diploptera punctata. Lineage (NCBI taxonomy): Eukaryota > Metazoa > Arthropoda > Insecta > Blattodea > Blaberidae > Diploptera > Diploptera punctata. The sequence continues at coordinate 1,576,205 of JASPKZ010003445.1, read as the reverse complement.
CTTTAAAATAAGAAACGACTCTGTGATACTGAACCGAGGACTTCGAATCACTTGTGCGCCAAGGAACAATTTTCTTTATCCAAAAAATTCAAGCGGCTTTGTTCAAGATCGAAATAGATAACCTCTAATCTAATGAGAAGTGATACAAACAATGATTGGAAGGAATCTTATTTATTCAAAGTAACATAAATACGAGTATAACTGTAAATTCAGATGTAATGATGATTCCTTATTAATCTATGTTTAGATTCAATCAAAGGCTGCGATTTCAGGATTATCTCATTATTGAAATAGTACTTTTCAATTAAGTTCAAAGAGGTAAATTATAGTTATTGATATACCAAGGGTATTATTATAGACATTATGCCCTGAGTGCGACAGGTTCCCAGGCCTATAATAATACATGTGATACATAGCTATATATACATAATTTTATGTCTTAGTACTTCATAATGAAAAATAAAGAAATGGTTATTAAACATGAACTCTACATAAGCAAATTACTTGATCGTCGTTTTTTATATCCAACAATTAACATTGTTGGTTGCTAAGGGTATTGTATCCAGGGAGTTTATTTATTTATTTTACCTGATGGAGTTAAGACCGTAAGGGCTTCACTTCCACTTCACCAGGGTTAAATTATACATACAATAAGAACTATGATAAATTATACATAATAGAATATTTAACTCATGCCCCAAATGGGAGTCAATGACCAATCACAGTTTAATGATTTTTTATTTACAACCAATCACAGTCGTGTTTCGCCTAAAATTTACCAACTAAAGTTTATCATAATAAAGAAATCACCTCCTTTTTAACATTCTGAATAGGTCATAACATTATTTTGCCGTGACTGACCCTCTAAGAAATACGGCTACCAGATTGTATAGGCTATATAGCGCATGAATGTCAGCAGAAAACGCATGCGATAGATCATATAAAAACATTTGTAACAATTGATTATACCACAAAAAAAACACTGTTTGCACTTTCTTAAACGAATTATTTTCCAGGAAATGACGTTGCAGAAAATATAATTGACATATTTACATCATAGGACATCAGAAACCTATAAAGTTGGTTATAAATTTCTCCACTAGGGTGCATTTTTACAATATTGCGATCCTTTGACAATAAATAATATTATGATCTGGTTGCAGTGACGAACAAAAGCAAACGAAGCGTATCAATCGTTTCTCATTTGTTTTCAAACATCGCCGTTTACATTAAATATATACATATTTTAAAATAATTATAGTTAAATAATGATTTTTGAGTAAACAGCTTAATTGTATTCGTTAAATAATCCTAACAAATGCCACTCATGATTTCCAAATTCTCTAGATAAATTGGAAATCACTCGTGGCATTACTTATGATAATTATAGACTACACAGTATAAAGTTGGCAAGGGAAAGAAAGAAAAATATCCAAAATATCACCCTCAAACGCTAACCCCCTAAGACAATTTTTTATATAACATGTAGTTGTCTAGTAAGAACTTTTTTATATTTGTCTTATTTTGGTATTTCGAGTTCCAGTATTAAATGTTTGCATAATCTTAATCTTTGTTTACGTTGAATGATTTATATAAGAATGTACAGTTGTAGTTTTACTTAATTTAGATAAATAATCTACTGCAGTACGATTTGTCTCCACTGATGTAAGTATAGTATTTTCTATTCGAGTAAATAAGAGTACAAGGTACAATTTTTAAAGCAGCAAATTTGGTTTGTATTTGTTTTTACGTTCTTCAACTTACATTTGAAAATTCGTTTGAAAACTGTATAGTAAATATTTTAGTATTATACGGTACCAGCTATTGGATAGCGTTACATAAATCAAACAGCAGCTGTGTGTAGAAATCGATTTGATTGTGAGAGAGCTAACCCAACCGCACAGATTCCTTGCGGTTCCTGCTACCACCAGCATGTTTGATTACTCACAATGCAGACTTAAGACATTGTACTTAAAGTTATACTATTGTATTCCTAAAGTATTGGAACTTTTATAAGCATATACCACAGTCTGAAAAGTGTTACGTTTTACTATGTAGCCTATATACAGGGTGTCCCAAAATTAGACCGACAAACTTTGGGAGCTGATAGATAGCATTAGTTTAAACACTTTTTGTTAAGGAAGGTTTTTGCTGCGGTGCTTCGTTTAAGCGCTGGACAAGTTAATGTCATTTCTGCCTCCCACCCTGTTGGTTTAGATACGTAAATTACATTTGTGTGCAGTATGTATATTTTAAAGGAAACACGAAAGAAACAAAACAAAGCGAATTTCTAATGAAATATCTAGAGAAACAACATAGATTGGCGTGTTGTCCACACTAAATGTAATAGGAAAGTTTGAAAGTGATGTGCTATGTAGATGCTGACCTACTGTTAAAGATCAACAATGCTTATGATATTTTGACAGGTTTTCTTTGTTGAGACCATTTCGTACCTAGCTTGTAACCGAAGTGTCGGTCAGTGTTTTCCTTGGTGAATTGTGTTTAACCAGTAAACGTTGCATGCAGACTTACTCGCCACCAGGGAAATCAGCCGGGTTTGTGTCACATTAAACTGATTCATGTACTGTTAAGGCACTGCGGTACACTGGTCGGAAAATCCCCTTGGGAATAGTAGAACTTTTTTTCCCATATGACAGAGTATTTAATGCTTGAATGTATGTATTTTTCCTAGAATTAGGCCTATAAGCAATGCTTAATTCTTAACCCATAAATTGGAAATATGTCCTATAGGATATATAAATTAATTTAATACCTTTAATAAAACAAAAGAAAAACGAGTAGGAATTATTTAAATTTGTGTCGAATTACACAATATATCTAATAATAACACAGGCCTGAGATGATTTTGCGGCATGAGACATTTTAATCCAAATACAGTCAAGTCAAATACCGTGATAACGGAACTGTTACTAGTTTCTGCGTATCACGTACAGATTTTGCACAATTATGTTTTTAACACAAACATGAGAGCGTGCTGTCCACCACTTGTATGCGGTATATACGTGCTGTATTAAAATAAGTAAACATTAAAATATGATTAAATTGTATAATATAATCACTGATTTTTATTCATACTCATTTCTTCTTATGTTTAACTGAGGGTAGGTTCATCCTATGACCCCACTCCTGGTTACATTACACAGTTTCCGGCGAAAAATTGCGGAAACAAAAAGCCGCCAGCACGTGGGCCAGATATTGCAATTCCAATACACCAACATCACAAAAGAGTAGTACCAGCACTGTTTCCACCTTCTGCACAGAATATGATTTGAATTCATCCGTAGAATCAAACTACAAAATTCGTGTCGTATCAATTAATCAAACTATTTGGTACGCGGTTTGGTTCGTACAAAAGAAAAAAAAATGAACGTTTAGGTTCCAGATTTAAAGAAGACAATCTTTTAACTCATTGTACAATATTTTATTTCTATAGACATCCATCCACAGTAATTCTGCCCGAAGGCAGATCCTTCACTGCAATCATAGCATTTTCATGCTATGCTTGCAGCTTTACTAGGGAATTGTAGGTGTGGTAGCTTCCCGTGGCTTTCCACACCGGTGAAGGATGATGATGATGGTCATATGATTTCGGGGACCGTTTAGATCTTAAAGTTTTCCTGACATTTGTCTTACAGGTGAGGAAAAACCCCGATAAAAACCTCACCCAGAAAAAGTGCCCCGACCGGGGATCGAACCCGGGCCCGCTGCGTGACAAGGCAGCACGCTACCTCGAGACTACAGCGGTGCACTATATACACATAGTGAAGAAGAATTAAACAAGTATTGGTGGAAGTAGTGTACTGTTGTTATATCCCCGGTTTGAATGGTCGCCTAAGGTAAAGTTTATGAACCAGGAGATTGACATATATTTATTGACTCTAACAAAGGAAATCAAGGGCATTCTTCTGCATAATGGGAATAATTTAGCTTCACTTCCAGTAGTTCAGTCAATGTACAGGCAAGAAACATATACAAACATGTATACTATTTTACAAAAATATAATGAACACAAGTAGTACCTTGAGGTGTGTGGTATTTTATTGAGGCAACAATGGAGGATACACGATCTCTCCGTATTTTTCGTGCAAATAGAACTCTAGAGCCAGGGAAAAACACTGGAAAGTTACTTATTGGCCTAAAGGAAAACAAATGGTGCCAGGAACAAAAAAATGTAATAAATCGCCCATTAGTTGATTCAGAAAAAAGATTGCTTCTCCTTTGCTCATTAAACTAGAATTAATGAAACGATTTGTTAAAGTTTTGGACTAAAATGTCCCTTGTTATCAAAATATTGATAAAATTTATTTTATTGTCCGAGGCTAAAGGGAAGGAAGATGGCCACAGATTCGCAAACTATTTGGGGTGTGTTACATTAAAAACTGCTTGTTTGACATGGAACTACAAGCTTGGGAATCATGCAAGGACGCCATAGAGAAGTTTCTGGGCAATGTTAAAGATGATCAATATGAGAAAATTGTAAAAACCGTGCTCGAAAAGTTCACGGCACAGAGATGTAATATGAGCTTCAAGTTACATTTCCTCCAATCTCATCTTCAACATTTACCAGAGAATTAGGAGCACAGTGAAGAACATGGTAAGAGACTCCATTAGAACATAAGAGATGGAAACGAGGTACCAGGATCGATGGGATGTCTCCATGATTGCCTACTATCGTTGGTGTTTGGTAAGCGAAAATCGTCGGCAGGATCACAAACACCAATCAACTCACCGTTCATTTCTTGCTAAGCGGAGGAGAAAATAGAGATATTAACCCATGATCATCATCATCATCATCATCATAGTACATTCACGAATTTAGGCCATTTGTTGACCTGTTTCGGCCTCAAGAGAAACACCATCCAAAAGTCTTTTGAGTGGACGTCCTGGTCTTCTTCTTCCTGCAGGTTGATATCTTAACATTTATTTGGGTATTCTGTGATCTTCCATTCGATGAACATGTTGCATCCATCTTGACTTACAATCAGAAATTTTGTTTTCTAAAGATATTAGGATTGGAAGTAAATATCAATAAAACTAAATATATGGTCACACGTAGAAATTCATTATATAGTGGAACTGGACAGCTAATGACAAATGAGGGAAATTTTGAGGAAGTGGCTGAATTCAAATACCTAGGAACAATAATCACAAATAGGAATGAGATGCACAAAGAAATTAAACATAGGCTCAATTCTGGAAATGCGTGCTATTATGCATTGTAGAGACTCTTGATGTCCCAACTCCTTTCAAAACGTTAAACTGAAAATATATAAAACTATTATTCTACCAGTTATATTATATGGGTGCGAAACATGGACTCTTACTTTAAGGGAGGAAATGAGATTTCAAGTATTTGAGAATAAAGTACTTAGGAAAATTTTTGGACCAAAGAGAGATGAAGAGACAGGTGAATGGAGAAGACTGCATAACAATGAACTACATGGTCTTTATAGGAAGCCAGATATAATCAGAAGAGTTAAGTCTCGTAGACTGCGATGGGCAGGACATGTTGCACGTATGGGGAATAAAAGATTTGCATGGAAGCTTCTTGTACGAAAGCCAGAGGGAAGACGTCCAGTTGGTAGACCAAGAATGAGGTGGGAAAATAACATTAACTATGATTTGAGGGAAGTAGATTATACAGGGAATGATTGGAAAGCGTTAGCTCAAAATAGGGATGTATGGAGAATTATATCCCCGCGGCCATGAACCTACGGGTTCGATAGTGCCAGTGAGTAAGTAAGTAAGTAAAGATTCCATGTGTAATTCTTCTAAGATGTCTTCATTTTTTTTTGTGATCTAGTAGTGTGTATCCTGCAGTCCTCCGAAGATATCTCATTTCAGCAGATCTAAGATGATAGTAGTTTTTATTTATTTAAAACTGTTTTAACTGCACAATTGATATTGTATCAGGCCTCTGTAGTTTTTAAAACAATTTAAAGGATTATTATTACTACTACATATAATACAAAAAGAAATAAATATGCAATTATAACATTGTAAAAAAAACCTTACGTGACACGAAAAAACTATTACCATAACATATTTCAATTCAGCACACCTAAATTAGTCTAGAGACCTGTTAAACCCTATGCCTTCCTTCTTTCCTTCCTTCTTTCCTTTCTTCCTTTCTTCCTTCCTTCCTTCCTTCCTTCCTTCCTTCCTACCTTCATTCCTTCCTTCCTTCTTATTTGGCACTACAACACGTTGTGAGTTTTGGCCTCGTTCACAATTTTTCTCCATTCATCTCGATCCTGTATTTTCCCTTTCCATCCTCTTATTCCCATATTTCCCAAATCTTGTTCCAGATCCTGCAGCCACCTCTTTCTTTACATTCCAGGTGGCTATATGTAATACTCGTTTCTTTTTTCGATTGTCAAGTCGTTTACCATTATGATCCATCCGGCTTTTCCAATTGTGTAGGTTTCGTGACAAGAGATTTTTTTTTACAGTATAAGGTCGTCAGCCTTATGATCAACCCATTACCAGAGGGACTTTGTTAAACCTTGTGCAGCAGAAGAAAAAATCAAATTCGCCAGCCTATGTAACAGTTGTGCGTGATTTCGTTCTCACGGCGATTCACTACACTTAAATAACTGACTCGAGAAAAATAATGTTTGCTAATTTAAGGCTAATGACATTTAGACTACAACAAATGGGAGGTCGGAACATACAGAGTGCTAATCCTTGAAAGATGATGTTGATGTTTACTTTGATCGACATATTTTGACATGTAAAAAACTAGTGATTACAGATTATTAAATCTTTTTCTCAAGTGGTGTAACATTAACCTCTGTATTTTAAGAAACTATTTCAAATTGCGAATTTAATATTTTGACATAGTTCAATTAACCCTTAAATTGTCAGTACAATGTTTTCTCGTGCCAGTTATGTAAATGTTCCGGACCGCAAAGAAAATAAATTCATGTTAAACTGTGTTATTATTATACATTACTGCGTAATTTGAAATAAATTTAAGTAATTTCTACTCGATTGTTTTTCTATTGATCTAATAACAATATTAAATAAATGAAATCAATGTATCCAATTGGATACATTTTTAATTTAAGGGTTAAGGATATTGATATTTATGTGTGGACGAGGTTCTCAAGCAGCGAAATCTCGAAGGCCTGAGTTAATTTCAGGGAGGTGAATTTCTGGAACTTTTGCTTCGCTTCTCTCTCTCTCTCTCTCCTCTCTCTCTCTCTCTCCCCTCTCTGTCTCCTCCTCCCCTCTCCTCTAATCCCTCCTCTCTCTCCTCCCACACCCTCCCGGTCCCTCTACCTCCTCTCTCTCGCCCCTCTCTATCCCTCTCCCTTCTCTCCTCTCCCTCTCTCTCTCTCTCCCCCTCTCTCTATCCCTCTCCCTCCCTCTCCCCTCTCTCTCCTCCCTATCTCTCTATCCATCTCTCTCCTCTCTCCCTCTCTCTCTCTTCTCTGCCCGGATCCTCCTTTAAAATATTCCTAGGATAGATGTTGTAATTATTAAGAATTTTATAAGGGTTCCGGTTGTCCTTAAGATTCATATAAAAGTTTTAATCTCTCTCCTCCCTCTCCCCCCCTCCCTCCCATCTCTCCCCCTTCTCTCTCTCTCCTCTCCTCTCTCCTCTCTCTCTCCTCTCTCCTCTCTCTCTCCTCTCTCTTTCGAAAAGAGTATACCGCGAATTTTCTTAGTTAAAATTTGTCACAGTATAAGGTAAACCAGTAGCCACCATACGTTTTTTCGTTCCGATGCCAGAGATTTACGAATCGTAGCCATAAGATGTTCTGGCCTTTAAAATTGTATATTTAAGATTCTTCATATTAAAAAGGTAAAGTAAAGGATCCCACTACAGGCCTTACGAGACCCTTGGGGTAGTAGCAGATTAAGGCTTCCAATGATCGGCACCTTATGTCAGCCCTGCGTGACGGCAGTCTTTCCCCTCAGCACAAACTCCTGGTACTCACTTTAATTAGAAGCTGAGTCGGTCCCAGAGGCATGGTGCCACCCAGAAGGTTTGGGCCAGTTTAAAAAACCTGACCCTACCGGGGCTTGAACCATCGACCTCCGGTTTGTAGCGTATTATCTTCAGCAACTACGCTACGGCGTGCCGCCATTCTTCATATCCTTAATTCTGTACCCTTTTTATTCAAAAGAATAACTTTAGTGTGTAATTTCTCGTAAAAATAAAATCACTTTAATGTTGCATATAAAATGTTGTATTTATCATTACGGTTGCATAAAGCAGTTTATAAAATTTAACATTTTTAGATATCATATCCAATTAGACAATACATTAATAGAACAAGTAACCAATTTTAATTACCTGGGATACAATATATCATATAGAAAAATTGAAGACACTGAAAACAAAACAAATCAATTTAATTAAATGTGTGGCACCATAAAACGAAGTCTCAAAGGAATTAGAAAGGAGACACTTTTAAAATTTTATAAAACAAAGGTGGTTCCAACATTACGATATGGATCGGAACACTGGGTCTTAACCAAAAACCAGGAACGAAGAATAGAAACGTCAGAAATGAGGTTTCTGAGAAGTGTGGCTGACTATACAATAATGCATCAAAGGCGAAGTGAAGATATACGGAGAGAACTGAAAATATTGAAACTATTAGATAGAATTACACAATACAGAGATGAATGGATGGACCACATCAATAGAATGGGTAACAATAGAGTTCCGAAACAGATTCTTCATTACAAACCACTAGGACGAAGAAATGTTGGAAGACCCAGTAAAAGATGGATAGACAAATTCTAACATGAGATCGGAACAGACCAGCAGGTCTAATCCTTGATGCTGATGTTGATGAGATATGTCATTAATAGCAATAACTAACTAACTAACTAACTCACTGACACTATCGAACCCGTAGGTTCATGGCCGCGGGGACATAATTCTCCATACATCCCTATCCTGAGCTAATGTTTTCCAATCATTCCCTGTATAATCGACTTCCCTCAAATCATAGTTAATGTTATCCCCACCTCATTCGTGGTCTAATACCAACTGGACGTTTTCCTCCTTCTGGTCTTGGTCTAAAGAAGCTTCCATGCAACGTTCTTTCATTCCCCCCTTCGTTCGCCACATGTCCGGCCCATCGCATTCCTACGAGACTTAACTGTTCTCATTATATTTGGCTTCCTATACAGACCACGTAGTTCATTGTTAAGTAAGTCTTCTCCATTCACCTGTCTTTTCGATCTCTCTTTGGGTCTCAAAAATTTTCCTAAGAACTTTTCTCAAATACTCGTAATCTCCTTTTCCCCTCCCTTAATGTAAGAGTCCAGTAGTTCGTATCCATATAATCTAACTGGTAGAATAATAGTTTTTTTTACGTTTTTTTGAAGGAATTAGGAAGTCAATGAGTCTCTGCAATTCATAATAGCACGCATTTCCAGAATTGAGCCTATGTTTAATTTCTTTGTGCATCTCATTCCTATTTTTGCTTATTGGTTCCTAGGTATTTGAATTCAGCCACCCTCCTCAAAATTTCCCTCGTTTGTCCATTAAGTTTTAAATCCATCCCTTCCATTATATAATATATTTCTATGTGTGACCATATATTTAGTTTTATTGATATTTACTTCCAGTCCATTCACAGCAATATTTGAAATAATTTATGGTAATAAAATAATTATGAAAAATGAATCAGTTTCATAACAGGCTATTTATTGAACATGAATTTATTGAACATATTAGTCAGGTGGAGCATTAGTTTCGTTAATTTTCTGCTCGGAAACACGGTTAATCATAGCATGCACTCACTCATTACGGTGGCAACGTAATGTCATTAAAACTATATTGCATTTCATTTTCCTGTAGTACCGTATCGTTTATTACGGTTAAAATTAGCTTCTTCGTTAAATGCCGGTGGACTAGCAAAGCAGATTACACTGGTCAACATGATTTTTGTCTCATGAGTACCAATAGTTGTACTTAATGCAGTTTTTTATCGCGTTTTCAAATATGTATTCGGAATTTCTCCGTCACCCATAGTTTTTTATTTCAATTTCAATTAATGGATTTAAATAATTATCTTTTAATAAACGTTTTTTCGTTCATTCGTCCATTGTAAAATAAAACCAAATGAGCTAACTCAGGAGATTTCAGCTATGGAAAAGAGATATCAAGGCAAATTGAATCCTAATATGCTGGCCGATTACTGTTGGACCATCAAGAGGGATGCTCCACAGGCGAAATATAGCAGAAAATAATCATTTCTTACTTTCTAGGTGAGTCCGAATGTTCGAATATTGTGTAGTTACGAATGTAGAAAGTATTAAAGGTGTTTGAAATTATAAATTCCTGTCTCTCGGAAACCTTGCGTGATGGAGAAAACCCGATATCATATTTTAATTCAGGAGAAAAATTACTATCAGAATAACATATTTTTCTTCCTGAGACAGAAAAAAAAGTTTTTTTTTTTGTTGCTCAGTGTTATCTATTCTTCTGATTTATGTTGGTCCTTATTTTTTGAAGTAAAAATCAAACATATGATGTGATGGATTCTTCCAGGTTTCTAGGTAGACATTTTAACATTATTCCTCACGATCTGTAGGCACAGAATAATCCATCTAAACATTATGAGACCGACCATAAAAGTCTAAAATATTTTATCGGTTTGTAAAATTGTATACACTTTATTTTCTATTTCTCATAAATTAAAACCCCGAGTCTTGAAACAAAATATTTTTAGCGTATAAACTTGCCTACCGAAAAAGATACATCATAAATAATAATTATCAATCAATTGATCAAGATTTTTGATTACCGATAATATTAATTATTTCACTTATTATTATTATTATTATTATTATTATTATTATTATTATTATTATTACTAGTTTTCCTTAAATCGTCACAAGTTTAAAAAAATACATAAAACATCATTTTTGTGGCCTTGAGGTAGCGTGCTGCCTTGTCACGCAGCGGGCCTGGGTTCGATTCCCGGTCGAGATAGGCTCGTGGGTGAGGTTTCTTTTGGGGGGTTTCTTCACCTGTAAGACAAATGTCAGGAAGTTCATGGCCCAATGGTCCCCGAAAATCATCCGGCCATCATCATCATCATCTCTCACCGGTGTGGAAAGCAATGGGAAACTACCACACCTACAATTCCTTAGCAAAACTGCAAAGCATAACATGAAAATGCTATGATTGCAGTGAAAAGCCTGCCCTCGGACAGAATTAATATAGGTAGATAGTTAAATATGATTTATTATTGAATTTTGTTACATATTTGGTGTATTTGCTGAACTTAAAGGCTATTAGAGATGCAAAATAAAACATATTAAAACCGTGTAGAGGACAATAAAAATCGTCTGTCACGTGGTACCAGAAATTAGGCCCAGCGGATGCCAGTAACCTATATTTATTAATGTACGCGTATTGGTCTTTATAATAGTATATTACGATGCGGGGTTAGGAAGTGGTTTTTACAGAAGCGAGTATTTAATTTCCGACATTCTGTAAAACACTTCACAAACATGCGTTGTACATTTTTTTTTTTTTTGCGCGATGGTATTTTCAAAATAATAAATAATAGTAAAATAAAAACATTTTTGTTGGAAATATTTCAGTTGATTATAAACAAGTGACTAACGTTAACAGTGGTGGGCAATGTTTATTAGTTGAAACTACAGGAGGCCGTGACACCAGTCAGTGATAAAATAGCGGTAAGTACGTATTTATTGTTTTATATTTTTTCAAATAAAGTTTAGTTAATTTAAGATGCAGTGATTTGTTTCGTACAATGAATATTAACACAAACTTTTGGATATGTTTTTGTATATACAATACCTCGTATGTATATGAGAGGGCAGTGGTTTTACTTACCACAAGCAGTTGTAATATGTGATATTACAGTTATAGTTATTTTAGGTTGGCACCCCGAAATGTAGGAAGTTTTGAACTTTCCATCATGGTCGCCATTGCTATAAGTGAGAAAACGCTAAGATCACGCAAAAACATATTTTATGGTTATTTTCTAACAGCCTCATATCCGATATTGTAAAAAATGCTGGTTTACATATCCCTGTTCTATTATCTAAAGCAGATTACCTATGATAACATTTTCTGTTAAACTCCATTTGTCGTTAACGGGTGAATTGGTAATTTCATTTAGCGGACAATCCGTACACCCTATAGCAATAATTTAATGATCGCTTAATCCCTATTTTCCATACCAATATGCTAATAAAGCAAACAAATTGTATTGGAAGTTATATTACATATAAACATTATGAATATTGGAAATGTAATATAATCATATTTGCTGCACACTAATGGTTCATACGAATGCAAATATTAAAACAGTGGTTTCAAACCTATAGATTATTATAGGTAAAATTTAGCGATGTTAGATAGCATCACTCAATGCCATATACTATCTTCACAGTATATGTAAATTACTCATAAAATGTTAGAATTAGTCCGTAACTTAAGTGTAAATAGGAGCTATATCTTCTTAGATTAGTAATGAACAGAATATTATCTTAGCGTGTAAATATGGATTATAGCTTGATAGGATTAGTCAATTTAAATGTAAATAGGAACCATATTTTGTTAGGAGTACTAATGAAGAATGCACTAATTTAACCCTTAACTTACAATGTATCTTATAAGACACATTGATTTCATTTATTTATTATTGTTTATTAAACAGTAGAAATAAAACAAATTATCATAAATTACCTAAGATTGTGTCAAATTACGTTAAAAATACAGTAATAACTTACTTTTACATGATTTTGTTTTTCTTTGCGGTCCGAAACACTTGAATGACGGGCACTAGAAAGTATATTTTCGCCAATTTAAGGGTTAAGTAAGTGCTAATAGGAACAATATCAAGCAACTGTAATAATAATCATAACTTGTTAGTGCCAAGAGGAACCATAACTTGCTAAGTATAATCAACAGAGAGCATTGTTTGAAATGCAAGTAACAACCATAACTAAATAGAACAATTTAGCGTCACAACAACTCAAAATTATAATTTAAGGAATCGAAAATAGAAAAATAATTTCACACTTTAGAACTATAAAGAACACTATAAATTCATAGTCAGGAACATCAACACACATAAATTATAGTGATGTTTTAATATTTCTAAACCAAGCATGTAGACTGCAGAAAACTGTAGTGAGCATGCTGTCATAGTAAGACTTCCAAAACAATAAAAATAAACTATCTTACTTCTCGCAACTGGAATTCCCTACCACAAAAATAAGGGGCTACCGGACATTGGCATCTTTTAAAAGAAATCTAAATTTATATTTGCTCTAACCTCGGCTTCATCATTACCCAGTGCAAGGTAAATATATTAATTGGTGTTTCTCGTTAATTTATCATATTTATACTATTTTTATTATTATCATTATTATTATTATTATTATTATTATTATTATTATTATTATTATTATTATTATTATTGTTGTTGTATAAAATGTTGTTTGTACATGCAATTTACGTTGCTACATTTAATGTATCTTTAACTGTTTGTAATTAGTATAATGTATATCTATATTTGTCAAATATTTATTTGTATTTGTGCTGGTTGAGTGGAAGAGAAGGCTATATGGCCTTAACTGTGCCAGAATAAATAAAATATTATTATTATTATTATTATTATTATTATTATTATTATTATTATTATTTTCTTTTTTCACAAAGACACAAAAAAATATATTGGTAAACATTGGTGGAATCTGTTGCTATGTACGGAAGTGAGGTATGGACAATCAATAAGTACTACAAGAATAGACTAATAGCTCTAGAAATGGATTATTTACGAAGAAGTGCCAGAAAGTCTAGATTAAAACATGTTACAAATAAGGAAATTAGAAACATAATGGAGCAGAAGAAAGCATAATTGAAAGAATTGAGGAGAAGGAATTAAAGTGGTTAGGGCATGTCTTAAGAATGGAAGATGAGCGATGGCCGAAGCAACTATATGAATGGCTTCCGAACAGAAAGAAGAAAAGAGGGAGACCAAGGTTAACATGGAACGAAAACATGAAGACAATAATGCAAGCTAGAGGATTAAGCATCGAAGATGCCCAAGACCGTAGGCTTTGGAGGTTTGGCACGGGAAGACGGCAGCAGCTGTAAAAACCCGACGATAGATAGATTATTATTATTATTATTATTATTATTATTATTATTATTATTATTATTATTAATATTATTATTATAATAGATTGGTTCCATACTTTTTTTTATCATAGATCCCTTTCGACTGAAAAAAAAATACGTTCACGTATCTCCAAAAATATTCTGTTTTAACAAATATTCGTATTTTGGCGGATCCCTGGGAAGACAATTGATACATTGTGAGTCGCTAATAGAAATAATATAAAAAACGTTATCTAGTAAAAAAGTCAGATTACATTCTAAGGATTAATTTCTGTTGTATTTATTTAATCAAAATATAATATATAAACATGAATGTTTGTTTGTTTGTTAGTTAGTTTGTTTATTTGTTTGTTCGTACTTTATGCGCGGCCATACCGTTGATCCGATTGTGATGGGGCTTTTTGCAAAATATTCAGGAGATTCCCGGGATGAACATAGGCATAAGAGAGTTGTGATACTCAACTCCTACACCCTTAAAATCGCCCTTTGTGGAAAACGTGAAAAAAGTAGCTCTTTGGACGCTTAAATGGCTTATGCTGCCTAAACCATAACAAATACACAAAATTAATGTACGCAGAATTGAATATCTCAAAAAGCTCTACAAAAAAGTTCGCGAGAGCATATGTTTATCTCTTACGGATAACTCACAATAATAGTTTTTGTCTTTCATTGGTGTCAAGAAGATCGGGACAACTACGTAGATTCCTGTGCAAGCAATAGAAGTACATGGCGGGTATTCTTTTACGGATAACTCACGATAATGAATTTAGTATTTTATCTCATTTATGCCAAGAAGATCGAGACAAGTAGATTCCCGGGCAACACCGGGTAATCAGTACGGGGAATCTTAAAATAATTTACGATATACATTTATAATTATTTTTCATTTCACTTATTCAACTAATCATAAGAACATCTCTGGGTATGGATGTATGGAGAGCTTACATCTGCAAGGTCATTAACATACGAGTTCGATAGTGCCAGTGAATTAGTTATATTAAATTTGTGGAAATCATGATTTCCTATTTAGACTAGCCACGAGGGACAGACTTCCTTGAAATTCATGAAAAGAAGAGATATTTTAGTATAGTTCAACAACACCATTAAATTTGAATGCCAGCCTTGGCGAGGAAGACCTTTCGGGGAAATCGACACACCCACATTATTAGAGCGTACCCTCAAGCAAAACAGCGATTCTACAACGTGGATTATTACATATTTCATTGTCCTTGAAAATCACTCTACCTTGGCATCTATATGGGGTTACAAAAATTAACACATTTCAATTGTAATATCTATATTTTCAACGTATTGTTGAAATAAAATTGTAGATTAAGGATACATGTATTACCAATATTGTCTTTTGTTTTCGATCTTTAGTTATATTATATAATAAGTAGGTCTGATAAGTTGAATAGTCTGATAGTACATTTGATGTCTGCAGTGATGGGGGGGGGAGTATGAGTGTGCGCATGTGTATATGCCTGGGGGTGTGTGGGTGTAGGTGTCTGTTTTTTTTCCTAATTTGTTCTAGCATTTTTTAAAATATTAATGTACAGAATGAGACTTTTTTACACGCTTTATATTAGCTTGACCTGTATCTATGTAACGGAATATTTCAACGCGTTTTTCACCCACTTAAAAACGTTGGATCGACTTGAAACTTTGTATACTTGTAAAAGACCCGTGACAATACAATAATTTCATATTTTATTTTTAAAATCATGGCCAGAATCATCAGAAAATCAGAAAAAGTGTCTTTGTAGCTATGTAACGGAATTTTTGAACACGATTTTCACCCACTTACAAACATTGGATCGACTTAAAACTTTGTATACATGTAAAGGACCCGTGACAATACAAAAATTTCATATTTTGTTTCTAAAATCCTGGCCAAAATCATCAGAAAATAAAAAAAAAAATGAAAAGTGGTGTAATAGGTTGGGGACTTGTCGACTTTTTAGTCTATCATTGTAAGAGCTCAGTTGGTAGCGCGGTGAACTCTAGTGGTATATAATTTCAGTAATCTGTAGGTCGCTGGTTCAAATCCGGCTGGGTGATTTTTTTAGAAGAGTATTACTTTTAGCTCATACTACAATAGTATCGAATTTAAAGATATTTACATTTTTATCTTATTCTTTCAAATATTAAAATTAAAAAATAAAAATAAAAATAGTTTTAAAAAACTAAAACAACACGCTTTATTAGAAAACCGAACTAAAAAATGAAAAATAATTTTAATTTCCAACACGCTTGGGATAAATAATTTTACCATCTAAAGCGTGGGGTGCTTTTTATGAGTTTTACATTTTCTTCTTAGAGACTTTACTTTTACCAATATCTGTTTATTATCAAATATATTAATTGATAAAGAGTACCCCACGCTTTTGATGGTAAAATTATTTATCCCAAGCGTGTTGGAAATTAAAATTATTTTTCATTTTTTTAGTTCGGTTTTCTAATAAAGCGTGTTGTTTTAGTTTTTTAAAACTATTTTTATTTTATTTATGTATACACATGGTCTTTTCATGGATGGATGTAGATATGTATTATTCTGATGTAGTGTAGACATATATTTTACTTATATGTAGCCTATTATTGTTTTTGATACAGGTGTATTTGTAGGTATTTGTTTATATTATGATTAGTTTTATTTTTTATTCATGGAAAAATAATGCACGTACGGTCAAGCAGGCCTGTGCGCAATGTAAATGCATATGTATTTTCTTTCTTCTGAAAAAAAAAAGGCAATATATTCCATTATCTATCTGAAAAGGTTAAACTATTCGCCCCGACTCGGTAAAGGAAAGAAAAAGTTTAACTTCAATCGTAATTTGTAATTATGAATTTCTTTTTCAATTATTCTGTGTTTATTGATGAGCATAGATACTGAAATGTTAACGAATACGAGGACTAGGTGAAATGTGAATTACTGTTTAGATTGAATTTTTTTCAACTCCTTTAAAACATGAATAAATAATAGTTAAAAAACTAAAACAATACGATTTATTAGAAAACCGAATTAAAAAATGAAAAATAATTTTAATTTCCAACATGCTTGGGATAAAATTAAACTGGTCAACAAAAAAAAATCACCTCATCTAGAGTTATCTACAAAAAAAAATAATTTTACCATCAAAAGCGTGTGGTGTTCTATATCAATTAATATATTTGATAATAAACAGATATTGGTAAAAGTAAAGTCTCTAAGAAGAAAATGTAAAAACCATAAAAAGCACCCCACGCTTTTGATGGTAAAATAATTTTTTATGTAGATAACTCTAGTTTTATTCTAGATGTGTTGGAGATGATTTTTTGTTGTTATTTTCAATTTTTAGTTCGGTTTTCTAGTAAAGTGTGTTGTTTTAGTTTTCTTAAACTATTATTTATTGATTTATTTTTTAGTTTGGTTTTCTAAAAATGTAAATATATTTAAATTCGATACTATTGTAGTATGAGCGAAAAGTAATACTCTTCTAAAAAATCCTCCGGGTCGGATTTGAACCAGCGACCTATGGATTACTGAAATTATATACCACTACAGTCCACCACTCTACCAACTGAGCTACCAGAGAATATAATATTAATTTCTTACATCGATGGACTAAAACGTCGATAAGTCCGCAACCTATTATACCGGTATTTATTTTTTTGATGTCCTGATGATCCTGGCCAGGATCTTAGAAAAATGTATGAAATTATTGTATTGTCATTGATCCTTTACAAGTATGCAAAGTTTCAAGTCGATCCTATGTTTTTAAGTGGGTGAAAATCGTGTAGATAGATTCCGTTACATAGATAGATACAGGTCAACCTAATATAAAGCGTGTAAAATGAAAACTACGTCCGAATATTAGGAAATAATTATAAGAAATTGATTTGATGTTTACTTGATGAAAACCCATTATGTTTATTTATTGAATAAAACTATTAAAGTTATACATGATTTTCATAAATATTTATTTTATTCAACATTCATAACAGCTGTTTCAATACACTCTATCTCCTTCAGACAAATGTAATTGTAATTTGAATTTCAAATAAGTTTGTTCCTGCATTACAAAATGCTACGATAGCGAGGAGATATTAAGCGCCAACACTCTTATCCTATTGAATCGACTAGTTTTTTTTTTCTCCAGAAAATCAGCGGAAATAATGAAAGAATTGCTTCGTCTTCTAAAGTCACCACCAAAATTGAAAATGCCTTCGTAAGGACTTTATCGACCAGCGATTTGGAGAGGTTAGAAAAAGTAAAACCAAGATTCGTCAAAAAGGCATTAGGTGCAAGCAAATACACACCAAATAGAATGGCCTATATGCTAGCCAGAGAAACCTTCTTCCTAGAGGACCTGAGGCAAAGGATACTACTGTCAGCAACGGAGCCATATAAGAAAGTCATCCAAAAAAATAAACAGAGAGAAAAAGAGATCGACGAAGATTTCTACGCCTCAGATGCCATGGTAAACAGAGAGTGGACTGGAAGTAACCAACCACAAAGGCACAGAATCATAGGTTTAGCAACACACGGATATCATCACAAAATGTGCAAAAATGCAAAATTCCACCAACCGAGTGATTCGTGTGAATGCAAGATATGCGACCAAAAGTGTGAGCGATACCATTACAAACAATGCAGAATATGGACAGGATCACTGAACGAACTCATAAAAGACAAATCATAAACTTATAACTTAATGCTCTTTCGAGTGCCTCTTACCATTTTATTATTATTAAGGACTTTATCATATTGTCATTTTTTTTTATTTCTATGTATCTTAGGTCTATCACCTTTGTAGCCCAAGCTCCTTGTTTTCTTATAGGTCTATTCCCAAAACAAGATTACATTCAATCACTTAATCACCCCTTAAATATTGGAATCATATGTGCGTAGAATAGATTTTTCCTATTATCGTTATTATTAATATTATTATTATTATTATTATTATTATTATATTATTGTTGTTATTGTTATTATTATTAGTATTGTTATTGTTGTTGTCCACCGCTGTGTTCTCGAGGTAGCATGCTGCCTTGTCACGCAGCGGGCCCGGGTTCGATTCCCGGTCGGGACAGGCTCCTGGGTGAGGTTTTTTTCGGGTTTTTCCTCACCTGTAAGACAGATGTCAGGAAGCTTAGTTCCCAACGGTCCCCGAAAATGATCCGGCCGTTATCATCATCATCACCCTTCATGGGTGTGGAAAGCAATACATATAGCCTAATTTTCCTAGTAAAGCTGCAAAGCATAGCATGAAAATGATATGATTGCAGTGAAAGACCGGCCTTCGGGAGAATTACTATGGATGGATATATATATATTTTTTTTGCAGTTCATATTGATACTCAGATTTCAGAAGAAATAAAATTCTTAGGTATAACTTTAAACTATATTTTATTAGTGTCATTATTCTCGTTGTGTCCATATATTCTGCTTATAGATCTTATTTTCTCTTGAAGTCAAGATGACAAGTTTTTCACTTTTAAATTTAGTGAAAATTGGGTACATGGTTTGTAGGTTACAATATTTTATAAACAATTTCTAAAAACATAAATGATGGATTTGTAATTTCATCAGTATTAGGCCTATAAATTATTGAAATTATAATCATGCAACAGGCATGTGTTGCTGTTGGAAATCACTTGACTAAAACCAGTAAATAAAATACATACAAAATTGCATACAGTTAGTTTTTAATGCGCAAGTACGAAGTGAACCAAATGTTTTGTGCAGTTACTTACGTAATTTATGGAAACCAGTTTACTCCGACGAGAACATCCGGTTTCAGCGTGCAACAAGTTCACCTCACGTCCTGGTATAGTATGGTACGTACTCTTGTACATGGGGCCCCAACATTCGTGATTATAATGCTATGTATCCCAGTTGGTAACACCAAGAATGAGGTGGGAGAATAACGTTAACTATGATTTGAGGGAAGTAGATTATACGGGGGATGATTGGAAAACATTGGCTCAGGATAGGGATGTATGGAGAGCTTATGTCCGCGCGCCCATGAACCTACGGGTTCTATAGTGCCAGTGAGTTAGTTAGTTAGTTTAATGCTATGTATACTGTAAAAGCTTATTCGCGGGGGATATGTTCCACAAGTATACAGAAACTGCGAATATGGAATGGTAATTTATATAGGACTATAGGGGATACGTTCAAAGGTTCCAAAATGAAATAAAAATTATCAAAATAAAATCAATTAATAAGAAATTTTGAACAACTTTCCTTTTACTCGACATTATAAATTGGCAACAAAGCAGAAGAGACGCTTATCATTCAATGAAAAGTATTGGAACGAATGACAAGTTGAAACAATAAAACACCGATCGTGGCGAGGGCGGCATTTATCAACGAATACAGCGGCGATGGCTTTTAACAACGAACCTTAGGCTTAGAGACAATCCAACCATAGTAATTCTGCCCGAGGGCAGGTCCTTCACTGCAATCATAGCACTTTCATGCTATGTTTGCAGCTTTACTAGGGAATTGTAGGTGTGGTAGCTTCCCGTTGCTTTCCACACCGGTGAAAGATGATGAAGATGATGATGATAATGATAAGGGTGATGATGATGACCGTTTGGGCCTTAAAGTTTTCGTGACATTTGTCTTACAGGTGAGGAAAAGCTCCGATAAAAACCTCACCCAGAAAAACTGTCCCGACCGGGGATCGAACCCGGGTCTGCTGCGTGACAAAGCAGCACGCTACCTCGAGACCACAGCGGTGGACACTTAGAGACAATAAGTTTTTTTTTTTTACTTTGATATTAATTTGTCTATTTGATTTGAATCACTCTTTGTAAAAGCCGCCGTGACACGTGCCTGCAGTAAAAAAAAAAGTTGCCGTTGCGTTAATAAAGGATACTAATCTTTCTAATATACCGACTGGATCCGCGAATACAGGAACTATGTCGCAATTTTTTAACCCGTGAATAAGGAGCTTTTACTGCAGTATGACTAGAAATTGAACAATTCCTTCGTAAACACGATATCAGCTTACGGTTGGTGCTACCATTGTGCATGACGTCAGAAGGAAGAGGTTAGAATATTTTTTAGTACCGACTGGTTGCAGCAACAATACTAAACTGTGTTTTTAGTATCCAGGTTCCGTGGCGTAAGCGGTTAGACGCTCGCCTCTCACCACTGGGGTCCCGAATTCGAGACTCGGTCACTCCATGTGGGTTTCGTGGTGGATGAAGCGGAGCTGGGGCAGGGTTTTCTCGAGGTTTCTCCCGTTTTCCCCTGCCACAAATTTCATTCCACCATTTCTCCATACTCAACTCATCCATTTCGTTCATCCGCCCCTGTGTCGGTGCGTCAGGGATGGTCGACCGACACCCTTGTAGTTCACAGACCTCTACCCTTGTAGTTCACAGACCTCTACCCTTGTAGTTCACAGACCTCAACCCTTGTAGTTCACAGACATCTAGCCTTGTATTTCACACACATCTACCCTTGTAGTTCACAGACCTCTACCCTTGTAGTTCACAGACCTCTACCCATGTAGTTCACAGACCTCTAAATATAGGGGCTTCATCTCATATCAGAGATATGATTATATGATTGTAACTAGAGACCGGATGTTAGGGAAAGTGCCTACAGTTATTTATTATAGAAATTGTAAAAGCGACTTCATATAAGTTCATACCGACGACCCTAGAGTTGTTTTCTATGAAGTTAATTTTGCCTATAAACGCCTATTTCAGCTTACAATGTCTATAAATGCCTATATGTCATTTTTTCTCGAAATTAACTTAGTATTTCAATGAAATTAATTGAAATGGACAAAGTGCATGGCACATATGATTGCATAGAAATCTTTAAGTGACTGGCAATATTATTTTTGATGTTGGTTACACTGAATTCAGTCTGCAGTCTTCGTTCACAGACGGGTGTTTCAAAGACAAAGCGGTGCGACAAATGTATGTGGCTTTTTTAAATCTTTAGAACAGTTGTTTTACTATGCCATAAGAACGGACAACAGTAAACAGTAAGACAAACTGACCAATTTCGTGAAAGAATTTGGTGCGGAAATGTTTTCAAGTGACGGTTCAATATTGTTTTGCAAAGTGTGTAAAATTTCAGTGAATTTCACGAAGAAGTGCTATGTTTCGCAGAACATACACACTGCAAAAAATAGGTATGCTCTTTGTAAAAAAGGCAAAACAAGTTCCAAAATCATATCTGATATCTTCGTATGCTATAGATAGCATATGTTTACATTCTTTACGTAAGGCTGTAAAAATGTATGTTGTCTATTTTTAAGAGCCTCTTTTGTATTTTATAGCGACTGTATTAATGATTTTTAGTGCCTGTTTGCCTGCCTATTTTGAATTTTTTAAGTGCCTAACATCCGGACTCTAATTATAACAGATTTCTCAACAAAGGTCTATAAACTTATAAAAAGTATTTTTTCTGCAAAAATCTATTCATCTATACATTATGTTTTGCACAACACAACGAATATAAAACAGTACACATGAATCAGTAAAAATTCAGTAGCGGACAGACAATGGTCCGTTTGCAACCTATAGATAAAAAGTAAGAACAGTGACCTATAATGCCATTCCTATATGTAATTTAGTACAGAGATTTAAAATGTGTGAATAAATTGCACAAACCTGTACTATATGCTCAGTTTTAAATATAACATGATTATAAAATTTAAAAAAAAAAACATAATGGTGTTCCATATCCTGCTCTCGTAAATAGTATTACGTACACATCCCCGAAATAATGTGACGACATCTCTCTGAATGTTCATAAACAAACATACGTTCAAAAATTTTCCTAAGGACTTTCTCAAATTCTCGGAATCTTTTCTCCTCGCTTACAGCAAAGTAAGCGTCCATGTTTCGCAACCATACAGGGTGATTCAAAATTGACTTTACAACTTTACAAGCTTATAGAAATTTATTTAGAAGACCTACAGAATTGGTTTAAATGGCATATGATAGCACAACTCAACAAGTTTTCACCTATTCAGTCAACGTGGTTCAATGTGGCTTCCGTTGGTCATGCAGCAAACATCCAACTGAAATCAATCTCCTCCCACACATGTTGGCTTCAGTAACGCAGCTGCGGCGGTGATTCGGTTTCGAAGCTCAGCAAGATTGGCAGGTAGGGGCGGAACGTACACTTTATCTTTAAGGAACCCCCATAAGAAAAAGTCCAGTGGCGTTAAATCAGGAGACCGAGGTGGCCATGTTGTTGGTCCCCCACGACCAATCCGCCGACCAGGAAACCTCATGTTCAGAAAATCACGGACGTCGATGAGGTAATGTGGAGGTGCACCATCCTGTTGAAATTGAATGTGTCCTTCTTGGTCGTCTGCATCTATCTGTGGGATAAAAAACTGTTGTAGCATATCCAGATAAATCGTACCGTTGATAGTTTTTTTCTTGGAAAAAGAAGGTGAAAGAACTAGGTACTATAAAACTATGTCGGTGAAAACTTGATGAGTTGTCCTATCATATGACATTAAAACCAATTCTATAGGTCTTCTAAATAAATTTCTATAAGCTTGTAAAGTTGTAGAGTCAATTTTGAATCACGGTGTATAAGGTAACTGGGAGATTAACTGTTTATATATTTTCAGTTAGATCACAAAAAAAATGAAGACATCTTAGAAGAATTACACATGGAATCTTTAGAAAACAAAATTTCTGATTATAAGTCAAGATGGATACAACATGTTCATCGAATGGAAGATCACAGAATACCCAAACTAATGTTAAGATATCAACCCGCAGGAAGAAGAAGACCAGGACGTCCACTCAAAAGACTTCTGGATGGTGTTTCTCTTGAGACCGAAACAGGTCAACAAATGGCCTAAATTCGTGAATGTACTATGATGATGATGATATTTTCAGTTTAACTTTTTTGAAAGAAGTTGGGGTTAGATGAGTCTCTGTTATGAATAATAGCATGCCTTTCAACCATAGAGTGAGTTTAGGTTTAATTTCTCTCTGCACCTCACTCCTATTTCTAATTGGACTGTGTTATGCATCAACCAGTTATGCGCCATTATGTAAGTTTCGAGAAAAATATCTTTAAAGTTTAAGTCAATCTTAATATACGAGTATATTACAATATTTAGATTGGTATTTATGAACATCTGTTTTCATATCCCTTTGTTACAAAAACATAGAATCGCTGATAGGACTGCTGGTGTTTACATTTTACTTTAATATTAAGGTTAAGTTATATTTAAATATTGGGCGCTGAAAGTATGCGTACACTTACTTCATGAGCCAACGCAACAGAAGGCAATAAAATCTCTTTTTTTAATTGCGAATAGCCGGTTGATGCATAACATTGTCCAATTACACTGAGCAACAAAAAAAGAAACTTTTTTTTGTCTCAGAAAGAAAAATATGTGATTCTGATAGTATTTTTTCTCCTGAATTCAGATATGATATCGGTTTTTCTCCATCTAACAAGGTTTCCGAGAGACAGGCATTTATAATAATTTCTACATTCGTAACTACACAATATTCGAACATTCGGCCTCACCTAGAAAGTAAGAAATTACGATTTTCTGCTATTTCGCCTGTGGAGCACCCCTCTTGATGGTCCAATAATAATCGGCCAGCATATTAGGATTCCATTTGCCTTTATATCACTTTTCCATTGCTGAAATCTCCTGATGAAAGAGATCCCCGTGCTCATCACTCACTGCGCCAAGATTTTCCGGGAAGAAATCTAGATTTATTTTAAAAAATATTTAATTCTATTGATTAAAATTGAAATAAAAAAACTGTGGGTTATGGAGAAATTCCGAATACATATTTAAAAACACGATAAAAATTGCATTAAGTACAAGTATTGGTACTCAAGAAACAAAAATCATGTTGACCGGTGTTATTGTTGCTAGTTTTTTTTTAATGTAGCCACTTCTTGAAAATTTAACTCCAACTTGGATGTCAAATTTTTAGATTTTAAGATTTTGATTAAATCCATGTTTTAATATTCGTCATCTAAAGTCGTTGTTATTGCTTGAGGGTTTAAATTGTCCATCCACAAGGATATAATACGCAATAAATACATATATAACATTAGATATTTAAAACAATAAAATTTGTACGTGTTGTGGCAGTCGTCCTCAACAAATTAGATTTGTATAAAATATTCAGCTAGGCCTTTCGGTATCGGTTCCATTTTCAGATCTGTCCATTGGGTACTGGTTGTTTTTAATTTATATATTGTTTAGTGGGTTGATATTGTAGGGCGTGTTTTCCTTCAGCAGATTATCTTTTCTTGTTTGCTTCGTGATTTATATTTCTTCGAAGATGTTTATTTTGCGGTTATTATTTTCTCTTATGCATTATTGAGAGGGCGTTCTATTGTGTCGTACTGATAACCTATGTTTGTAACATGCTGAGGAAAACTTGATTTGCCTCCATTTTTTATTAAATCAGTGAAATGCTCGTTATGTAGATCAACCCACTGTACAATATATTCGTTAAAAACATCCAGTAGCTAATGAACAGTTCTGAAAATGGAACCGGTTCCGAAATATTTTATACAAATATAATATAAGCAGGATATACTCTGCTGGATAAGAAAATAAATGAAGATATAAGAAAGGAACTAAATATTTTCAAACTTACAGACCGAATAATTAAATATAGGAATGACTGGAAAGGACATATTGATAGAATGCCAGAAGGAAGATTTCCAAAATTATTGCTAAATTATAAGCCGCACGGAAGGAGAAATCTTGGTCGCCCACACAGAAGATGGTCAGAACAATTTTAACAATTCTAGCTTTCATGAAACCGGAACGAGCCAACAGGCTTAATCCCTGGATGATGATGATGATGGTGATAATTTATTGCTTTAAATATCTAACAACCACCTCAACGGCGAAAAATGTTTCTTGATAGTATATTGCAATGCGAGGTTGGGAAGTGGTTTTTACAGAAGCGAGGAACATTTCGAGATTCTGTAAAACACTTCAGAAACGTGCGTTGTACATTATTTTTTGCACGATTGTGTTTTCGAAATAATAAATAATAGTAAAATAATATATTTGTTGAAAACATTTGCGTTCATTATAAACAACTGACTAACGTTAAAAGTCTCTCCAATGTTTATACGGTAAATGCCGAATATAATTTAGTTGAGACTACAGCAGGCCGTGACACCAATAAAGTATAAAATGGCGGCAAGTACGAATTTATTGCTTTATGTTTCAAGTAAAGTTTAGCTCATTTAAAACGCAGTAATTGGTTTCGTATAATGTATATTAACACAACTTGTGGATATATTTTTTGTATATACATTGTACGTAGTATACATAAAGGGCAGTGGTTTTACTTCCCGCACTAGATAGGTAATTTGTAATATTATAGTATTGTTATTTAATTATTTATAGATTGGCAAACCCGGAAATTTAGGAAATTGAACTTTGAATCATGGTCGCCATTGCTGAAGTGCGATAGAGCGCACAATCGTGCAAAAAAATATTTAGGCTATAACATTGATAATCTGAAATTGTAACATTGCGCCTACTGAGATATTTGTCAACGTTCATTCATACAGCTAACTAACTAACTAACTCACTGGCACTATCGTACCCATAGGTTCATGGCCGCGCGGACATAATCTCTCCATACATCCCAATCCTGAGCCAATGTTTTCCAATCATCCCCTGTATAATTTGCTTCCCTCAAATCATAGTTAAAGTTATTCTCCCACCTCATTCTTGGTCTACCAATTGGATGTTTTTCCTCTGGTTTCCCTACAAGAAGCTTCCATACACGTGTTTGATTCCCCATTCGTGACAAATGTGCTGCCCATCGCAGCCTATGAGACCTAATTGTTCTCATTATATCTGGCTTCCTATAAAGACCATGTAATTCCTGTTATGCAGTCTTCCCCATTCACCTGTCTGTTCATCTCTCTTTGGTCCAAAAATCTTCCTAAGAACATTATTCTCAAATACTCGTAATCTCCTTTGCTCCCTTAAAGTAAGAGTGCATGTTTCGCACCTATATAATATAACTGGTAGAATAATAGTTTTATATATTTTCAGTTTGACGTTTTTTGAAAGGAGTTGGGACATCAAGAGTCTCTGTAATGCATAACAACACGCATTTCCAGAACTGAGCCTATGTTTAATTTTCTTGTGTATCTTATTCCTGTTCGTGATTATTGTTCCTAGGTATTTGAATTCAGCCACTTCCTCAAAATTTCCCTCGTTTGTCATTAGCTGCCCATTTCCATTATATAATGTATTTTTATATGTAACTATATATTTAGCTTTATTGATATTTACTTCCAGTCCCAATTTCTTAGTGTTACTCAATAGTGTGTGTGTGTTGACCTTTAGTATCTCATCGCTATTGGCCAATAATACTACATCATCAGCATAAACCAATAGCTTATAATGCCATTGAGTTGTAGGCCTTCTTCATCCTCTAAAGATTTTATGGCATGCTCTAGTACAACATTAAATAGTAGAGGAGATAGTGCATCATTCATACAGCATGGTGAATATTGGAGAGTTTGTGAGACAAGTACTTGCACATATGCATCTAACCCACTTCTCAGTGCATGGAACCATTAGTACTAACAATAACAATGCCAGGAGTTATGGAGTAACGTAGAAATGCAGTTTAACGCTACAACAGACATTTTAATATTAACATTCACCAACTCCCACGTTCTCGTAATATTTTCCGCGCGATGTAACCAAATGGTTATTGCAAAGGGGAAGCGATGAGGATAAAATTCTGGCGCCTTCCACCTTAACACGCCAGCTGATATTTTTTGTTAGAAACAGTTTTCCAATCTGACGCAAAAGTTTTATTACTGAGATACAGCGGCAGTAAAAATTAAAATCTATTGGCAACAGGCGAAGAAGGGCCTTGGCCTACCATCCGACTGCTGGCCTCACATCCATACGTATTAATCATAGGCCTAGATGTGGACGATAATTCACCCAGTATAGAAGTGATATGTTTAACATATCGGGTCCGTCAGCCATAATAGCTAATTTTTTCAACCTGGAATCGCTACTTATTTTAGGTACTCGAATTTTTAACGATGCTGGGTGGGTTCTGCTCTCATATTGATCGAAATTATATGAGAAATTGTCTTCTCCGCCCCGAACCAGCGCTTATCCCACAATTTTGAGCCAAAACATGATAACTTAAGACAACCTGGGTACGGAGCGCGACAAACATTTTCACAAGAGTATTAAATAAAATAGCCTACATTCATTACACTTTTTGATTTTAATATACAAATAAATACAACTTTTGGAGTTCTGTGGAATACAATACAAGGTAAAAACCAATCCAACACAAGTATACTAAATAAAGTTATATTATATTAGATGATCCTATTATTATTATTATTATTATTATTATTATTATTATTATTATTATTATTATTATTAATTCATTGTTGGTATCGACCCGGAAGTTCATGGTGCATGTACCTAAACTCTCTATACATCCTTATCACGAGCTAAAATTTTCCAATCATTCTTGTATATTATCTTCTTCTTGTGAGCCCATGTTTTCCCTTAACAGAGATTTTAGGCGCTCTCCCCCTATAGAGAAAGATTTGAACCATGCTAATTTAGTTACACTTGTTTTCGTACTAGAACGGGAAAATTCGGTAAATTTTGCTTAGAGGCCTTTCATTCAGGCTTAAGGATTACGTGCCTGAAAATCTTCACACGCGGAACCCACGGCTTAAATTTGTATCGTTATTATTTTTAGATACCCATGCTGATTACCCGGCGTTGCCCTCGAATCTACGCATCCCGATGTGCTTGGCATAAATGAGCTGAAAGACAAAATTCGTTATTTTGAGTTAAAAGAATACCCGTCGTTCGCTACTATGCTTGCCCGGGATTCTACTTATCCCGATCTTCTTGGCATCAAAGGAAGACAAAAATGGTTATTACGAGTTATCCTTAAAAGATAAACATATGCTGTCGCGGACTTTTCTGTAGAGTTTTTTGAGATATTCAATTCTGTGTACATTAATTTTGTGTATTTGTTATGATTGTAAGCCATTTAAGCTTACAAAAAGCGACATTTTTTCACTACAGGAGGTGATTTTAAGGGTGAATGGCTTGAGCATTAAAATTCTCTTATAACCTATAACTTTCCCGGGAAAATCCTGAACATTTTGCAAAAAGCCCCATGACAATCGGATGAATGGTATGGCAGCACATGCTTGCCCGGGAATCTACTTATCCCGATCTCCTTGACATCAATGAAAGACAAAAATGGTTATTGTGTGTTATCTGTAAAACATAAACATATGCTATCGCGGACTTTTTTTTAGAGTTTTTTTGAGATATTCAATTCTGTTTACATTAATTTTGTGTATTTGTTATGGTTTAGGCAGCATAAGCCATTTAAGGGTTAAAAAGGGACTTTTTCACGTTTTTTCAGTACAAAGGGTGTTTTTTAAGGGCGAAGGAGTAGAGTATCTCAACTCTCTTTTATAGCCTATGTTCATCCCTGGAATCTCCTGAAGATTTTACAAAAAAAAAATTACAATCGGATCAACGGTATGGCCGCGCATAAAGTACAAACAAACATTCATTTTTATATATTGGATTAATATAGGCCTACAGAGATTGGCATTTTCTAGTATTTACAATTTATCATTTTATTTTATTTACTAGTTGAATATTACAAAGAAGGAGCTATAGACTGACAAAAATGCAATAAAATGAAATAAATGGTTACTTCCTAATGAACAGAGTTCAAGACAGAATGGTATATGATTAAAATTAAATACAAAAAACAGATATGAAAATAATTCTATGAAACGAAAGCTAGAGGATTTCCTATAAAAATAATTCTGGATTGTATTCCATGGCAGAGAAGGAAGCTAAATATCTGCACAAGGACAAACTTAGAACATGAAGAATTGCGTTTAATTTCCGGAAGATGGCGACAGCTGCTGTTATGAATTCGGGTCTTACTAGGCTATATGCTTAATATATTACAGTTTGTGATGATTAATTTTTCTTTGTTTTTCTTAAAATGTTATTTTTTGCAAGTATTTTTTAACATCTAAGTTAATGGATCATAAAAAGATTTTTCTTGGAACAGACATTGTGTTTTTGTTTTTACTTGTTAAAAATAAGACAACCAACTTGTCTCCATTATTGAAAGAATATATAAAAAAGAAAGGGGAAATAAATTGGACATAAGAGAATTGTACTAGACAACACTTTTAAAACATTTTCCAATCTCAATCATAACATTCAACATGCTTCTCTAAGTTTTGTCGTAGCAGCTAAAATGTTGCCGCATTACAATAAACTTACGAACATTGTCGTTTTTACTTGATTTAATGTAAAGTCCATCGCCGAGGCGTAGTCGGTACAGTCCCTACCTTCCACTCCGGCGACCCGGGTTCGATTCCCGGCGGGATAGGGGATTTTAAATCTCTACTTTGGGTCTGGGTGTGTGTCCTGTTCTTGTGTTTATATGTGAGAATAAAATAAAAGTTAACAAAAAAGGTAAGACGAAAAGAAGGAAAAACAGTGTAAATAAATAATAGTTTCAAAAAACTAAGGGGTAGTGACGTGTGTATAACCTCTCCTACCCAATTCTCATCCTCACCTTCTCGTGGTACAACCCGTTTTCACAAACGAGGTTCTGAGGACCGAGTCACGGCGGTATAACCGTTCCATCAGGTACTGAGTAAATGCGGTATCCTAATGTCTGTCCAGAGACTAAAAAGGTAGCAGCCCTACCACTGGACTACTTAGCGTCGGGCCAGTAACCTGTCCTAAGGAACTTCAAAACTACTTTCAAGTCTCAACACGAAAAAATCCAGAAGGAATTGAAAGACTGTAAGTGTATAAAACACTGGCTCTTCCAACTCTTTTGTATGGTAGCGAAGTATGGACGTTGAAACAGAAGGATATACAGAGACTTAGATCTGCTGAAATGAGATATCTTCGGAGGACTGCAGGATACACACTACTAGATCACAAAAAAAAATGAAGACATCTTAGAAGAATTACACATGGAATCTTTAGAAAACAAAATTTCTGATTATAAGTCAAGATGGATACAACATGTTCATCGAATGGAAGATCACCGAATACCCAAACTAATGTTAAGATATCAACCTGCAGGAAGAAGAAGACCAGGACGTCCACTCAAAATACTTCTGGATGGTGTTTCTCTTGAGGCCGAAACAGGTCAACAAATGGCCTAAATTCGTGAATGTACTATGATGATGATGATGATGATGAAAAACTAAAACAACACGCTTTATTAGAAAACCGAACTAAGAAATTAAGTTCGGTTTTCTAATAAAGCGTGTTGTTTTAGTTTTTTGAAACTATTATTTATTTTTTAGTTTTAATATTTTACAGAATAAGATAAAAATATAAATATCTTTAAATTTGATACTATTGTAGTATGAGCTAAAAGTAATATTCTTCTAAAAAATCCTCCTAGCCGGATTTGAATCAGCGACCTATGGATTACCGAAATTATATACCACTAGAGTTCACCGCTCTACCAACTGAGCTCTCACAACGATTGACTAAAAAATCAACAGGTCCGCAACCTATTATAGCAGTTTTATTTTATTTTTTTATTTCTGATGATTCTGGCCAGGATTTTAGTAACAAAATACGAATTATTGTATTGTCACGGGTCCTTTACAAGTATACAAAGTTTCAAGTCGTATCCAATGTTTCTAAGTGGGTGAAAATCGTGTTCAAAGATTCCGTTACATAGACACAAAGACGCTTTATTTTTTTTTTATTTTTGATGATTCTGGTCAGGATTTTAGAAACAAAATATGACATTATTGTATTGTCACGGGTCCTTTAGAAATAAACAAAGTTTCAAGTCGATCCAATGATTTTAAGTGGGTGAAAATCGCGTTGAAAGATTCCGTTACATATAGATAGATAGATAGATAGATAGATAGATAGATAGATAGATAGATAGATAGATAGATAGATAGATAGATAGATAGATAGATAGATAGATAGATAGATAGATAGATACAGGTCAAGCTAATAAAAAGCGTGTAAAAAAGTAGGGTATGCGTATTGGTATACAAATCTATGAGGAACGGTAAAATGTTCGATTGTTTATTAACACTGATGTGAATAATATAGTAGCTGTCTTGCCCATCGCAGTCTACGAGATTCAACTCTTCTTATTTATTTCTTATTTCTTTTTATCTAGTTTTCTGTAAAGATAGTGTAGCTTATTGTTATGTAGTCTTTCCCATTCCCCCGTCTGTTCGTCTCTCCTTGGTCTAAAAATGTTCCTAAGAACTTTATTCTCAAATACTCGTAATTTTTTCTCCTTCCTTAAAGTAAGAGTTCATGTTTCGCATCCATTTAAATATAATTGGGAGAATAACAGTTTTATATATTTTCAGTTTACAGTTTTTTAGATAAGTTGAGATAACAAGAATCTTGTAATGCATAACAGCATGCATTTTCAAAATTGCTTTTACGCTTTAACATTTCAGGTAATGTCGTGTCTAGGATCTTCAGATATAGCCCTAACTTATGCCATAGACTGTGTAATTCTATTGTGATTCTTATCGTAGGCTGTGTATTTCTGTTTTTTTTGTTTGCAAATTTCCCAGGTTGTCTTTCGACATTCCTGGTGTTCTCTTCTGGCATGGTGTACTTGTAACCCACTTCTGCGGTTGGGCGCCTGGAAGGCGGGGTTACGTTGTCCCGATGATATGATGGGTGATGCTGATGATAGTGGTGCGCCAGGAGAGTCCCTAATCCTAAGCTTAATCTAAGATGAACATGAATGATGATAATTGCGATGGTCATATGATTTCGGGGACCGTTTGGGCCTTAAAGTTTTCCTGACATATGTCTTACAGGTGAGGAAAAAACCCGATAGAAACCTCACCCAGAAAAACTATCCCGACCGGGGATCGAACCCGGGCCCGCTGCGTGACAAGGCAGCACGCTACCTCGAGACCACAGTGGTGGACGTATTTCTATTGTTGTGTTTTTATCTTTTTTTAGACATCAACTTATCTTGTTTTTAATAATACTGTAAAATGGAGATTATGATCTAGAAATGAAATTCTATGCCTTCACTTTAATGGAATCCCGGACCTCTCGAATATGGTTCTCAAACCTCTACCGCATAATCCAACTCATACTGTTACTTATTTATTAATATTAACTGTTCGTTAATTTTGTACAAATCGAAGCCATTTATACAAATTCATTTTTCTATAGGTTTATTAACAAGTGTTTAAGTAAATTAAATCAATGTATCTCAGAATATAAATGACCAATTCGTGGAATCTAGTCATCATCAATAAGCACTAAACTCAAACCAGGTCTGGTCTTCTTAATCCTTCCTTCAGCTTCTCTCTCTCTCTCTCTCTCTCTCTCTCTCTCTCTCTCTCTCTCTCTCCTCTCTCTCTCTTCTCTCCCCCTCTCTTTCTCTCTCTTTCTTTCTCTCTCTCTTTCTTTTTCTTTCTCTCTCTCTTTCTCTTTTTCTCTTTCTCTCTTTTTCTCTCTCTTTCTCCCTCTCTTTCTCTCTTAAAATTCTTACACCCCAACAAAATGTTTAGCTGTAGCCATTCCGAACTGGTCTTAAAGGTTGAAATAAGAAAGGTGATGTTCCTATTGAAAACTAATGCGCTATTTTTCTTTTCATTGTCACGCACGCTGCATCAATGCAGCTTTGTTTACTAATGCTACATTGTATGGAAAACTTGTACTGAATGATCAATTCAGTTATAGCTCTGTTACGTTTTCGTTGCCGCTGACAGAAGTAGGAACTATTAAAGTCGGAAGGGGAACGTAGGGGGAGTGCTTGTACAAGACGGGTCAGTAAGAATGAATCGCTGCAGTCCGAACGTAAACTGCAGCCACTGATTCTCCGGCCTTGACGTCTTCACGACAGTGTAGCCGATATGGATATTCAGTGGGAGTGGCCGCTTTATGTATGCGGTTAGCAGACATACAGCTGACAACATCTCATCAATTTCAAACCTTACTAGCGCGCTATAGCTGCGTCAAGAGCAGTGATTGGTTGTGGCAGACATCTACATTCACTACAACCATTTCCTTATTGACAGTAGAGGGCGAATTCACCCTTTACCCCTCGTATAACTTAAACTTCAGAGCCGGAGATATGGCGGCTGGGGTATAGTCTTGTGACATCGTGAGAGTGCATAGTGCCGCAGTTGTATTAGAGCGGCCCAACTATCCGTTAGCTAATATTTAGAATGAATAGTCTGATGTTTATCTCAAACCGTGCCCTCTAATCAAAACATGATATCCGATCGGTAATCAAAACATGAAAGAGCTGTATTTTATATGGAAAATGTACATACTGTATTTATGTTAAAGTGACATGTAGTAAATATTTGTTTTGTTTCAGATCCTTTTAATGCTACGTCCAAAAAAACATCGCAACTCCTGTCTTTGAAGGTAAGTACAGAGACTTACAATACAATTATGTCATGTTATTGCAAGATTGTTTTTGCTTTATTCTTATTGATAGAAGCTTTAACATCTAGAATATTTGGTTATATATTGTATTCGAGCCAAATCGCTCAATATATTTAAGCTATAATTGAAGATAACACATTATTAAGCCTAAATACGAGTAATATTTTCACTTAAGAGAAAGCGCACAATCGCTGCATACATTAACGCAAATAGAGAAAAAAAATTGCACTTGTGCCGGGATTTGATTCTAAGTTCTCCAGTTAGACGACCATATGCTCTACCATAGAACTATTAAGGCACATATTTCGATTCAATCTCAAATTATTCTCTCTTTTAATAATTATTTAATTATAAAGAAACCTTGCACTGACGGATGGGGTTCGTTAGTCCTGTAAGACAACCCATATAGGGGAGACAACTCCTAAATTAAACGGGGCAGGCTGAGCTCTGGTGCTGGGTGAAGGCAATCGGCCTAGGAAGAAAATCCCGAATAATAACCCGCCATGAAAACGGGCTAGCAACCCACTTCAAAGTGTATCTTATACATTGCTCGCGGTCCCAAGGATATAGCCTCGGATCAAAGACGAAACAGATAGTGGCTGCATGTCAAATACGTCTTCCTCCGAGGAACGATTTGGGAAATAAATTCGATGAAAATCCTACAACTAAAGAAGAAGAACAAATAAAGAAACCTTGAATTAATACTTGCTCATTGTGTATTGTATTCATAACTGAAAAAAAAAGATGATCAATCCATTGTTATAAGTAAGTTTCTTGATAAACTGATTCGTTAAACATTTTATCGTTTTTATATTGGTTTATTTATGGTCGTTAAGAATACATACGTCACGACTCTTACACAGCTTAACCCACTCGCTTCAGGTATAAATGCTGAATTCATTTCCCCAGAAACAGCATTTAAGTTACCGTAAATTATATTCTCTATTTTAAGCATTCAAAACAAGCAGAATATAACGGTACTTGAGATCACATTAAGGGTGAAGGCCAAAACACGTTCCTCTATTATTCATAAACGTTAACAAAAGATTACCCTGCCAAGGGATGTACAAAATATAACAGTAGAGTTAAGAGAGTGTACCTTGTCTTCTGAGTTGATGTCCATTTAACTGCCGGCGAGTCTACCTCGCTTCTGAGGCGAATGGGTTACGGAGGGTTGTTTCTGATCTCTGATAACAAATGATTTTTAAGTTTTACCTTAAGAAGAGCCATGTCTCCACCATCGATCATGCTCTATTTGATGGCCCTTCACCCGGGCTGTGGCTCGGCACCGGAGTTTCCACTGCAGAAGACTCTTACGCAGCACAACCATGTCTAGAAGTTCCCAATCCTCTTTACACGCTTTCCAGAGACCGTCTATTATTTGAGGACGCCTGTTTCCCAGTGCCTTTTTGAAGAGTCCAAAGGCACAAAAGTCCATCAGTGATGCATCAGGAGACTTCACTAGGATGTTGCTGAATGGATTAGCATATATTCCAGTTTCCTGCTCCATCCTCTCCAGGAACGCCAGGGTTGAAACCGAAGTGTGACTGGAGGACATATCTTGGTGCACCCAGACTGGTGTTTTGTCTGTACCATAGACAGCTAGTATGATAGGGGTGAGAACTTCTTCCTGGTAGTACTGGGAGTTGATTTTGGCCTTTGTAGCTACTCTACGAATGGTCAGTTTTCCATTGTAGCAATATCCCGCGATGACCGTAAATCCCATGGAGAAACTTTCCCTGCATTCGGCATACCACTTTTGAATTTTTTTTTTCGCCTCATTCTCTATAGTAAATTGCCCGGGGTTTGTTGTAGTCTCCTAGATAAACATATGCTTCATCAAGTGTGACCAAAAATTTCCATTTTTCTCCTGCCAGGTGCTTTTCATAGAGTTTCCTGCTGTTGGCGCGGCATTCGGCAATGTGACGTGGCAACAATTTATGAACCCTGATTTTATGGCGCTTCTCCTTGTTTAAATCTTTGTTTATTATGGTGTTTACAGTTTTAAGGAATATTCCCAGTCTGTCCGCAATCACCCTTTGTGTGGCAGTGTTACCACCAGAGGCAAGGGCCTTGGCATTTCTAATTACATATAGGGTGCGGGTAGTAGCAGGTCGTGGATTTGCCTGTTTTTTTTTTTTTTTTTTTGGAATTAATCCCAAGCGATCCTTTCTCTTTTTATTAAGCACTGAGCTAATTCCACACTTTGACACCACAAAATTACGTTTTATGCAAGCCTTAATAATCGCGGAATAGCAATAATTAACATCGGAAAGGGCAGTTATATACCCTTTCCAAAACGGGTCTATCCTCTTAGGCATTATGAGAGCAACGCGCATGCGAGTGTAACAGAAGCAGTACACTGACTGGTTTGATCACCTCGCAAGCTCCTGTCCTGATGACTCACACTCCAACATCACAATCTACTTGGCAAATCGTTCTCAGAGATCGGAAACAACCCTCCGTAAAACGCAATTATTAATTGAAGATTATAACTTGAAGTAAATCTGGGGATTCCATACCACCGACATAAATTCAAATAAAAAACAGAAAAACACACAATTTACTGTTACACTATATGAATGTATACCTGAGAGAAATATATATGTTGATTTTTTCACCGAAAAAATGTGAAAAAATGCCTTAGAATAAAGTGAGAAGTGGAGCTCAAAATAGCCAAAAATCAGTATAGGTCTATTTGCAATGTAAAATGTATAGGCCTATTAGTCATTGCTCAGACAGTATAGCTAATTTATCATTAAAACCTATTAACAAACAAATGAACACTAAATTAATGTGGAGCATTAACTCGACCCCCTAACTTGCTATAACTAACACTAACTTGCCAATTTTCTCACACTAACTTGCCCACTAATGTAGGCGGACTCTTGGGATAGAATTCCTTTATATGTGAGCAAACATGAAATAAGAACTGGAATGTGAACAAGAGGACTGGAGAACATGGAGTGGATGGATAGGGACGATTGGAGAAGGAAAATAAAGTTTGGGTACAGACAGATGTGTAAACATTGAAAATCTGTATAATCTGTATTATATATATAAATGGATTTTTGTTTTTTTGTACTTTATGCGCGCGGCCATACCATTGATCCGATTGTGATGGGGTTTTTTTGCAAAATATTCATGGGATTCCCAAGATGAACATATGCTATAAGAGAGTTGAGATACTCAACTCCTACGCCCTTAAATAACACCCTTTGTAGTGAAAAACGCTTACCCTTAAATGGCTTATGCTGCCTAAACCATAATAAATGCACACAATTAATGTACGCAGAATTGAATATCTCAAAAAACACTACAAAACATTCCGCGGCAGCATATGTTTATCTCTTACAGATAATTCACAATAGCCATTTTTTGTCTTTCATTGATGCCAGGAGATCGGGACGCGTAGATTCCCGAGCAACGCCGGGTAATCAGCACGGTGTATCTAAAAATAATAACGATATAAATTCATATTAATGTTTCTTTTAACTTATTCAACTAAATGCAAAAACACATTATAATTTATGTAGATGTAGCAGAGCCAGTATATATATTCAGGCAATTACGTAATATTTTAGGCGTAACTAATTGAATATTTAGGCAATAGGTGAATGGGTGGAAAAAAGATTTGAATGGAATCAACATATATTCCACATGACGCCAGATAGGAGTCTACGCAAAGTAAGAGATAAGTTACCAGAGGATGGGAGGACAGTCTGAACCATCCTCCACCTCTTGGGACACCTCGGTCACTTAGAATATTTTCCCAAGTCTCAGACTTGCCCTGCCTTATCTACTTCGTGATCATATATTCAAGTTCACGGCAATAAAACCGACACTCCGGGAGAGAGTGTTGGAGTCGAACTTCCTGGAAATTGCTGAGCTACATCTTCGTCTAAACGCTCAACTCTGACAACTTCGCAGTTGGTTCACGGGCTCCATGAGCTTGGCAGGGAGGACTGCTTCGCTTGGGAGCATAGCAGATCCACCGACCATCCCCCTGTTCTACCTCCAGGGACGAATCCTGCAGCCGTTGTGAGACCGGCTAGGGCTTTTGATTCCATCAAGCCCCGCAGTGTGAGATTCTAGTACATCCAGGTACTCATCTCGTGGCGACTCCACAGTTGGTCCACGAGCCCATTGGCTGAGCCGGGAATCAGCGAAGTAAGGGAGAACGACTCATGGAAGACCAAAAAGGAGATGGAGGGGCTCTTAATTCTGAATGGAACAGGTCATCGACCTAAAACAGAGAGTTGGTCCACGAGCCCGTAGGCTGAGCCTAGAATCAGCGAAGTAAGGGAGAACGACACACGGAAGACCAAAAAAGGGATGGAGCGTCACTTAATTCTGAATGGAACAGGTTATCGACCTAAAACAAAGACAATAAGAAGAAGGTCATGGTCATTTTCGGTGACTATTAGATAGGATCGGTGATGTGGATCAGCGAATCCCAACCGCTGCCCACCAATGGTTCGATTTACAAACCACTGATCACCAATATTGTTGTGGCACCGCTGTCTACCAACCGTTATGCCACCGATCCCACCGATTGTTATGATGGCGAGAGATATGAATGTTACTAATTAGTGTGGTAGCGTCACTAATTGTATATGTTAATAATTTTCTTATTCTCTAGAATAACTATTATAGTTATCCTATTTTCACCGCCTGGTCATTGAACCCTTCGTATTCCTACGAATTATTTGGAATTGCGTAAGGAACATTCTACTCTGTCTTTCAAATAAAGAGTAACTCTTATAAAACAAACATATTTAACAACTAACAATAAAATTATATATATATATATATATATATATATATTGTATAAAAATCAATCTTTTTGTTTGCTTGTTGGTTTGTTTGTTTGTTTGTTCGTATTATATGCGCGGTCGATTTTGATAGGCTTTTTTGCAAATTGGTCAGAAGATTCCTGGGATGAACATAGGCTATAAGAGAGTTGTGATATTCAACCCCTTCACCCCTAAAAATCACCCTTTGTAGTGAAAAACGTGAAATAAAGTCCCTATTTTGACACATAAATGGCTTACGCTGCCTGCCTAAACCATAATAAATACACCAAACTACTGTGCACAGAACTGAATATGTCAAAAAACTCTACAAAAAAGTCCGCGACAGCATACGTTTATCTTATACGGATAACTCACAATAACCATGGCTGTCTTTAATTGATGCCAATAATATCGGGATAAGCAGTTTCCCGAACACTGCACGAATGGTGGTAAAAACATATTAGCATTTATTTGTGAGTAGCAGCGCACACCGGGTATTAGCTAGTATTATATATATATATTCAGGGTGGTTCTAAATTTTGACCGACAAACTTTGGGAGCACATGGCTAATCCTTAAATTCATAATGTATCTTTTTGAATACAACAGTTGGTTTAATTAATTTAATATTTAAATAAATCAGAAGAAAACAAACAAAAAGAAATCACTTAAATGTGTGTCTAATTATGCAATATACCTAAAAATAACAGTTATACAAGATTCCGTTTTCAATGCGGTTCGCCACAATCAAATAACTAACAGAAGAAATTTGTGTTTGCCAATTTAAAGGTTAACAATCATCGAAATATATTTTGTTAAGGAACCTATAGGCTGTGACGCTTCGTTTTAGTGCAAGTGGGTCTTAGAAGAAGGGATGGAAGGAACTAGTATCTGTAAATAACAAGTCACTTTGTGTCGCATAATCCTGTGTGTTGATCCAAATACTTTACAGAAAAGCATAAACAAAACGTACTTAATTCTATATAAATAAATAAACACTCGCTCCAGTATTGCATTGTTAGGACGGATCCAGTTTATTGTCCCATAACAAGTGCTGGAGCACACGTCCATTAACATCCAGACAACAGTGCATGAATATACCATACTTTGTCGTACCCTTCCAAAGATGCCACGGGTTTCCCTTATTTCAGCTGCTGCGCTGAAAATGCGTGCTACAAGATCTTCTTCAGAGCCAATATAGGTTTCATAAACCATTGCCTTCATTGAGTCCCACAAAAAAAAAAATCTTGACAAATCAGATGAGATGAGCGTGCCGGCCAGGCAGTGGGCCCAACCCTACCTATCCAGCAGATCGTACCTATAGATGTAAACAAACTTGCTGTAATAGGTTCCAAATATAATAATAATAATATAAAGGAGCACTCAGAAGAGCATTAGTTTCGAAAGTTTTACGTTCTTTTCCACTGATCACTTGTATTCACTCTTTGCTGTATTCATTAATTGATTTTGTTCTGTTTTACACTCTGTGATATGATAAAGTTTACACTTATCACCGCACAGTGCACATCTGCAGTCTTCAGTTGGCTGGTGGAATTTTTATTTTCACAGACCTTGTGATGTATCGCTAGTCTGGTTACAACGTGTCTCAGTGTCTGACATTCTCTTGTCCAGTTTCTGTCTGTCATGGCACTGGAGGTGTAAAATTCCTCATTTATTTCCTTCGTTTCTGTTCCCTCACTTTACTGCTTTTTGATATTGTTCTGTAGATGGTAGGAGGTATGTTATCCTGATGTCTTCTATGAAATATGTTTCTCGCATGAGTTCATAAATTAATCTGGATGGTGCTGTTTTTCCAGTTCCAGTGATTCTCTTCATGAAGCTTGCTTTCACTTTTTCTATTTTGTTGAGGTCACTGACTGTTAATTTCTGCCATATGATCTCGATTCCGTATGTAACTATGGGAGCTATCGTTGTGTGGAAAAGTGTCATTGCAGTGTCTGTTGTTAGTTTTGTAAGGTTCTTGATATTGTAGATCGCTTTTATTGCTGCTGCTGTTCTGTCTTGGACGTGTATGCCGAAGGATGTCGCTGTGGTCTGCATGGTGATACCTAGATATTTGTACCTGTTGACTGTCTTTAGAGGACTTCCTGCCAGTGTGATGGTATCTTCTGCTGCTCTCCTTCCCCCTTTCTGAACGTCATATGAAATATCTTGTCCTCATTTACTGCAAGTTGATTTTGGTGTGCCCATTCTTCTAATTTATTCACTGTTTCCTGCAGTTCTACTTTATTTTGGGATCCAATTCACCATGTCATCTGCATACATTATTATAGTTGTTTGATCACCATTTATTATATTTTGACAGTCCGCTGTGAGGATGTTGAATAGTGTAGGGCTGATGGGGTCCCCTTGTAATACCCCATTATAGGTTCCAAATGCTACTGAGCTCCGGGAGTTAACAAATCAAGTGATACTAGTAATGACAAACCCCTCTTGGGCTGAAAGTAGTGTTTATCCGTTTCCTTCAAGCTCTTCCTGTAAGATCCCTCTAGCACTGAAACGAAGCGTTTCAGCCCATATGCTCCTTACCTTCCGTCGGGCGCAATATTCTGACCTTCGAGTACGGGCGCAATATGCCTGATCAGCACATGCTTAAAAAAAATATTTAACACACTGTTTGCCATTCTGAACAACGGGAAGTCGAAGAAATATTATTGTTGGGGATGTCCAAAGGATACAATATTCAAATTTTGCTGCTAGAAATTTTTTTATTGGACATAATATTGATTAAACAAATTTGTGACAAGCCTTCAAACAACATGATATAAAAGTAAGAACGAGTTAGGTTCAGTTCAAATATACTTGAAAATAGTTCACATTATAAACATTTAGCCTACGTTTTTAGCAAAATTGTTCAATAATATAACATTATTTAGTCTAAATGAGTTAAATAAATAATTTTATTTTTGCAAATGTTTTCAAAATACACATCTTCAATAATATAATGACTTCAGGCGCAATGAGCTTCTCTGAACAAATTTTTTACAACCCGCCGTGATAACGGCCGAGAGGAAACTGAGTGGAGTGGTTGTTAGGAGAAGGTAAAAAGAAACAGCTACTCGGATGCCCAGTCGTTAACGCCGTCTGATGGCAGTGGAATGGGACAAAATTGACATCTTGTGCCTCTCAGATCAGATGCGCCCGACGGAAGGTTAATAAAGTATGCTTCAATGAAGGTTATCTATCTGATCCCAAACTTTGTCGGTCTAATTTAAAAACACCTTGTATATATATTCGGGGGCACGCTGTAGCGTAGTGGTTAAGGCACTGATCTACAAGCCGGAGGGTCGATGGTTCAAGTCCCGTTGGGGTCAGGATTTTTAAACTGACCCAAACCCTCTGGCGGCACTATGGCCCTGGGGTCGACTCAGCCTCTAACGGAAATGAGTACCAGACGCTTGTTCTGGGGGTAAAGGCGGCCGTCACGCAGGGCTGACAACCCGGCTGACATAAAGTGCCGATTGTCTAGAAAAAAAGTGGGAGCCTTAACCTCCTACTACCCCAAGGGCCTCCAGGCCTGTTGTGGGATCACTTTATATATATATATATATATATATATTCAACTCGTGTCCAATTCAGGGTCAGATATAGGGATGAGATGAGCCCCTATATATATATATATATCTATGAATGACAAGGGTGCCTGCCGACCACGCCTAACGCACTATCACAGGGGCAAGTGAATTGAATGAAACGAAATGGATGAGTATGGAGAAATGGTGGAATCAATTTGTGGCAGGGGAAAACCTGCCCAAGCTGGTTTCGTCCTCCACGAAATCCACATGGACTGACCGAGACTCGATCTCGGGACCCCAGCTGTGAGAGGCGAGCGTCTAACCGCTTGCGCCACGAAGCCACAAAATGATTATGTACATAAGTATAATTAAGTAATATTACGTAAATTCCTAACACATATTAGTTGTTCCCTTCACCATTCTAATTAATTGACATGGTTTCATATAATAATAACATGTTACATTTAATCTAATTCATTACAGTGGTTTATTTTAATCATGTTACATTAAGCTTCCTCGGTTTCTAATAATTGAGTATTTTATCATAATTTCGTAACATACCTCAACTGACAGTTGTTTTCTCATTAGATCATTTCATCTCATTATTTTTCTCTACGCATTTCCTTGTTTCCCTTACTTAACTCTCTATTTTTTTCTTAGATATATTTTTTCTCCTTTTCTTAATTAAACTCTTTATTTTATATAAAACCACATTCCTAGTGAAACAATTAGGCAAGAACTCAAAAGTTTTAACGTAAATGAAAAAATACAAAACTATAAACAAGAATGGCATGGACATATTTTAAGAATGGACTCTTCTAGGTTAACAAAACAAGCACTGTTGTACCAGCCTCAAGGCTATAGATATGTGGGACATCCTAGAAGACGATGGGAAGATGAATTCTGAGAGCGAAAAAGACCGACGGCCTACCACGAAGATGATGATGGTTTTATATAAGTCACAGACAGCATTCTGGATAATGATTTTATCTTAAATATATTTAATTCGTGTTTCTAATAGATTTATCACTAAAACATAATTAATTTCCCAATTCGATTCATATTATCGATTAATATTTCTTGATAATTTAGGTCAATAGTTAACAACGTATAGTAATTATACTTTCTCACATGATAAAGATAAACATTACTACTCCAATAAAATAAATTATTGATCCGATAGATGAAACTCTTGTGAAGGACCAAATAAGGTTGGATTTATTGGTATTTTACAACCGTTCAGAGATGCTATCAAGTTATTACGTTTCATGCTGTGTAAGAAAAGAGTTAATTATATCTCTCCATCGCCCCAACAAAATAACTTCAGAAATTAAGATAGTAATCCAACCAATTTAACTTATAAAATTATAAAACTCTATAGGGTCTTATCGTCCCATAAAATTATTTAAGCTCTCTTACTCAATAATTAAATTAAATTTTATCAAAATAGGACAGTAATATCGCCGAGGTATACCTGCAAGTCCTAAAAAGTGTGTTGAGGAAAAAAAGTTAAATTTACTCCTGTAAATATAATTATGAATTGAATTTTTAATTATTAGGGTTTATGGAAAGCCCTGTAAATAATGGATATCATTGAATAAACCCGGCTATATTTGCAAACACCGCCCCTATTGAAAGGACATAATGGAAATATGCTACTACATAGTAGGTATCGTGAAGAACGATGTCAATTGATGAGTAAACAAGAACAATTCCTGTTAACCCTCCAATTGTAAAAAAGAAAGACAAATCCTAGTCATCGTTGGAAAGAACTCGAGACGGACAGACTCACAGTTTCCG
Source organism: Diploptera punctata (assembly GCA_030220185.1). Lineage (NCBI taxonomy): Eukaryota > Metazoa > Arthropoda > Insecta > Blattodea > Blaberidae > Diploptera > Diploptera punctata. Next base: position 1,531,463 of record JASPKZ010003445.1, on the reverse strand, counting down.
CTGTCCTCCAGACAAGCTAAGTATCGCTACCACCTTTACTTTCGAATCATAACAAGTAGGTCAAACCGTACTTTTTTTTAGATTATTCTACAGTTATTTAAACGAGGAAGGTTTAATTAATATTTCCACTGAGGTAGCATTCTACTGGAGAATACATTTTCCTCATATGTGGAATAACTCCTGAAGACTCGTCATTTAACATCCTAATGTTTATGCTTCATGCAATAGTGACATAATACCATTACACTGCAGCATCTATTTATTAAAATATAACCATATTTTAGTATTAACAATACTACTTTTCACCAAATTGCAATAAACTACAACATGGAAATGTCAACAGAAAAATCTAAAGTCGTGGCTTTCCTAGGAAAAGACCCAGTTCGCAGTAAAATTGTTATTAATAATATAATATTAGAACAAACCAACACATTTAACTATCTCGGATACCAAGTTGCATACGAAGAAGGAAAAGATTTTAGTCAAAAAATTATAAAATTTAACAGAGTAACAGGAATTATAAATAATATTTTCAAGCCAAACACAGTACAGCAACACACACGAACTAGAATTTATAAAACACTGGCCAGACCCATATTATGTTACGGCAGTGAGGCCTGGACAATTCGCAGTGTAGATGAACAAAGACTAACTGCGGCAGAAATGAAATTTATGAGACGTACTGCGGGCTATTCAAGGACAGACCATAAAAGGAATTCTGAGATTCTCAAAGAATTACACACAGAATCAGTCATGGAATATGTACAAAAATACAGAAACAACTGGAAATCTCACGTACGAAGAATGAGCAGAACAAGAATACCACGTCAGATCTTAAATTACCAGCCACCAGGCAAGAGATCTTTGGGCAGACCCTTCAAACGTGGGATTGAGACCGTAACAGACCACTAGGTCTATCACATGAAAGGAAGAAGAAGAATAACAACAATACTACAGCATCACATCAGTGAAGATCTGTAAGAAAATTTCCAAAAATATTTTCAAGAGAGAACGACCTCAATAGTTTGATTCCCTTCGGAATCGTTAAAAGAGACTCTGAGCAATATTTGTCGGTACTTTAACGCCCATATTTGACTTACGACCTTGGATTGTAAGGAGCATAGTTAAATAAAATGTACGAAATACGAGTACCAACAATTACACGTGAAAAGGGAGTGAGACGGAGATATATTGAGCATTTATTTGAACGAGTCATTTCGAAAAGGGGTCATCTACAACTCACCAAATTTTACAAGAGAAGCGGGGGGGGGGGGGAAACTGATTCAACTTGTTCAGGATAAAGCACTGAATCTGAAATTGTTTCTGCATAAAGTGAGAAAGTGGTAAATGATTGGTATAGTTGATCCGTTCACACGCGGAAACGATGGAAGGAGTTATGTAAACATGGAATAACGAAATAAGTGAATTTCAGAAAAATAGTAGATGATCCATTTTCGAAACGACTCATTCATTTACATCATGCATCATTTTATATTCTGGCGTTTTACCATCATTCCCATTATGGTACGAGTTTATCTATTTCCGAAGCAGCTGCTATTTAAAAAAATGAATTACTTCTGCTCTCTATCATATATCAAATAAATGTTTATATATATATATATATATATATATATATATATATATATATATTATACAAAATTGCAATTCTGAGTGGTTAAACCCCTCCATGGTATCTCTACCTTGTAGTGGTGGAGTGGCTTGCGTGCTTAAATGATCCTGAGAGCTATGCCGGCGGTAGCATTGCTGCCGATAGGGTTACCCATGCCGGACTGGTCCAAGGTGATAAGCCAGACGAAAAAAGTACCTTGGTCGAAAGAGTGACGATCTTTCACCGTAAAAATACAACCGTCAAGAAATGCGGACATGGGTTCATCTGGGGTAAAATTTTCCGGAGGTCAAATAGTCCCCCATTCGGTTCTCCGGGCGGGGACTACTTCAGGGAACCCATGCCAAAGGCTCAAACATAGGGACATGTTGCTAGGAACATGGAATGTTAGGCCAGATATAATAAGAACAGTTAAGTCTCGTAGACTGCGATGGGCAGGACATGTTGCGCGTATGGGGAATGAAAGACGTGCATGGAAACTTCTTGTAGGAAAGCCAGAAGGAAAACGCCCAGTTGGTAGACCAAGAATGAGGTGGGAGAACAACATTAACTATGATTTGAGGGAAGTAGATTATACAGGGAATGATTGGAAAGCATTGGCTCAGGATAGGGATGTATGGAGAGCTTATGTCCGCTCGGCCATGAACCTACGGGTTCGATAGTGCCAGTGAGTAAGTAAGTAAGTGAGTGGTTAAACAGTAATAAAGGTGCTTTGACAAGAACAGTGTTTGACCGATTAAAAGTGCAAATATATAGAACCAAGTTTTGTATTAACACAATTTATGACTGGTATCAGTAAATTTGGACACCATTTGGTTCGATTCAAAATAGTTACAGATACCTGTATTTGGAAGAACTCGTCCAGACTGTATCTCATCTGATATTTGAATGGAATTATCACTAAATTAGATTATTACCTTTTTTTAACTGCCTTTGACTAATACTTTATATAAGAAATGCTGCTTTAAGTAGCTGTGTGACTTTCTCTATTACATTTTTAAGATACTTCGAGTTAGTTTTTTGATCGTTAATTAACTAATTTAGTCATTTATATTATGTTACAATATTGTAAATGTAACTCCAGAAATTAAGCATACTGTGAATGAATGTCCATAAAGTAGATCCTAGTATACCGGAAGGTGAAATAGGGTTCCCATTATTTGGAGATTCAATAATAATAATAATAATATATCCATATTTTTTATAGTTTAATTTTTAGATTTTTATTTACGTAATAGTATAACGATCACGTATAAATTTGTAAGCAGAAAATTAATATATATATTTTTGTCTGTCTACAATTTTCATAAGGCGGATATTAATAGAAGTCTCTGGAACAAGATCGCCTGAAGCAGCTTTTTCCCATTTGAATGCCTAGTGACCTCGTGGAACGTGGGCGTTGTTTGAACAAATTAATGTATTTGAAAACGAAAGTTGAAAATCCTTGCTCTCTAGTATAAATCTTGAACTCTCACTTGAAATCTAGCTCGAGCATTCCTTATTGACCCTGGTGATAGGCTATTGCCTATTCGTGGTATACACTTTATCCTTGGTTGTGTCATTTAATTTATCATCAGTTTGCAGAGATTCCATTATATCTTAAAATATTAAGATATGCTTACCTTTCTTTTGCGATGAATCTGACACCGTATGGATTTTTCAACCCTAGCTCTTTAGAATTCTCCCCCTTTGCTTACAAAAGTACATTGTGTTCCCCTCATCCAGAGATGAGTCATTCAATGAAACAGTCATATTTTCCTGGACCTGCTCTGTATAAACTGCGAAACTAATCTCAGAAAATCTTGCGAATCTGCGAATCACATCATTACTTTAACAGATGTTCTCAAATGTTTATGATCTTGATTATTCATCATAAGATGAGTTAACACTTATAAAGGGGGCACGTCGTAGCGTAGTGGTTAAGGCACTGAGCTACAAGCCGGAGGGTCGAGGGTTCAAACTCTCTGGGCGGCACTATGGCCCTGGGATCGACTCAGCCTCTAACGTAAATGAGTACCAGACGCTTGTTCTGGGGTAAAGGCGGCCGTCACGCAGGACTGACAACCCGGCTGACATAAAGTGCCGATTGTCTAGAAAAAGTGGGAGCCTTAACCTCCTACTACCCCAAGGGCCTCCGGGCTTGTTGTGGGATCACTTTACTTTTTTTACTTTTACTTTAACACTTATAAAATTCATTATAATGCATAATTGAGGTTATGTTTACATACTGTTAAAGCATTTGTAGTTATTTTTTTAATCTCCGTTACCGAAGCTGTTTATCTAGTTTCATAGTATTTTATTACATTTGTGTAATATTTGCATTTTAAATACTTACTTACTCACTGGCACTATCGAACCCGTAGGTTTATGGCCGCGCGGACGTAAGCTCTCCATACATCCCTATCCTGAGCGAATGCTTTCCAATCATTCCCTATATAATCTACTTCCCTCAAATCATAGATAATGTTGTTCTCCCACCTCATTCTTGGTCTACCAACTGGGCGTTTTCCTTCTGGCTTTCCTACAAGAAGTTTCCATGCACGTATTTCATTCCCCATACGCGCAACATGTCCTGCCCATCGCAGTCTACGGGACTTAACTGTTCTTATTATATCTGGCTTCCTATAAAGACCATGTAGTTCATTGTTATGTAGTCTTCTCCATTCACCTGTCTGTTCATCTCTCTTTGGTCCAAAAATTTTCCTAAGTACTTTATTCTCGTATACTCGTAATCTCCTTTCCTCCCTTAAAGTGAGAGTCCATGTTTCGCACCCATATAATGTAACTGGTAGAATAATAGTTTTATATATTTTCAGTTTAACGTTTTTTGAAAGGAGTTGGGACATCAAGAATCTCTGAAATTTTGCATTTTAAATTCTAAATAAAATTCAGATATGTCAGTCTGTCACAGAATCAAGTCAGTCAGACACACATCACATATAAGGTTATAACTCCGGTCTTAATTGTGATTTAGGTTTCATTTTTTATTTAGAATGTAACTTGAAATGTGCCCTCCAAATGGTATTTTGGAAAATTGAATTAGGAACGACACTTCAGAGAATGATGTAGATTAACAAGTTAAGCTGCATGATGAGATGACATCTATGTCAGTCAGTCACACATACTTTGATATATAATAAATAACATTGTTTTTCTTCAGAAGTTGTATTTTTATGTACAGTCTTAATCGCACACTTTTCCTCTATCATATCACGTAGAAAACACCCCTAATTTCAATAAATTGTAATATTTATGCAATCATTTTGCTGCAAAAGTGTATTGTAAATGTCAGTCACATATGGAATTGCTCTTTAAAAAATTAAAAATATTAAAATAAGTAGATCAAGGATGAGTTCTTTGAAGAATTATAATGCGTATTTGATAGCCTTCCACGATATCATATGAAAATTGTCTTAGGGGATTTTAATGCAAAAGTGGGGCGGGAAGATACATTCAAACCAACAATAGGCAAATTCAGTCATCATGAAGATAGTAACGACAATAGGGTTAGATTAGTCACCTTTGCCACTACCAATACTCTTGCTGTCCATAGCATTACTTTCCAACACAAGGATATTCGTAAATACTCCTGGACGTCTCCAGATGGAGAAACTCGGAACCAGATAGATCATGCATTAGTGGACTAACTCCTTTCAAAAAAACGTTAAACTGAAAATATATAAAACCATCATTCTACCAGTTATATTATAAGGATGCGAAACATGGACCCTTACTTTAAGGGAGGAAAGGAGATTACGAGTATACGAGAATAAAGTTCTTAGGAATTTTTTTGGACAAAAGAGAGATAGATGGACAGATATGTGAATGGAGAAGACTACAAAACAGTGAACTACATGGTCTTCATATGAAGCCAGATATAATAAGAATAGTTAAGTCTCGTAGACTGCGATGGGCAGGATATGTGGCACGAATGGGGAATGAAAGACGTACAAGGAAGCTTCTTGTAGGAAAGTCAGAGGGAAAACGCCCAGTTGGTAGACCAAGAATGAGGTGGGAGAATAATATTAACTATGATTTGAGGGAAGTGGATTATGCAGGGATGATTGGAAAACATTAGCTCAGGATAGGGATGCATGGAGAGCTTATGTCCGCGCGACCATGAACCTACGGGTTCGATAGTGCCAGTGAGTTAGTTAAGTACCTTATATATCAATCGTCTTCAACTAAATAAAATTTCTGTTTAAAAAACTTGAGAAGATGGAACATGATTCTGAAAGGCCTTCATACACGTAGTTTTAACTACTAGACGAAGTTTTTAAAAATGCGAATTTAATTTAGTTGAGGACGAATTATATATCGGGTATTTATTTAAATATCATAACATTTTAAGATAAGTTAAGCGGAACTCTTCTTAGTATCCACATCTCGAATAAGATATGTTATTTTCTTTTAGGTTTTTAATAACGTATTTTTTTAAGGAATTGAATATAACATGAATATTATTTATCCACTGGAGGAGCATAAGCTGGAGTTCAAAGGGACATTCCTATAAATAATAAGGTCCCGGGTTCGAGTCTCGGTCTGGGCGAAAATGTTTATTTTCAAATATAATTTATCCTTCAGTGAGAAGTGTTAAAATAATAATAAAAACATAAATTGAAGCCCTATTGGCATTATAAAGTATTTAAATTCCCGATAAATGTATTCTTAACTAAGAAGCCGCCATTTGCAAAGATAGAAGCAAAGGCTTCATAGCATTTGGTGCTGGGAATTAGAACATAGGCTATATAAATTATTAAAAAAGTATTCCCACAACAGGCCTCAGGAGGCCCTTGGGGTAGTGGGAGGTTAAGGCTCCCACTTTTTCTGGACAATCGGCACTTGATGTCAGCCGGGTTGTCGGCCCTGCGTGACGGCCGCCTTTACCCCAGAACAAGCGTCTGGTACTCATTTTCGTTAGAGGCTGAGTCGACCCCAGGGCCATAGTACCGCCAGAAGGTTTGGGCCAGTTTAAAAATCCTGACCCCACCGGGACTTGAACCCTCGACCTTCCGGCTTGTAGCGCAGTGCCTTAACCACTACGCTACGGCGTGCCCCCATTAGAACGTATATAAGAGAAAAAATTGCGTCTAGATCGGAACTCACCCCGATAGCTGAGATGTAGAGCATTTGCCTAGAAAGCCAAAGGTCCCGGGTTCGTGTCTCGATCTGGGCGAAAATTTTTCTCTTCAAATATTTTCTATTTACAAATATATAATAAATTCATTTTTAAAAAATCAGATACTTGGTAAGCAGCAATTACGGTCATTAACATAATAGTGTAGTAATTATGTTATATACGTAGGATGGTAGTGATGAAGAAGTGAGTAGTTCTACGTTTTTGAAACGATCGTAGATGAGTTTGGCAATTTTCATGCGAGATCGAGCGTGTTAATTACTATCATACGCTTAGGCAAAATACATACGACTTTTTTCGTCCATAATTAAATATCTACGTTTTCAATTATATTATAAATTAATTTCCAAATCCTCCAACATATTCTTCCCAATAAAAAAATGTTAATTATAACACTAAAGGCCCATAAAATATAGGACTACTTAATCACTAGTGAATCCGGAGCGACTTCAGAGAATCTTCGTGGATTCTTTATAATTTAAAATTTTCCAGATCATAAACTAAGGCAAAAATTTGTGCTTAATTAATTTTTTTACAAAGGGATGTATTTTTGTTGTATTTCATTGTGTTTTCTTTAGTATGTTTCCGATTCCGATTGAGGGTCTTTCCACTTTTCAGCGGTTGCCCTTTTACCAGCCGGCTGCTGGCCCTTCACATCCACAACAGCCAGTGAAGGGGTGAAATGTGGTTAGTATGTCGAGTCCCCCAGCCGTTTATAGCTGGTTTCTCAACCTGGAGCCGCTACTTATTGTAGCTACCCAATTGCCTCACGATGCTGGGTGGGCACCGGTCCCATACTGGCCGAAATACCATGAGAAAATTTCTTCCCCCATGGAGACTCGAACCAGCGCAAGTCCCGTAGCTCTGCGCCAATGCTTCCTACCTTAACCGCTCGCCTACGGCGCGGGACTAGTATTTCTCACAATCTAAAATTAAATATAATACTTTATATAACATATGATATATATTTTTTATGTTTTTTAAGGCAATATGTTGTGCCTTTCATGTGTATAATTATGTAAATATACGAAAATCTACCATTATTCAGTTACACATTGTTTGCCTCAATCGGTCTCAATGTACAAAGATAGAGAATTAGATACATTGTCCTCTTAATTGAAATTTTATAGCTTCTCTGAGTTTTCAACCTCCACTGTACCGGATTGCTCAATGTTCACCCACAAGCTAAGGGTATAATACCACTGAGTACGAACCCTGGTATGTACAGATTTTAGATCTACATAGAGAATAGTATTGGTCTTGCAGACAAATGGAAAAAACTGCTTTGTCACGCTGTATTGCCACAGTGTCAGTACAAAAATCGGTTATTCTCTTTCTAGGTACAGCTATTTATTAAATATGTTGAAGACACATCCTGTAATAATAATAATAATAATAATAATAATAATAATAATAATAATAATAATAATAATAATAATAATAATAATGTCTTCTAATATATAAAAATAAATGTTTGTTCGTATTTTATTCGCTGCCATACCGCTCTTTCGATTGTGATGTTCAGGAGATTCCCGGGAAATGCAGCACGGGGTATCTAAAAATAATGATATAAATTTATAATTATTTTTACTTTTACTTATTCAACTAAACGTAAAAACACATGATAATTTATGATGATCTTGAAGAAGGTTTTCGGGCTGTAGACCGTGGTCGTGAGGCTTGTAGTTCCCCGACGTTTCGCCAGAGACTGCGTCTGGCATCCTCAAGGGTTGAATACATGATAATTTATTTAGGCGTAGCAGCGCACGCCGGACATTAGCTACTTATATATATTTATAAAGTAAAGGTGAAACAATTATGTTTTGAAATAAATATGAATATTTTAAAGATACTTGAACAACAGATATTGAAATCGTTCGTGTATTCATAAAGATGGGAAGGAAGAATTTTGAAAATGTGCCGTAGTATGAAATGCAAAAGAGAGAAGACAACTACGAGATGGATTCATGGATGGAGTCTGGGTGTAAGAACAGGAAGGATGTAACAATTGAAGGTGCTCAAGATAAAAAAACTACGTTACTGAGTAAATGTACATAAATAAATAAATTATTGTTATTATTATCTTATATTATTATTATTACATAATTCTATAATTAAATAATTGTGTTTGTATGCTATGAACATAGACACCCCTGTAGCTTCTGCATATTCTTCATCATCATCATAGTACATTCACGAATTTAGGCCATTTGTTGACCTGTTTCGGCCTCAAGAGAAACACCATCCAGAAGTCTTTTGAGTGGACGTCCTGGTCTTCTTCTTCCTGCAGATTGATATCTTAACATTAGTTTGGGTATTCTGTGATCTTCCATTCGATGAACATGTTGTATCCATCTTGACTTATAATCAGAAATTTTGTTTTCTAAAGATTCCATGTGTAATTCTTCTAAGATGTCTTCATTTTTTTGTGATCTAGTAGTGTGTATCCTGCAGTCCTCCGAAGATATTTCATTTCAGCAGATCTAAGTCTCTGTATATCCTTCTGTTTCAACGTCCATACTTCGCTACCATACAAAAGAGTTGGAAGAGCCAGTGTTTTATACACTTTCAGTCTTGAATGCTTTTGGACTAACTGTGGCTTGAAGATAGAATTTATTAACCCTAAAATTCTTAAAAAATTAGATATTTTTGCATTTACATCCTTTTCTTCTTCATATGAGATATTGCATCCTAGATATGTAAAATTATTCACCTGCTCCAAAATTTTATTGTCCAGTATAATTTTACTTCTGACAGGATCTACACCTTGAAATGCCATAATTCTTGTTTTTTCTGTAGATATCTTTAATCCATATTCTTCTGTAATTTTGTTAAGGTTCATAAAGACCTTTCTGTAGATTATCTTCGGAATTTGCTATTATTATTTGGTCATCTGCAAAAAATAGGGTGTTTAATTCTCTATTTTCTGATATTCTTATTCCAAATTTATATGTTTTGTTCCAGCAACATATTACTTCATTGATATAAATTGCAAAGAGTGTTGGGGATAGGGGGCAGCCTTGTCTCACACCACGATTTATAATTCCTTCTTCAGAAAATCTGTTATTTAATTTAATCTTCATGGTGTTGTCTTTGTAAATATTTTTGTATGTTCTGCCGAAGTAAATTTGGTATATTTTGCACATTCTTTCGAACGCTAACTCACATTTTGTCTATAATTCTTCCGCAAAATAAATCAAATAATTTCACCACAGTTAGTCATTCTTTACTGTTAATAGTTTTACCTTGTATCCTCATCTTTAAAACTTCTCATTTATCACCATTGCCCTCTGGTTGCTTGGTCGTGATACTATATAACATAAAAAAAAACTTTGTAAACGCAAAAGATGGCGAATGTCGGATCAGGAGTGTCCACTGTTCGTCCAATTGAGCAAAAACCCCCAAAATGGTAACTAACAATTACAATAAATTTAATATTTTAATGTATTATATGTAACACCTTGCTGTCGCCGGTCGGGGTAAGTTTCCTGGGTAATTTTTTTTCTCCTGTAAGACCAATGTCAGAAAACATTAAGGCCTAAACGGTCCCCAAATATCATCTGGCCATTATAATCATTATTATCATATTCGCCATGTTTACTATCAAGTGTGTAAGTGGTTTATTTCGTCTTACTGTTGTATTGTCTTGGAGGTGGCCATGACTTTAAGCTAATCACTCATTCGGGGAGGTCCTCTAATTCTTTTGTGGCTAGAAAAAAGTGTGTGTGTGTGATCCACAGTTTAAAATCCCTCTCCCGACAGATCGTACCACTATAAAGCCCGAGTGGCGTGCGGTATGTAAAAATACCTAGCTGAGAGGTTAAACTAAGTTAATGGAATGGGCCTATATATATGTAGTACAACCTCTAGAAGTCTGTAATACTTATTCAGAAACACAAGAGACGCGATATCTGCCCATTATGTTTCGATCTTCAAACCTATTTTACATCGAAATGGTACGTTTCCGGACATGGGTTCCTCATCAAAACTTATCTACTGAGTTCCCTCTACAACCCCTAGAAGTCTGTAACACTTATTCAGAAATACAAGAGACGGGATATCTGCCCAATATGTTTCGATCTTCAAACCTATTTTACATCGAAATGGTAGGTTTCGGGACATGGGTTCATCATCAAAAATTTATCTACTCAGTCCCGTCTACAACCCCTAGAAGTCTGTAATATAGGGTTTCCAATATAAAACCGGACACTCTGCGGCTGGCAGAGTGAAATGCGGACGAGGAGAGAGCGCTGCCTGACGGGTGAAACCCCGTGAGGCGTGTCCGGTTTTATATTGGAAGCCCTGTACTTGTTCAGAAACACAAGAGACTCGATATCTGCCCATTGTGTTTCGATCTTCAAACCTATTTTACATCGAAATGGTACGTTTCCGGACATCGGTTCCTCATCAAACTTTTATCTTCTAAGTCCCCTCTACAACCCCTAGAAGTCCGTAATACTTATTCTGAAACATCCGGTATAGTTGGTAAATGAATAAACGACTTCAAGTCCTCCTGCAGCAATATTTAATAGCTGATAAAGGTGAACTTTCACTTGTAGAATATATCGAAACGTAAGTACGAAGAAAATAGGACTAAAAACCTGATATCCCTGTAGTTGTTATCCCGAGGCTGTATAGAGATTTGGTAATAATAATAATAATAATAATAATAATAATAATAATAATAATAATACTTTATTTATTCTGGCAGAGTTAAGGCCATAAGGCCCTCTCTTCCACTCAACCAGCACAAATACAAATAAATATTCGACAAATATAGATATACACTATACTAATTATAAACAGTTAAAGATACAATAAATGTAGCAATGTAAATGTCATGTACAAACAACATTTTATAGGGTAATAACAATAATGATACGATAATAATAATAATAATAATAATAATAATAATATAAATATTATACATTATACGAGAAACACCAATTAATATATATATATATATATATATATATATATATATATATATGTCTTACACTGGATAATAATGAAGTCGAGTTTAGAGCAAATATAAATTTAGATTTCTTTTAAAAGATGCCAATGTCCGGCAGCCCCTTATTTCTTGTGGTAGGGAATTCCAGTTGCGAGAAGTGGAGATGGTATATGACATGGAGTGATGTGATGTCCTATGTTGCGGTATATTAAGTAAGAGACTATGTTGTGATCTTGTGTTTAGGTTATGGTTTGAGGATAGATACTGGAAACGGGATGATAAATAATTGGGAATCGAGGTACGTAGGATCTTAAATAGGAGAATTAGACAGTGCGATTTTCTTCTCTCTTTTAGATGTAGCCATGACAATTCGTGGAATAATGGAGAAATGTGATCGTATTTTCGAACATTAAATATTAATCTGATTACTATAACGGATAAGGATGATAGAAGCTTGCTCGTGTGTGAATAGAATCATGCAGCTACAAACATGTTAATTATGAATATTGCAGTTGTTAATAAAGATGGGACGTGGATGTGATATGTCGAGTGGAATAATACAAAACACGTTTAACATCGTGCGCCAATATTAATTTGATGGCTATGAACATCACAATGCGTTGTAGCAGTCGCACTTTATTGCTCCAGAAATCAAATATAAAACATGGATTGTATTATATAGTTATTTCAAAATGCTTAGAAAATGGATATAAAATCTAAAGAAGAATTTGTATCGTATAATAGAAGTTAACAGGCGTTTGATCCTTTCACTCTAGAGTTAAGATATTTCACTTGCATCTATTTGTATAGTTAGCTACAAAAATGTAGCTAAAAAGGAATTGTGTCTCAGGTCGGAATAAGTAAATCTATTAATTTATTTAAAATAATAATATAACATTACATGCTAATAATAATAATAATAATAATAATAATAATAATAATAATAATAATAATAATAATAATAATAATCCGAATTAATTTATTTATATATAGATTTTTAATGTTTACACATTTTTCTGCACCTAAAATTTAATTTTCCTTCTCCATTCAATAATAATAATAATATTAATCCGAATTAATTTATTTATATATAGATTTTTAATGTTTACACATTTTTCTGCACCTAAAATTTAATTTTCCTTCTCCATTCAATAATAATAATAATATTAATCCGAATTAATTAATTTATATATAGATTTTTAATGTTTACACATTTTTCTGCACCTACAATTTAATTTTCCTTCTCCATTCAATAATAATAATAATAATAATAATAATAATAATAATAATAATAATAATAATAATAATAATAATAATAATAATTTATTTATTTATTTATTTATAACACATGTCTTCTTCTTCCTTCCAAGTATTAGGCCAAGGCCTGTTACGATCCTATAGAAAATTTTCCCTCCAGCGTTTCATAGGACGGCCCAGTGATCTTCGTCCTCTTGGTATATAATTATAAACAGCTTTGGGGATCCGATTTGAACTCGTTCTTTCAAGATGGTGTTTCCAATTTAGTTGGTACTGTTTAATATATTCCAAAATTGGCGTAGTCTTCAATTCTTTTAAGATATCGGTGTTCCTTTTCCGATCCCATCTGGTGTAACCCGCTGTTCTGCGCATGAATCTCATTTCACAAGCCGTTATTCTGCTTTCATGTTGTTTTTTTAGTGTCCATGCTTCACTACCATAGGTCAACACTGGTCTAGCCAAACTGTTATATAAACGTAATCTGGTGTTTTTTTTTTTGTGCAAGCGATAGTATAATACATGTTTACAATGTAATAAAACATATTTTCAAATATTTATCTTCTTTCTCCACTTTTCTCTCTTTTCACATTCCAATTCTTCCGGACTTAGCTCCCTCATACCTCTTCTTACATCATCCATCCATTTAAATTTAGATCGACCTCTCTTTCCTTTCCCAGGTGGAATCCATTCCAATGCTTGTTTGGGTAATCCTTTCTCTGACATCTAATAATAATAATAATAATCATAATAATAATAATACTATCAAAATGCTTACCTTCAGCACGTATTACGAATGAATGAACAGCGCATACCAAGAAGAATGTATAATTATAAACCAAAAGGGAGAAGATTGTTGGGAAGATCGTTGAAGAGATGGAACGACCAATTCGACCTATAATGAGATCGGAATAGCCCATTGGGCTTAATCCTAGTTGTTGTTGATGATGATAATAATAATCATGCTAATAATAATAAATATTATTCAATTTAATTAACTTGATTTAACTTTTATATGTCTCACGCCACATGGTCCTTACATCCTTGCAGTGAGACAGCTCCAAATGAAGTATTTAATATATCAACAAAATTAATACCATTTTCATTCATTCTGACCTGTCGGAAGAAGGATTTTATTCTATGGGTCACACATACTTTTTACCACACAAGAACATGGAGGGGCTTCCCGATTGAGTGATCAGCTCAATGTCATGGCGTCTTACGAGGCAACACAACATTAAGATGAAACACGCACACATTCATACTGATCATGGAGAATATGATAATGATGATTGTGATTGCCAGATTATATTCGGGGACCGTTTGGGCCTTAAAGGTTTCTGGCATTTATCTTACAGGTGATGAAAACCCCGAAAAAAGCCATCTCTCAGGAAAGTTGTCCCGACCGGCAATCGAACCAGGACCCGCTATGTGCAAGGCAGCGACGTTACCCCAAGACCTCAGCCAAGGAGGCTGATGATGATAATAATGATAATAATAATCCGTCCGTCATTTTTGTCTTTAGGGTTTTTAGCATTTTTCAGTAGAATGAGGGACTGGCCCATTGCTACAAGCCCCAACCTGGAGGACCAGGTAATTTATAATCAAGGTTGTCGTCCTCTAGCCTTTAGTGAATCAACACTGGACTACAAGGCAGTAGTTGTTAGTTTTGGTTCGCCTCGGGTATTTCATTTTCCCGATACCACCCATATCTGGGAAGCATTACCCTATCCACCACCTGGGGAGGCGCCCGATGGGGGATTAACAACCCCACATGGGACACTTTGGGTTCAAGGAGAAACACTGTATTGTGGAATATTGCTAAAATAATAATAATAATAATAATAATAATAATAATAATAATAATAATAATGATAATAATAATGTTAATAATGATAGTGATAATAATGTTAATAATGATAATGATAATAATGTTAATAATGATAATGATAATAATGTTAATAATTTTAATAATAATAATAATAATCATCATCATCATCATAGTACATTCACGAATTTAGGCCATTTGTTGACCTGTTTCGGCCTCAAGAGAAACACCATCCAGAAGTCTTTTGAGTGGACGTCCTGGTCTTCTTCTTCCTGCAGGTTGATATCTTAACATTTGTTTGGGTATTCTGTGATCTTCCATTCGATGAACATGTTGCATCCATCTTGACTTATAATCAGAAATTTTGTTTTCTAAAGGTTCCATGTGTTCTAAGATGTCTTCATTTTTTCTGTGATCTAGTAGTGTGTATCCTGCAGTCCTCCGAAGGTATCTCATTTCAGCAGATCTAAGTCTCTCTATATCCCTCTGTTTCAACGTCCATACTTCGCTACCATACAAAAAAGTTGGAAGAGACAGTTTTTATACACTTTTAATCTTGAATACTTTTGGACTAACTGTGGCTTGAAGATAGAATTTATTAACCCTAAAATTCTTAAAAATTTAAATATTTTTGCATTTACATCCTTTTCTTCTTCATATGAGATATTGCATCCTAGATATGTAAAATTATTCACCTGCTCCAAAATTTTAATAATAATAATAATAATAATAATAATAAAGTAATTGTTCAACATCACCAAAGACAAGTCGAAATGTAATGATTGGATGATGGAAATAATTTGGTATACAAGGAATAAAATGGTTAGCCTGAAGTAATACCTAAACCCAGAATTTCAGTTTTTAACTATATTTTTTCAGTTATCATATCAAGAAGCTACTTAATTGTTCTAATGAAATTTTTAAGAACCTCTTTACAGATCCTCTACCAAAATAAAAATTTCAGTGTATAGCTTGGAATCGAATTCTTGTTGTCTGTTATTCGGATAGGCTAACCATTACGTAACAGAGATGACGGAATACATAGAATAATGAAACAAATATATTGTCGGTTAAATTTTACTTCAGCTTCACTTAAGTTTAGATTAAGGACAGGGTTATTATATAAACCATAATTTTAGACTATCGTTGGGTTTTATAAGACATATAAAGGTCATGAATTTAATTAGGTTTTAATAATATGTATTAAAGTTCCAGTGACTTATCGGTGGTAATTAAAAAGAATGTGACCTTGCGTAATCATTCATATTAAGTATACATAAAGTACAGGGCTTCCAATATAAAACCGGACCAGCCTCACGGGGTTTCACCCGTCAGGCAGCGCTCTCTCCTCGTCCGCATTTCACTCTGCCAGCCGCAGAGTGTCCGGTTTTATACTGGAAACCTTATATTTGTATTGTAAGCCTATGTTTTCCCTTTACAGAGATTTAGGCGCTCTCCCCCTACAGGGAAGTATTTGAACCATACTAATTTAGTTACACTTGTTTTCGTATGGGGGCACGCCGTAGCGTGGTTAAGGCACTGAGCTACAAGCCGGAGGGTCGAGGGTTCAAGTCCCGTTGGGGTCAGGATTTTTAAACTGACCCAAACCCTCTGGCGGCACTATGGCCCTGGGGTCGACTCAGCGTCTAACGGAAATGAGTACCAGACGCTGGTTCTGGGGGTAAAGGCGGCCGTCACGCAGGGCTGACAACCCGGCTGACATAAAGTGCCGATTGTCTAGAAAATGTGGGAGCCTTAACCTCCTACTACCCCAAGGGCCTCCGGGCCTGTTGTGGGATCACTTTACTTTTTTTTTCTGTTTTCGTATAGATGTCATTTTGAGTGGTCCGTGGTCTATACATAAAGTAAAAATTTAAATTAAATAATTCAAATAATAAATGCATATCAAAGCGAAATATAACTTGAATAAATGAACATTATTGTATAGGTACCGGACATTATAATCGTAACTACATGATTGGCTTTTAGGTTTATTAGACATGATGGCGTTATTTTCAAAACATCTCTTTTTCCATTTTCTTGAATTACTAGGAAGTTATCTAAAGATGCTACTTTGCTTAAAACAAGGCACGGCTCAAGTTTACAAACACTTACCCTTGATTTTTCAGTTTATTGTTGTGAATTATAACTCTTCTTCTGTATTTAGTAACATTTTTAAATATTTTAAAATATCTAAAACAATTTTTATAACTTTATTTTAGAATTTTTAAGTATTTATTCTAATATACATATTGTGATGGTGACTTGCTATTTTCTCCAGAGAGTATATTACATAGTTGGGACCAGTGGGTTATCGATGGTTGCGATTATTAAGAAGTGAAATAAAAAAAAGGGCGTTTCATTGGATCCACCCTAGGTTAGAGTAATTGAATTAGGTTAAGCGTGAGTTAGTTAGTTAGCTTTTAGATTCATTGCATTTTAGAAATGTCTAAATACATAAAACAAAAATAAACGATAATCATCGAAACAACGATAATAATCGATATGTCGTTCGATGGTGGGTTATCGCTGGCTCAATAAACTCTGGCGCATGCGCACTGTTGTTCTATAGGACTTTGAAAATATATCAGGTGAGTTAAAGTAAACTTTTTCCCAAGGCACAGTTTGATTACTATAACCATTCTTAACACAAGATAAACATTAAAAATATACCTGTTCGTAGGTGCCGTCGTCTCCAACTGCCTTAAAATAACGTATTTAAGATATTATTTGGAGGCCTTTCGGAAGTTAACTTCCATCATCAACTTCCATCTAAAAATTAATCTACTATAAAACCTTAAAATCATGAAAGAAATCAACAACACCATGTTACTAAATGAGAACACATCCCAATCGTACAATCCACTATTCGAGATAGTTAAAAACAAGTCACCTTGCTACTGGCGACGCATCAAGACCTTCAACGTCTACAGCGTCTTAAATACAACAACTAGTAGCGCATAAACTTCTTACTGACGATGGAAGTTAACTTCCGAAAGGCCTCCAAATAATATTATTTTAAATGCATTATTTTAAGACAGTTGAGGACGACGGCACCTGCGAACAGGTACATTTTAAATTTTTATCTAATGACTAATGACATATTACTGACTAGTCTGACAACTGATCTATCTGACAGACCACAGCGTGCTCATAATGCGTGTATTCGATTTATATTCAATCTCCGTCGTTATGACCACGTGTCTCCTTCATTTCAGGCCTTATCATGGCTACGCCTAAATGACAGAAGAACTTTACATTCACATACCTTACTATTCCAAATTCTGCACACATATTTACCAACTTATTTAACAACACGTTTTCAACATTTATCGGCTCATCACAATTTAGGAACAAGATCACAAGACTCTTCTTTACTTTTGATACCACAACACAGGACCTGTCTGTACTCTGAATCTTACACAATATCTATGGCTAGAGCATGGAACTCACTTCCCAGTCATGTCAGGGACTGTCAGTCGCTATCATTATTTAAATCCAAATTAACTGATATCTTAAGTTCGACACAATGAAAACATTAACTACATAACAACTATATAGAGCATTCTATTAATAATCATGTAGGAAGCTACTACTACTTTTATTTTATATCATTTTAATTTTATTATATTCTATGTTTTTGTTAGCATTAGCTAGTATTAGATCCATCATCATTGTATTTTGTTTAGTCTGTATTTTAATATCTTAAAATTGTAATATGTACGTAATTTTTGTATAATTTTACTATTCGCTGGTTGAGTGGAAGAGAAGGTCATATGGCCTTAACTCTGCCAGCTAAAATAAATCATCATTATTATTATTATTATTATTATTATTATTATTATTATTATTATTATTATTATTATTCGCCTCAACGGAATTTAATACGGATTTTATTAGTATTGATTCTTTATACGAATTTGTAATGAGTTAAGAAGCGTTCTGCGTTCATATTGCGACGTTTGTACATGGGGAAATACGTCAACCGTTGTGATCTTGGGATAACGTCGTTTCCTTGTACGCAGCAGGCTCGGGTTCGATCCCTGGTCGGAACAAGCATTTTGAATTAAGTGCTTTTCGGATTTTTTCTTCATCTGTAAGAAAAATGTCAGGAAAATTTAAGGCCCAAAGGGTTCCCGAAAAATGTCTGTCCATCATAACCATTCATATCATATTCGTCTTGAATAGTATGAATGTGTGAGTGAAATATGCGTATTGTTTTAAATGTTGGTGATGTACAGTCCAGTTCTGGTAACTGTAGCCGTCTCGGTGAATCCTAAGGCATGTGGCAGGAGGGAACATTACCGAGTGGAGGAGGGAAGTAGTAGCCATGGAAAAAACAGTTTCTTATTAACAATACAGTAAAACCTGTCTATGAAGGAACATGACGGTTCCTTAAATATATTTTCGTCTTGGCAGTTTTCCTTCTTATAAAGGGTTCCCAAATTACAAGCTTGAATTTTCTCACGCAGTGCAAAAGTTTTACATGCATGCTTTAAATACATAACATATTGAACTGAAATACAGACAAAATAATGTATGTAACACAGCACGGCAATACAAAACAACTTTATTACAAAAAAAAACGAGAAGGAACTCAACTACTGTAGGACTAAAGAGTTTACCAACTCCCTCGCAGGTTACATAAGAAGGCAAGGAAAAGTGAGGGATTCCCCGCTGTCACAATAAGCAAGGGTATCCCCGCAATACAATGGCAACACAAGAAGGTAAAATGATATAATGCAGTAGCATCATATGCAGAATTTTCACGTGTGGTCATTAATAATGTAATTAGAACGTGCTTAAGAATAATATTTCCGTCTTACTAAGGTAAAAATTAACTATTGGTACTTTAAAAACGATTCCGTTTCCGCGTTACGAAGGTTTCCGGCTTATACATGACGATTTTACATATAAAATCGCACTGTACTGGAGATTTTTTTCCGTCTCTACAGGTTTCCTTCTTATAAAGGTACCTGCCAAGACAGCTTTCATTATAATAATAATAATAATGATAATAATAATAATAATAATAATAATAATAATAATAATAATAATAATAATAATAATAATAATAAATTGCTATAATGAACACTCCAGACATATGACAAAACATAAATAGGTCTATTCACTAATACAGAACTAGCAGATAAAAAAAAATCAACGTGTAGTAACTATTTTGTTTTGAAAACTGAGTGTGGTTGGCAGAACCTGCAACTCGCCATTCCCTCTTACCGCACCATACAACATAGACCCCTCAAATGGGGCTACAGAAGCCAGAACTGAACTGTAGTGGTGGTAGCCCTTGTATTGTCTGTCCAGCGGATCTTTGCCCCCGTAAGATAGGCGAACTAAAGCCTACTTCCTTTTCTGCCTCGGCAAGTCATTTCCCTCCCTGCATTCCTATCTCTCTCTCTCTCTCTCTCTCTCTCTCTCTCTCTCTCTCTCTCTCTCTTCTATCTCTCTCTCTTGCACTTACTCCAACCTTGCATTATTCAATATTCAAGAGCTATGACACTGGGGGAAGTTTGGCAACATCCCTACTCGAAGGCTGGTGTTTGACGTAGTGGGAGGGGAGTGCGGTGAAATGGTATAGACGTAAGCGCTATAGGGGCACAGATCCGTTGGTCCGAGTATACTGAGATGATCACTCATCCAGGGAAGCCCTCGATGCCCTTGTGTGATCAAACAAGCAAGTATAGCATCAAGAGTTTTAAACCTCTCCCGATAGGTTTGGACACGTAAAAAATATACCTGAAGAGGGAGAGGTTAAATTAAGGCAGAGAGAGAAACATAATGTCAGTTTTGGTACAAAATGTCAGAGACATTTTGAAAACGAACTCCTTATATAAAGTTTATGATTTTAATAATGTTTGATATCTTTACTATAATAATAATAATAATAATAATAATAATAATAATAATAATAATAATAATAATATCTGTACTAAAGTTTTAATGGATTATTATGGCCGATAACCTATGTAACGATGGTAATTATAAATGTGACCTTGTTTAAACATTCATAAGAATTCTCCATTCTATATACAGGTAGATATTAAAATTTAACAAAAAAATGTTAACCTTGATTTGTCACCTTACAAGGAAACTGTCAACCACTGCGTCCCGAAACCTACCTTGAAATTTCTTCCAGAGAAGCATTGTAATGTACCAAGGCTGTGTCCAAAAAAAAAAAAAGTCTGCCGTTTTTAACTGGAAGGCACTAAAAATCCAGCACCAAATCTCTCATTTAAACTACAGGGAAATAATACAACTCTTCACTGGATGTAGATAGATAGATAATGGAATTTATTGCCTTCTTTTTCAGAAGAAAGAAAATACATATGCATTTGCATTGCGCACGGGCCTGCTTGGCCGTACGTGCATTATTTTTCCATGAATAAAAAAATAAAACTAATAATAAAAAACAAATACCTACAAATACACCTGTATCAAAAACAATAATAGACTACATATAAGTAAAATCTATGTCTACACTATATCACAATAATACATATCTATACTCATCCATAAAAAGACCATGTTTATACAAATAAAAAAAAGTATCATTCTATACATTAACATTAAAAAAATGCTAGAAAACAAATTAGAAAAAAAAACACACACATACACTCACACACCCCTACACATATATACACGCGCACGCTCATACCCCCCTCC
Organism: Diploptera punctata; assembly: GCA_030220185.1. NCBI lineage: Eukaryota > Metazoa > Arthropoda > Insecta > Blattodea > Blaberidae > Diploptera > Diploptera punctata. The sequence goes on along the minus strand of JASPKZ010003445.1, from coordinate 1,509,982 downwards.
CCCCGTCCCTGCAGACATCAAATGCACTATCAGACTATTCAACTTATCAAACCTACTTATATAATATAATTAAAGATCGAAAACAAAGACCATATTGAGATTCTTCTTATTGATAATACATATATCCTTAATCTACAATTTTCCTATATCTCAATTTCCTTACTGTACCCAAAAATTTGCATGTTTTTGATTCCGTCTCGATCCGTCCTAAAAGATCCCAACAAGAGCCCTCACTCTCCCACGATCCGACCTGAGAAATCTCTCCAGCAGCATCTGTAATCTAAGTTGTTCTGTCTCTCTACAGAATGCTATAATATGCTGCCAGTTTTCATGGTCATTGCATAGCGGGCATAGTTTAATGCCTTCTTCACCTTGTTAAATTATGGGCCATCCATCCCCCCAAATGGAACCATGCAATAGCACTTCTAATCATCCCCATCCAAAGAGTCAATATACTTCTCCTTCCCCACGAAAGTTTCAGTTCCGTCTGCAGGGTGAGCGATACTTTCTGCACTGGATGTAATTGTTATCCAACTCTCACTACCTGTTGTCTGCGCTGCACTCGCCTCATTTCCCTCCACTATAAGATATGCAATGAATCCATCTGCTACACACAGCGCTTCCCATTGCTGTATTCTGGCTTCGATTTCTGTGGAGAAAATTAATCAATGGTGAGAGTATAAATAATTTAAAAACATTTTTTTAATTTTTTCTTGTAGTTAAAAACGGCAGCTAATTTTTGGGCGCGGCCTTGGTACATTACAACGCTTCTGTAGGAGAAATTTCAAGGCAGGTTTCGGCATGCAAGTTCCCTTGTAAGAAGGTAACATCAAAGCTTAATCTAACTTGAAAAATACTTAACTTGCTCTCGAACTGGCATAGATAATAGTATATATTTTTTTTTACTTATGCCACCAGATAATCTGGCTTTCTACCCTGGTATTGGCGGAATTACAATTCATTTCTTAGATTGGGATACCTGGAAAGCGGAGTTACGTTACTCCGATGATCCATCCATCCATAGTAATTCTGCCCGAAGGCAGGTCCTTCACTGCAATCATAGGATTTTCATGCTATGCTTACAGCTTTACTAGGGAATTGAGGTAGCTTCCCGTTGCTTTCCACACCGGTGAAGGATGATGATGATAATGATAAGGATGATGATGATGGCCATATGATTTCGGGGACCGTTTGGGCCTTAATTTTTTCCTGACATTTGTCTAACAGGTGAGGAAAAACCCCGATAAAAACCTCACCCAGAAAAACAGCCCCGACCGGAAATCGAACCCGGGCCCGCTGCGTGACAAGGCAGCACACTACCTCGAGACCACAGCGGTGGACACTCCGATCATATTATGGGTGATAAATGATAATGAAATTGCAGACTATGGAGCAACAACAGGAATAGCCTAATTCCCTTTAAGGAAAAAATTCCTATAGTTCGATCGGAAACTGAAACCGGGACCTCATGAACTGTAGTCATAAACGCTTACCACTAGCCCATGAGGCTGTGGTACTGAAATGTAAGATTCGTATTTTTTTTATTTCTAATTTGATATAATGTTAATACATAACTGAAGTAACATAAGTACGCAGACTATATGTGCAAATTGTTTCGGCTAAATATATTCCAAATATATTGTACTGCACATACTTTGGCTTACAAATATACGGTTTTCTCAAGAAAAAATACAAACCTTTGTTCGTATGTTGAAATGATTTTTACATGTAAGTAGGGATATATAACGTAACATTATTTTATTTTCTTATATTCGGAGAAATAGATAATAGCTTCTAAAATCTACCAAAATATTCTCGTAGCATAAGATTAGTGATATATGCTTTATATTCACTCTTCTTCTTCTTCTTCTTCATCTTCACTTCAAGGGCTAGGAAAATTGCCTATTCCGCCTCACAGTTGTTCTGTCTATCTTTTCACTGACGTTTCTGCATTCCTTGATCGTCTTGCCTTGTAGTTAAATGTTGATTTCGGTAATCTTCTTACATTCATTCTTTCTACGCATCTAAACCATTTTTCTCTATATTCTTTGATTTTTTCATTCAGTGGATATATATATTTAACATTGTTCTTATATCTCCATTCTTTATCCCATCCAATCTTGCGCAGCCATTGTTCTGCTAAGGAAGTTCATTTCTACGCTTTATAATTTTTTGTCATTGCCCAAGTTTCACTCCCATAAAATAATGAAGGAACTGCCAATGTTTTATAATACTTCAATCTAGTTCTATTCTTATTTTATATTTTAATGTTTTTTGTATAGTTCGGCATATCATTTGAAATTTCAAAAGTTTCATATTTATGTTTTTGTGTTTACAGCATAATTACAACCTAAATCATTAAAATTTGCTAATTATTCCAGAGGTTTGTTTCTATTACGATTTTTAATCATATACGATAATTTTCCCGAATTGCCATTTTTTCCCCCTTTTGATATTTAAAAATTATATTCTCGGCATAACCGATTTAATTTCACTTCTTATATTTAATTTGTCCACCGCTGTGGTCTCGAGGTAGCATGCTGCCTTGTGACGCAGCGGGCCCGGGTTCGATCTCCGGTCGGGGCAGTTTTCTGGGTGAGGTTTTTATCGGGGTTTTTCCTCACCTGTAAGACAAATGTCAGGAAAACTTTAAGGCCCAAACGGTCCCCGAAATCATATGGCCATCATCCTTATCATTATCATCCTTACCGTTATCATTATCTTCATCATCCTTCACCGGTGTGGAAAGCAACGGGAAGCTACTACACCTACACAATTCCCTAGTAAAGCTGCAAGCATAGCATGAAAATCCTATGATTGCATTGAACGACCTGCCTTCGGGCAGAATTACTATGGATGGATATTTAATTTAAACTTGGCTTAAACTCACGTGACATCGATTTTTAACAAGTACGGCCGTGGAGTTACATTAGGATTTGATCAACACAGTACATGGACCATAGCATAAAAACACACAACAATAAAAAAAACTTTCTATATATGTGAAAACGATATATTTCATTTGGTTCAACTAGAGGAGAGGGGGTATTAGTTTAAGCGGTCTCGGAATTGATCGAATAACAATAATTACGAAATATCTGTACTCGTGTCAGAAGAACGGATATGGACAATGCTTTTTAAAGCGTTGAGGGAAAGTGATTCAGCAAGTATTCTGTAACATTTAGCAAGTGAATGCAGGCCTGTTGCGTAAACCAAACGACAAACCAAGATAGAGCTATTATATGCTCCAGTGAGCTGGATATCTGATGCTATAGGATGTTTGATTTAAGTAATACAGTTTTGTAGAATCGCCCTCTTTGCCACACACAAGATGATAGTTAACAATATCTCCCTGCGCACTTTGATAACATAGAAACCCTCTTGGGATGTGAATGTTAATATATACGCATTCTCAATTGACACTAGATTTCACTCCCATTAATGTCTTTTATTCAGTAAGTCAATTTCAAATCTGCAAGGCTTGAGGGGAAGTTTGCTGATATTAATATTAACTCTAACTCACTGGCACCATCGAACCCGTAGGTTCATAGCCGCGCGGACATAAGCTCTCCATATATCCCTATCCTGAGCCAATGTTTTCCAATCATCCCCTGTATAATCCACTTACCTCATGATAGTTAATGTTATTCTCCCACCTCATTTTTGGTCTACCAACTGGGCGTTTTCCCTCTGGTTTTCCTACAAGAAGCTTCCATGCACGTCTTTCATTCCCCATTCGTGCCGCATGTCCTGCCCATCGCAGTCTACGAGACTTGAGGTAACTGTTCTCATTATATCTGGCTTCCTATAAAGAACATGTAATTCTCTGTTATGCAGTCTTCTCCATTCACCTGTCTCTTCATCTCTCTTTGGTCCAAAAATGTTGCTAAGAACTTTATTCTCAATACTCGTAATCTCCTTTCCTCCCCTAAAGTAAGAGTCCATGTCTCACATCTATATAACATACCTGGTAGATTAATAGTTTCGTATATTTTCAGTTTGTTTTTTGAAAGGAGTTGGGAAGTCAAGAGTCTCTGTAATGCATAATAGCACTCATTTCCACAATTGAGCCTACTTTTAATTTCCTTGTGCATCTCATTCCTAAAAAAAGTAAAGTGATCCCACAACAGGCCCGGAGGCCCTTGGGGTAATAGGAGGTTAAGGCTCCCACTTTTTTCTAGACGATCGGCACTTTATGTCAGCCGGGTTGTCAGCCCTGCGTGACGGCCGCCTTTACCCCCAGAACAAGTATCTGGTACTCATTTCCGTTAGAGGCTGAGTCGACCCCAGGGCTATAGTGCCGCCAGAGGGTTTGGGTCAGTTTAAAAATCCCGACCCCAACGGGACTTGAACCCTCGGCCCTCCGGCTTGTAGCTCAGTGCATTAACCACTACGCTACGGCGTGCCCCCGCATCTCATTCCTATTTGTGATTATTGTTCCTAGGTATTTTGATTGGAAAGGATTAGCTCAGGATATGGATGTATGGAGAGCTTATGTCCGCGCGGCCATTAACCTACGAGTTGGATAGTGCCAGTAAGTAAGTAAGGTATTTGAATTCAGCCACTTCCTCAAAATTTCCCTCATTTGCCATTAGCTGTCCATTTCCATTATATAATGTATCTCTTTCTATGTGTGACCATGTGTCTTATTGATATTTACTTCCAGTCCCCATTTCTTAGTGTTACTCAGTAGTATTAGTATTACCGAAGAAATTAATTTGGGGTATGTTTGAGGTGATTGCCAGATTATCCACTTATTCTTGACTACCGAAGAGATAGTATCTTTAAAAAAACAGTTGATAGGGACAGACGGAATTTCGTATATGTCTATTGTTACGAGATGTAGAGAGAACTCTGTCTCCACTGCCACCTAGTAGCTCCTATAACAAGTAAGCAAATTAAAGAGAATAATTTTATTTTATAGAAGTGACGCTTTCTCGATGTGATATATATATATATATATATATATATGTGTGTGTGTGTGTGTGTGTGCGTGCGTGCGTGTGTGTAAGAAGAATACATGTTTGTACTAGATTTGCTTGATAGCGTAATCGGTAGCGCACTGGAATATCAATCTAGAGGTCCGGATTCAAACCCCTTCCAAGCATTTATTATTCTTATCATATATTAAGTTTGCAATGCTCCATGTCAAAAAAAATAATATATATATATATGTGTGTGTGTGTGTGCGTGCGTGCGCATGCGCGTGTGTTAGCGTGCGTGCGTGTGTGTAAGAAGAATACATGTTTGTACTAGATTTGCTTGATAGCGTAATCGGTAGCGCACTGGAATATCAATCTAGAGGTCCGGATTCAAACCCGTTCATAGCATTTATTATTCTTATCATATATTAAGTTTGCAATGCTCCATGTCAAAAAAAAAGAATATATATATATAAGCAAAATAACCCCTTAATTTTACCCTAACTTGAACCACATTGGTCTCAGAATATGCATTAATGTGGATTATTCACAGATATAGGTGGTTAAAAAATCTTCATGAAACATAATTTTGCTACGCTTATTATTATTATTATTTTTTTTTCATATCGACGTATAGTCTATTTTGTTGACCCAGTTTAGTTTTAAATGTGATATTCAAGGCCAAAAATTGTTTGGAAGATTCATTTGTGGTTTGTAACAATGTTTCTGTGATGAATTACCTGTCAGAGCTTTTGAATGCTGGATAGTGGAAAACTGATAGACGCTTAGAAACGCTGCAGAATAAAATGTGGCTCTTTGTGTGGAAACGAATAAAAGGTACTGTAATGGAGATGAATATAACGCGGTTTACGAGCTACGTGCGATGCTGAAATAATTTTCTTTTGTTTTCTCGTACCTGCTGTTTTGTTGTAAAGTACACTAAATTTTCCAACTGTTGGAAAACACGAAAAAAAAAGAAACAGGGATCCGGCACATTAGCTGTCATAAAATAATACTAATACAAAAATGCATTTACATACAACCCAATTCTGGATGAATGCGAATAATTGCATGCATCTTACCATTTCAGCCACAATATAAGCTAGTTTTCATTTTCGCAAATTCCTCATTTTAACGAAAAGAAATAAGCAAGGTGGTGATTATATCACTTTTATTTTTATGTACTTAAGCTAATACCCGGCGTGCGCTGCTACGCTTGTCGGATCGAGGGATGAGATGAGATGAGTCATATATATATATATATATATATATATATATATATATAGAGAGAGAGAGAGAGAGAGAGGTGTCTGTGAATGACAAAGGGTGTTGGGCAACCACGCCTGAACAGATGAATGAAATGAAACGAAATGGATGAGATGAGATTGGAGAAATGGTAAAATGAAATTGTGGCAACGTGGTAGACCAAAATGGAAATGGAAAACTTATGTCAGAACTATAATGGATGATAGGAATTTGGAAGGAGATTGGAATGATAGAAATAAATGGAAACTGAAGACGGCAACCTATAAGTGGGGGAAAGCCGAACGAGAAGAAGATAAGAAATTGTGGGAGGGGAAAACGGGAAGAACCTCGAGAAAAACCTCCACAAGCTCCGTTTCGTCCACCAGGAAACCCATATGGAGTGACCGAGACTCGATCTCGGGATCCCAGCGGTGGGAGGCGAGCTTCTAACCGTTTGCGCCAAGGTGCCTCCATTAAAGAAATAATACATTGCATAATTGATATTTAATAAAAGCAATAAATAATATTGATCTTATATTAAATAAAAAACAGATTTAACTTTTTTGTAGCAACTATAAAATGGTCTACTTAACAAAATTATAATATACAGACTGGAACAGAATTCTACCGACGAACTTTCACAGATTGTTCAGGGATGTTGATTGTCGCGTGAAGTTTAATATCCTAAACATGATTACCAGACTTAAAACGGTTTAGAACCATTGTTACATATAGTCCTACAACCCATCCATAGTAATTTTCTGCCTCAAGGCAGGTCCTTCACTGTAATCGTAGCATTTTCATGCTATGCTTGCAGCTTTACTAGGGAATTGTAGGTGTGGTAGGTTCTCGTTGCTTTCCACACCGGTGAAGGATGATGATGATGATGGCCGGATGATTTTCGGGGACCGTTGGACCCTAAGCTTCCTGAATTTGTCTTACAGGTGAGCTAAAATAAAAACCCGAAAAAACCTCACCCAGGAGCCTGTTCCGACCTGGAATCGAACTCGACGTGAAGAATGATGATGATAATGATATGGATGATGATGATGGCCGGAAGATTTTCGGGGACCGTTGGGCACTAAACTTCCTGGCATTTGTCTTCCAGGTGAAGAGAAACCCCGAAAGAAACCTCACACAGGAGCCTGTCCCGACCGGGAATCGAACCCGGGCCCGCTGCGTGACAAGGCAGGACGCTACGTCGAAGACCAAAGCGGTGTACAAATTGGTAATAAAAAGTAGTAATTTGATTGACCAGTATGTAACCTTATATATGTTAATACATAAAAATTTCGTGTCACGTTGTTTGTCCGCGACGGAATCCTAAACTACTGAACCGATTTTAATAAAATTTTGCACACTGTGTGCAGTTTGATCCAACTTGAGACTTAGGGTAGTTTATAACTCAATTTATAGTCGCATTATTTTTTTATTGCAAATTATTTATTATTTAACAAAGAGTTCCACAGATTCTAACAGATGGCGATGTAATTATCTGTGAGTTCCATACGATTCTAACAGATGGCGGTGTAAGGTAATTTGGTAAGGTATTTGGTTTATTATTTAAGAAAGAGAGATCCAGATGGCTGTGTTTTTTGTTGCAACCGCGAATTTCAATTGAATTACAAATATTGATTATTTCATAATTTAAGTGTGTTTAGTGTTCATTTTATTTACAATATTATTAAGTTCGTGTGTAAGTATTAGTTTTAAATAATCTAGCTGAAAGACAGCAACTTAATTATAATTTTTAATGTATACCTTAGCCACAGCAACGCGTGGCCGGGACTTCTAGTTGATATAAAGTAAAAGAAATATTAATTGCTAAAGTAATATCAATAATGAAGTGTTTCTGTTAGTTTGTATAACATATCATTAAGTTTAAATGGTACAAAACTGAATGAACTTGTGTAATAAATTCATATGCTATTTGCTGTCACCTTTAAAATATACAGACTGACGGCACTGTCTGTATTATTACATAAACCAGATCGTAAAAGTGACAGAATTACTTTCGAAGATGTAAGCAATTCATTAGATAATTCAGATGAATTTGTGCCAACTGTTATTTGCAAATTTGCAAGTTAATATGTTTAACTGGTGCTGGTGAAAGGAAAAACTTGCAGCAAGTGTATGCTACCTGCAGTAAACTTAATGAACAGAACGCCGCGCGCGCCCGGGGGGGGGGGGGGAGTGTGCTGATGATTCTTGTGGAACTAGTGTTAATTAAGCTTCCCGTGTTCTTACAATTGACAGGTCACCCGAGTAGTGTGTTAAACGCGTTGATCCAGCGCCAAAGGAAGTGTGCGAGAAATGAATGTGCCTTCAGATCCATAGTAGTAATTATGACTAAATGATAACCAGAATATGCTTTGACAGTTCAAACAGTCAAAATAATATTAAGCAAGTGCATCAAATCCTAATTAAATTAATCTAGTATTCCTCAAAAATCTAATCTGCAATGAATTTGAGAAACCCAGTTACAAATATTTACTTATTATTATTATTATTATTATTATTATTATTATTATTATTATTATTATTATTGTCCACCGCTGTGGTCTCGAGGTAGCGTGCTGCCTTGTAATGCAGCGGGCCCGGGTTCGATCCCCGGTTCGGGGCAGTTTTTCTGGATGAGGTTTTTATCGGAGTTTTTCCTCACCTGTAAGACAAATGTCAGGAAAACTTTAAGGCCCAAACGGTCCCCGAAATCATATGACCATCATCATCATCCTTATCATCATCATCATCCTTCACCGGTGTGGAAAGCAACGGGAAGCTACCACACCTACAATTCCCTAATAAAGCTGCAAGCATAGCATGAAAATGCTATGATTACAGTGAAGGACCTGCCTTCGGGCAGAATTACTATGGATGGTTTATTATTATTATTATTATTATTATTTATTTATTTATTTATTTATTTATTTATGGGGAATGAGAGAGGGGGATGGAATTTCTGCTGTAAGATAGATGGTTTTTCCAATAATTTTTAATACAACTGAAATTGTTTGAATGTTTTAAATTTTGGAAAGGATAAGGGGCTAAACTCTACAACATGTGACATAACTTTTTTTAATTACTTCTTAAACTCCTGTCAAATTTTATTCTAAGGGTTTCATTTCTCAAATTATTTCGGACCAATTACAATGATTTTTACAGGTTTTCTAATGATTATTTGAATATATTTTTTACGATATTGTACTACGTGAAGACGTGGAAGCTGTTGATTTTAACGAATATGCTGTGTTCCAGTGCAACCAACATAATCTGTACTAATTAACTTACACTAAATAAAATCAGCGTACATTCTTTCACAGGTTAGAGTACTTAAATTGCGTTATGTTAGCCTTTAGGTTTTGTCTTTCACAGGTTAGAATACTTAAATTGCTTTAGGTTAGCTTTTAGGTTGGTTGGCAATGCCAGTTGAAATATTGTGTATATGTTGGCTGCATCTAGTGATTCCATAGTGTAAACCGCTTCGCGTCTGTTGGCGTATGCGCATGGTGTATGGTTGGAACTTAGAAGCATTTGTCTTGTTACATGTTGAATTTCCAGGATAAGGTTATTGTTATGTTACAATCTTATAGAAAAATCAGAGGAGAAACACTCAGTTGGTAGATCAAGAATAAAATGGAAGTATAATATTAATCATGATTTGTAAGAAGTAGATCATACAGGGGATGATTGGAAAAAAACATTAACTCAATGTAGGGATGTGTGAAGAGCTTATGTCAGCACGACCATGAACCACGGGATCGATAGTACCAGTGAGTTAGTTTGTTTATTTTTTGCGGCACAATCACAAGTTAAAATCTGCTTTTACTGTTAAAAATCGAATATCAGCTGATTATTCTTAGAATTGTTGAAAGTCAAATGATGAAAATCATTTGGTAGAACATTTAGTGTCGCAATTAAAATCTGGGCATGAAAAAGCCGACAAATTTTGTTCAGAGGTTTCTTATTTCAGTCTTAAGTTTCTTTTACATTCCGTGAATTTACTGCGCGGAACTCATTGCTTTTACTTCCCTTCCAAAGAAACCCGCACTCAGGATTTCTACGCCCTTGAAAATCCATTGACCGCAGCCGGGTTTGAACCCACGAACCCCGGAGCTAGATTGTATCACTATGTTGTAATATTGTATCTTGTAGGCCTATAATGAGAAATGTCTTTATATATTATTATTATTATTATTATTATTATTATTATTATTATTATTATTATTATTTTATTTATGTACAGATTTTCAATGTTTACATATCTTTCTGTTCCTAAAGTTTTATTTTCCCTCTCCGCTCGTCCCTGTCCATCTACTCCATGTCCTCCAATCCTCTTGTTCTCATTCCAGTTTTTATTTCTTGCATCCATGAGTTTCGAGGTCTTCTTTTCTTTCTTCTTCCAGGTGGATACAATTCCAACGTTTTTACTACTACTGCTATTTATTATTATTATTATTATTATTATTATCATCATCATCATCATCATCATTAGTATTAGTAGGTATTAGTATGGAAATTCATTCAACAAACACTTAGAACAAAAATATATGTCGATGGAAATGGACTTCATAAGAAGAGCAGCAACATGTTCAAAATTATAAAAAAAAATAAGAAATGCTGTCATACGAGAAAAAATGAATATTAGATATTCAATAGTAGATTATATAAGATATAAGCAATTAAATTGGTATGGGCACGTACGACGAATGCAAGAAGAAAGGTTACCCAGAAAAACATTGGAAAATTATGATAAGGCATGGGCAGTTACAATAACATTGTAAATTTGATCATCTCCGTCCACCTGGAAGAAGAAGGAAAGGAAGACCTCGAAACTCGTGGATGCAAGAAATCAGAACTGGAATGAGAACAAGAGAACTGGAGGACATGGAGTTCATGGATAGAGACGAGTGGAAAAGGAAAATAAAACTTTAGGCACATAAATATGTGTAAACATTAAAAATATGTATATAAATAAATAATAATTATTATTAATATTATTATTACCTTAATCGCCATTATCAATTACCATACAAGCTTCTATCATATAACATATTGAAGAATAAAAACGAATATATGTGCGCTTGTGTGTATCTGTCTGTGATACATTTCGTAGGCCTATATATTTTCTGACTCATTTAAATTTGGCCAATATAGGCTATATTATTTTGACGTTCGGCTCGATTTAAAATCATTCAAGAATAAAGAGCTGAGTTCAAACTCCAACCTGGAAGTTTATTCACACAAAACCAGTCTGTTCCAAGATCCATCCATAGTAATTCTGCCCGAGGGCAGGTCTTTCACTGCAATCATAGCATTTTCATGCTATGCTTTGCAGCTTTACTAGGGAATTATAGGTGTGGTAGCTTCCCGTTGCTTTCCACACCGGTGAAGGATGATGATGGCCGGATGATTTTCGAGGACCGTTGGCCCTAAGGGTCTTGACAATTGCCTTACAGGTGAGGAAAAACCCCGAAAAAAACTCGCCCAGGAGCCTGTCCCGACTGGGCTCGCTGCGTGACAAGGCAGCACGCTACCTCGAGACCACCGCGGGTGGACAGTTCCAAGATAACATTGTTAAAATTTGAGCAATCTTAAAATCGGTTTTTATCTCAGGAATCATAGCAACAGCTTCAGGCTTAAATTAGTAAAGTATAATAAGGATTAATTCAACCTGTATTTTAATTATGCGCATACTATAACTCAATCGTAGATATTGAACTTAAATAATTCAACTTCTCTATTGTGTGATATTTGGGTTTAAAATATCATACAATAGAAATCCATTTCGTTTCATCCAGAGAGTTACTGTTGGTATATAACATTTTCTCTGCTCTACTTCCATTTCCTCTCTCTTACTGTCACTCCACTTATTTATGCACTTCATAGTGATTCAAGCAACATATCATCAACAGCATTTAGGATTAGACCTGCTGGTCTGTTCCGATCTCATGTTAGAATTGTTGTATCCATCTTTAACTGGGTCTTCCGACATTTTTATATTTATATGAAAATGAAATTGGGTTCAAATCGATCTCAATATTATAAACGATAATTTTTCTGAAGTTCGCAATTGATGCCTTAATATAAACCTTACTGACTTCGGTTAAAATTATCTTGTATTTTTTATGTGATTTAAAGGCCATATCAGTGAACAGACAAAAACGCAACACAAAAATAAGACAACTAAAAGTAGAGGTATTAAACACAACAATAGTGAAATAAATAAATGTAATCTAATGTGTGGCACTATTAAAAGAACCCTTAAACACGCAAGAAATGAAACAAAAATAAAATGTTATTAAGTAATGGATGTTCCTGTCTTGATGTATGGATCGGAATGTTGGACGATCACTAAAAGATAAGAACAAAGATCAGAAGCAGTTGAGATGAAATTTTTAAGAAATATAGCACGATATACTCTGCTGGATAAGAAAAGAAATGAAGATATAAGGAACTAAATATTTTCAAACTTACAGACCGAATAATTAAATATAGGAACGATTGGAAAGAACATGTTGATAGAATGCCAGAAGGAAGATTTCCAAAATTATTGCTAAATTATAAACCGCACGGAAGGAGAAATGTTGGTCGCCCACACAGAAGATGGTCTGAATAATTTTAACAATTCTAGCTTTCATAAAACCGGAACGAGGCAACAGGCTTAATCCCTGGATAATGATGATGATGATGAATAGTGAAATACAGAACAAACTGGAAAGAAACTTAGCAAACATGACAGAATAGATTACCAGAAGCAGCATACAACTATTCACCACGAGGAAGAAAAACTTTGGGAAGACCGAAGAAAAGATGGAAACAGCAGCCGGGACAGGCTAGTAAATCAGCCTAAACCGTGAGGAACAAGAAGAAGAGTTAAAGGTCATGGCCATTAAACTTTTAAGTAAATGATAAAGGTAACTAATCGAGTTAATGGATTTATACCCCATTTTTTTCGTGAGGTACTAAGGAAGAAATAAATAAAAGTCCTAGTCAGATTTGTTGGCCCTACGTACGGTAATTCGGATCTTTAGAGTATATAAATACTCTGAGCTGATTCGTTACATAGGCCTATATATATATATATATATATATGGTATCATAAGAAAAATAAATGCCTGGACGGGATTCGAACCCGGATCTCTGAGTCTGTACCTCAGTGTGATATCCATTACACCACCAGGCTAATCCAATTCAAACATTTATTTTTCTTATATATGTATTATATTCTCCATTATTACTAGATGTCGCGAGAACTCGGTCTTATATAAGTTATATGCGATTATCGTAGGACTAAAACGCCTGCCAGTCCATTTGCCTTTAAACTCTATTTCCCATCTAAAATTGGTCAAAACTGAATTTTCAGCAAACAGATTACGTGGTGAAATAAAGACAATTCATCCTTGAATATTCACAGCACCAATAACACCATGAACCTGATAGTTGACGATATGGTCTCCATTTTGTTTTATGTCATTATTGTCCAACATGCGACAGATGAATTAACTGCAACAATGAAAACAAAAATTCTTTTGAGTTTCTCTTTCTTTTAATACCAACCTCATTTCATAATTCCGCATACTTTGAGAGTTGTGATTAATTAAAAATGTGGGAGGTTTGAATGGGACACGGTGTATTATTGGTACTGCGAGTGCTCAAGGATGGATTGTGTCATTCGCCACTTTCCACTCAACATAACTGAGACCGCTAAACACGATGCAGTTCTGATAATTGTGGCTTTAGTTGGAAGTAAATTAAAGGAATTAAATGTGGTGCTGATAAATCAATGTGAATGTAAAATAATCGTATGTTATACTAGTTTATTCATTAAAAAATGTATTAGGAACACAGGGAAAATTTGCTGTTAATAATTCGATTTTTTTTTTTAATTTGGTGTCTTCCGAAATTTGTGGAGTTTTATGCTGATTCTTATTGAAGGAAGTGCACAATAAATTTATTAATTTAATTTCCAGCTTAAGGGGAGAGGATGTTATTTTTTGGTAAAAAATGAGGAATTATTTTAAAAAATGCTCTAAAAATACTCCGTGAAATGTGTGGAATACATTGCATAACATTTCATGCATATTTGTACCCTTATCAGACGTTGAGGAGCCATTTTTAAAGTGCCTGCGCTCTGGATTTTAAATCATATGCCCCCTTTTGATTGTTCTTTCCCGCAACTTCATTTTTTTTTTTTTTGCTACATTGCTAGACAAAAATTGATCTATCTTCTAAACTGTTATAGATACATGCATGATATTTTGAACACACACTCTTGAGACAATGAGAAAACTTTTCTTTGTAACAGAAATTGGGTATTTGATTTTATTTAAAAAAATATGTCTGTTTGATTTCATAGAAGGAAATAAAAAGTGTTGTTAAATTTTAATTGTTCATTTTACAACTTTAGAGACAAATCTCAAAATTATGTTGCAGAGAGTTTTGTAGAACATGCTTTTACTAGTAAAATATAGCAAATTCTGTGAAGTTATCTTCAAAATTAGCTTAGATATATCGGTTTTAGTAAACCCCCTGCGCTGGGTAAATTTTTTGAAAATGTGGGCCCCCCAATTTTTTTCAAAATTTTTATATTTGGTTAAGTTTATATAGCCATGAGTTCTTAACACACAAAATAAATAATTTGCACCAAATAAGAAAAAAGTTTTAAAAAATACCATCCTCTCTCCTTAAGTAAATACTCTTAAGGGAGGTAATGGGTGAAATTTTCGACATTTTCGGTCAACTTTAGCATTTTTTTGTTTTTTGTATTAAAAGATACTATGTACCTTAAAGTGTAAGTTGGCGAAGATTCAGTGTCCTATGGCGCTTGTAAGTCTCCCTAATGACTGTAGGAGGGCATGTATGCTACATTTTCAGTTTACTGCATGCAAACTTTGAAATTGGCTTTTTCACACTTTTATTTTCATTGCATTTCAATGCATTCAAATCAAAATAGCATTGACAAATTTAATGATAGAAGCACGAAATTTTCACTGTAAGTCCCATATACTATGGCTAACAAATCTGTGCATGGATTTTGAAACAACATTGATAGTTTCCAAATAAAAAATAAAATATGTGTAGTAATTAAAAAAAATTCATATGCAGAGGATGTCTATATTGTTTCCTCCTATATTATAATGATATAAAAAAGTTAATGCATAGTGTTCTAATTACGTCAGTGGTTGTGTACGAAAAAATTCAAAACTTTTACTCAAAAAATATGAGACTAATTAAAAATGTTAATATGCAAATTTTTAAATGGATTTTCTTCGATAACTCAATAAGCCTACAAGGTTGAAACTTCAGTATAATATTACCTATTATGGCATGAATGTGTGTACAGAAAATCAAGTATGTAGCTTACCAAATGTAGAAAATAGAAATTTCACCTATCGCCCCCCCCCTTAATTTTAAAAAAATTGTAATTTTGTTATCAATCTTAAAAATATTAAAGACGCCAAAAAAGTATTTTTTTTATTTCAAGGAAACAAACAAACTTTCGAAAATTATATTGATTATTTATTAACAGTCAGATATCTTAGCGCTCCTACAATATTTGAAATTAATTTAAAACAGAGAGCATTGACTTCACTTCTTTATTCTTTTTATTTCACTCAATTTAACATCTCGCCTTAATAGGTACCTTTTACATTCCACTCGACACCCGGTCCATTTTCTTATTAATTTATTATTATTTGCATCAGACTCTACATGATTACGTTCCTCATTACTCGGACATTTTACGTTCCCTGCCTTAAATTGCTTATGTAAGGTTACTCTTTAACTGTAATATATTTTAATTATCTCTTAATTGTGCCAATATAAAATTAAACTCATTAACGTGGGTTTATTAAAATGATTTATTTCTTAATATAGTTTTTCATAAGTAATGCCACGAGTGATTTCCAAATTATCGATAAATTCACGACTCACGAAGTGAGGAGTGAATTTATCTAGAGAATTTGGAAATCAAGAGTGGCATTTGTTAGGACTATTTAACGAATAAAATTAAGCTGTTTACTCACAAATCATTATTTAACTATAGTTATTTCAAAATATTTATATATTTAATGCAAACGGCGATGTTTGAAAACAAATGAGAAACGATAGGTACGCTTCTACTGCTTCTTTTGTTTATCACTGCAACCAGATCATACTATTTATTGCCAAAGGAACGCAATATTGTAAGAATGCTCTCTAGTGGAGAAAAAATGAAACATCAATCTGTATATTAATTCATTTCTGATGTCGTATGATGTAAATATTACAATTATATTTTTTCTGGATTATTACCTGGGAAAAAATACATTTAAGAAAGTCAAACAGTGGTTTCTTTTTTTGGTGGTATAATAAATTGCTACAAATGTTGACATGTATGCACTATATATACAATCTGGTAGCCGTATTTCTTATAGGCTCAGTCACTGCAAAATAACGGTCAGACCTGTTCAGAATATTAAAAAGGAGGAGCTTTGTTTAATATATGGTAATTATAACACTGATAAATATTTCGTGAAACACGACTCTGATTGGTTGTAAAACAGAAATCATTGAAACGTGATTGGTCATTGACTCCCATTTGGGGCATGAGTTAAATAGTCTGTATAATACATGTTTGCTATTTTATAAAACAAAATGCGGTATTTCCATGATACACATTTCCCGGAATGGTTTTCAACACTTCGTTCTCAATTAGTGTTGGCACGATATCTGGGCATTATGAGATATGTCGATATCCTGGTACTGTTACTTGTGTTCCAGTTGCACGCTCTTTATCCCTATTACTTCACATGACCGTGTTTACTGCCATCTTTATTTTTTTAATTTGTCAATTACGTGACATAAAATAATTTGGAATGCACATAATCAGTGGAATAGCACACTTATATAGGATTTCGAATGTAAATCATACACTGTAATCACCCATTTTTCCCCATACACTTCATGAATATTGTATTAATTATCTTCATATGTATAATTGTCTACCGCTGTGGTCTCGTGGTAGCGTGCTGCCTTGTCACGCAGAGGGCCTGGGTTCGATCCCTGATCGGGGCAGTTTTTCTGGGTGAGGTTTTTATCGGGGATTTTCCTCACCTGTAAGACAAATGTCAGGAAAACTTTAAGGCCCAAACGGTCCCCGAAATCATATGGCTCATCCTTATCATCATCACCATCCTTCACCGGTGTGGAAAGCAACGGGAAGCTACCACACCTATAATTCCCTTGTAAAGCTGCAAGCATAGCATGAAAATGCTATGATTGCACTGAAGGACCTGCCTTCGTGCAGAATTACTATGGATCGATATTAATTATCTTCGTATGTATAGGCCTAATTCTTCTGTACGTGTGTTTGTCACTGAGCTCCTCCTAAACGACAGCACCTATTTTGATGATTTTTTTTTGTGTCTGGGTGAGTCACTCATTGGTTTAGATTCACAATTGGACCAGCTAAACCATTAGTTGCAGGAGTTCACCTGAAGTGAAAATTGTAAAATCGCTCTACCGATCACAATTTTCGATGTTTCACAACGAATCTCGATATATCCTATCAAAATAAACCAAAGGAAAGTATTGTCAAATAATGAGCGAAATACAACAATTACAAGTAGAGGTTTACCTGAAATCCGAAATTAAAAACTTGCTAGGAACCGCCATGATTGGTTCGTCTCAGCGTATACCATATAATTTAATTAACTTCTAATATTTAATTTATTTAGGCATAGCAACTCACGCAGGTATTAGCTAGTATTTTATAGTTTTAAAATTAATAGATTGGTGTAAAACATTACGTTCATTTTTCCCGCTTCTTTTATTACTTAGTTTAAGGGGAGGGGTTGTGAAGAGGGGAAAAAATTAACTCGTAATAAAATATAATTCTGATAACAGTGGTCAACATGATTTTTGTCTCATGAGTACCAATAGTTGTACTTAATGTAGTTTTTTTATCGTGTTTTCAAATATGTATTTGGAATTTCTCCATCACCCACAGTTTTTTTTATTTCAATTTCAGTTAATGGATTTAAATAGTATTTTTTAATAAACGTTTTTTCATCCATTTATTATCTTGGCGCAGTGAGCGATGAGCACTGGGAACACTTTCATCAGGATTTCAGCTATGGAAAAGAAATATCAAGGCAAATGGAATCCTAATATGCTGGCCGATTATTGTTGGACCATCAAGAGGGATGCTCCACAGGCGAAATATAGCAGAAAATCGTCATTTCTTACTTTCTAGGTGAGTCCGAATGTTCGAATATTGTGTAGTTACGAATGTAGAAAATATTAAAGTGTTTGAAATTATTATAAATGCCTGTCTCTCGGAAACCTTGCGTGATGGAGAAAAACCGATATCATATTTGAATTCAGGAGAAAAAATACTACCAGAATCACATATTTTCCTTTCTGAGACCAAAAAAAACGTTTATTTTTTTGTTGCTCAGTGTTACCTTAAATTGTTAAATCAATTGTGTGAATTAAGGTAACATTTAATTATAAAATATACAAGTATTTTATACATTTTAAACCACGCAATTCAAATTAATTGTATAGTACACTGCCATACAAATGTGGTAAGTTTATCTTAATAGAATCGAGAAGTTGGAAAAGAAACAAAGTCTAGTTTTTCCTATTTCCGAGATACTACCGGTAAGAAGATATTTCTCATACATGTAATGTATACTGGGGCACGCCGTAGCGTAGTGGTTAAGGCACTATGCTACAAGCCGGAAGGTCGAGGGTTCAAGTCCCGGTTGGGTCAGGATTTTTAAACTGACCCAAACCCTTTGGCGGCACCATGGCCCAGGGGTCGACTCAGCCTCTAACGGAAATGAGTACCAGACGCTTGTTCTGGGGGTAAAGGCGGCCGTCACGCAGGGCTGACAACCCGGCTGACATCAAGTGCCGATTGTCCGGAAAAAGTGGGAGCCTTAACCTCCTACTACCCCAAGGGCCTCTTGAGGCCTGTAGTGGGATTACTTGACTTGTAATGTATACTATTTTTTGGAGATACAACTTTTTTCGACGATGGATATAAATATTAATTAAAATGTGTTAATAATAGAATGAAAATAGCCTATTTAATATAAATTATTATTATTATGAGAGAGGTATAGACGAAAGTTCAAACACGAAATTATGAAATTATGTTATCAATAATAATAATAATAATAATAATACTAATAACACTGGTCAACATGATTTTTGTCTCATGAGTAGCAATAGTTTTTTATGCAGTTTTAAAACTTAATGCAGTTTTTTATCGTGTTTTCAAATATGTATTCAGAATTTCTCCATCGCCCACAGTTTTTTTTATTTCAATTTCAATTAATGGATTTAAATGATTATTTTTAATAAACCTAGATTTCTTTCCCGTGGCATAATACATACAACGATTGATTAGTGTGATACAGTCTGTCTATAACATGCCAAAGTCTATCTTTTAATAAATTTGGAAAAATGTTATAGGTGATAATGATAACAATGGTATATTTTTATTAAGGATTTTCTCTACTTTACGATAGTTGTCATTCAATATTATGACATATAATACTCAACATTGCAATTTTAAATTTTTCAAAATTTTGATTTTCAAAATTCCATAATTACAATACTGTACAAATATATTGTATATAATTATTTTAATATCATTCTGATCTATTATTATTATCTTCTTCTTCTTCTTCCTTTCATGTGATAGACCTAATGGTCTGTTACGGTCTCAATCCAACGTTTGAAGGGTCTGCCCAAAGATCTCTTGCCTGGTGGCTGGTAATTTAAGATCTGACGTGGTATTCTTGTTCTGCTCATTCTTCGTACGTGAGATTTCCAGTTGTTTCTATATTTTTGTACATATTCCATGACTGATTCTGTGTGTAATTCTTTGAGAATCTAAGAATTCCTTTTATGATCTGTCCTTGAATAGCCCGCAGTACATCTCATAAATTTCATTTCTGCCGCAGTTAGTCTTTGTTCATCTACACTGCGAATTGTCCAGGCCTCACTGCCGTAACATAATATGGGTCTGGCCAGTGTTTTATAAATTCTAGTTCGCGTGTGTTGCTGTACTGTGTTTGGCTTGAAAATATTATTTATAATTCCTGTTACTCTGTTAAATTTTATAATTTTTTGACTAAAATATTTTTCTTCTTCGTACGTAACTTAGTATTATTATTATTATTATTATTATTATTATTATTATTATTATTATTATTATTATTATTATTATTATTATTATTATTATTATTATTATTATTATTATTGGTAACACATATTTCGTAACATAAGATTTCTGTGGGTCTTTGATATTGTTTATTTTATTATTTTTTTAGCTTTTAACATTATCTACTTAGCTGTATTTTAATGACGGTTTTGACAAGGTCACGCTAAAACGAGTACTTACTTTCCTAAAACCAGAAAAAAAGTATGCTAGACCACTTTAGAAATTAGATCTTCATCGTGCTGCACGCTAAATTCAGTAATTAGGGTTATATTAAAATGCATATGTTTTCTGTGAATGTTGCTATCGTGATGAGATAGAAGAAATAAGCACAGCTGATGAAGTGTGGAAATTCACTGCAATATTAATTGCGATATCAAGGTCGTTGCATCTGATCGATGATGCTTGAAATTAATTTGTGTATTTCCTTTTGTAAGTCGTCAGTTTCTATTTTCAGCAGTTCAATTTAAATTTTTCAAATATCGGTACCTAGTTCTGTTTCTAAGATGAAGAGACAGGTGGATGGAGAAGACTGCATAACAGTGAATTACATGGTCTTTATAGGAAGCCAGATATAATGAGAACAGTTAAGTCTCGTAGACTACGATAGGCAGGACATGTGGCACGAATGGGGAATGAAAGACGTGCATGGAAGCTTCTTGTAGGAAAACCAGAGGGAAAACGCCCAGTTGGTAGACCAAGAACATTAACTATGATTTGAGGGAAGTAGATGATACAGGGAATGATTGGAAAACATTGGCTCGGGATAGGGATATATGGAGAGCTTATGTCCGCGCGGTGGTGAACCTACGGGTTCAATAGTGCCAGTGAGTTGTTTAGTTAGTTAATTCTGTTTCTAAATATTTATTTTGATAGGAATGACCAAAATTTATAGGGTTCGTGTCCTGTTTGTATCATACTCTCTCTTAATTTCCTCAAAATTGAAATTATATTACATCATAAGTTTATATTACTTACTTTTGCTTTTGAGGGCCTCTCCACTTTTCAGCGGTTACCCTGTATTCCCATTCGCCATTCTTGCCGATCACGCCATTCATCCTCCTCCAGACCTCGGTCGTTCATCAATCTATGGATCTCTCCTCTCCAAATTGTTCTTGGCCTGCCCCGTTTCCTTCTACCAGAAGGTGACCATTCCAAAAGACTTTTGGGCCACCTATCATCCTCCATTCTCCTGACATGGCCATACCACTGAAGAGCTCGTCTTTCGATCCTTTCCACCACTGTCTCCTCCATATCCATCATCTGCCTCACTTCTTCATTTCTTCTTCTCTCCAACCTGGACACCCTGGTACTGCGTCTTATTCCATCCATCTCCACTGCCAAGATCTTAGTTTTTTGTCCCTCTACCAAAATCCATCCCTCAGCACCATAAGTCATGCTTTCCACAACATACTTCAAAATCCTCTTCTTCATGTGGTTTGACATGGTCCTACTCCACTGTACTCCATTCAAACATAAACATAAGTTTATATCATTTTTCATATTACATTTATGTTATGTTATATCATTTTTTTTCTCCAGTGCCTTAAGAACAAGGCTATAAAATTCCCCCTTCATCAAATAATAAAGTAGGCAAATACAACGCACAAAATGTACACTTGCCTGACATGATTTTTGGCTGGAATAAAAGTATCACGCTTTCCACATTTTATTTCATGTACACACTCCCCCACGCTATCTCATTGTAATTTGTCTAAATATTACATTTCATTATGCTCTCATCATCATCATCATCATCATCATCAACAGCAGCAGCATGATTTAAATCTGATGGCCTGTTCCAACCTCAAAGTAATCGAATTGATCTATCGATTTCTTCGAATTATTATTATTATTATTATTATTATTATTATTATTACTATTACTACTACTACTACTATTATTATTACTTTCATTATTACTATTATTATTGTTACTATTGTTATTGTTACTATTGTTATTCTTACTATTTTTATTCTTACTATTATATTATTATTATTATTATTACTATTATTATTATTATTACTACTATTATTATTATTTTCATTATTATTATTATTATTGTTACTATTGTTATTCTATTTTTATTCTTACTATTGTTATTCTATTTTTATTCTTACTATTATTATTATTATTATTATTATTATTATTATTATTATTATTGTTGTTGTTGTTGTTGTTATTGATTGCGGATGAGCCCGTGTAGGACTACGCTAAGTACTTAGAGGCATTTCCTTTGAGCCCAAATTTCTTTCATTCTATTGCTATGAGCTTGTTTTCTATCATCTGTCCAAGTTGTTCCAGTTTTTTTCTTCGGTTTGTCCTCTTCGTCAACTTGTCACTTATTCACCTTAATTCTAAATATATCTGTTTGCGATATCTTCTTTAGTAATTCCTGCCAATTTTAAGTCATTTTTGACTTCATTAATCCACTTCATAGTATCCACTGGAGCTTTACTTGTGTTTTCGTAGAATTCCATTATCTGTTTTTGAGTCATTCGTTTAATATGGCCATACAATTTTAACCTTCGTTTTCTGATATCACTATGAATGTCTGTGTATATTTTTATTTCCTTTTTACTTCTGAGTCTATTATTATTATTATTATTATTATTATTATTATTATTATTATTATTATTATTATTATTATTATTATTATTTCAATGTCCTAGTAATACCTTAGTTGTCTGTTAGATGTCTCATTGGATCGGTGTGTTGACAGCATGCCATCCATGAAAACTACGAGGAAATAACGTATCAAAAAAATTAACTTGGCTAGTAACTCCTTATAAAGGAGAGGCTATGGCTAAACAATGGGCTATGCCATTATAAATATAGATAGATGAGTTCATTTGTATCCATCCGGCTTAATATACTTGTGTAATTAGATATATATATAGAATATATATTATATATATATGTCCAACCGCTGTGAGTCTAGAGGTGGTTTTAGCTAGCGTGCTGCCTTGTCACGCAGGGGCGGGCCCGGGTTCGAATTCACCTGTCGGGGCAGTTTTTCTGGGTGAGGTTTTTCTCGGGGTTCTTTCCTCATCTGTAAGACAAATGTCATGAAAACTTTAAGGCCCAAACGGTCCCCGAAATCATATGGCCATCATCCTTATAATTATCATCCTTACTATTATCATTATCATCCTCATCCTTCACCGGTGTGGAAAGCAACGGAAAGCATAACCACACCTACACAATTCCCTAGTAAAGCTGCACGCCATAGCATATGCACTGCTATGATGCAGTGAGTGAAGGAATCCTGCCTTCGGGCCAGAATAGTAAGTATATGGATGGATATATATATATATATATATATATATATAAAATTATATAAAAAAGAAGTGTAAACGAAGTGTAGATATTCCGTAAAGAACTACAAATATTAAGTTTAACAGATAAAATAGAAGAATATAGGAGAAATTGCTATGAACATGTCAACAGAATGGATACCAACAGATTGCCCAGGAAAAGTCTAAACTATCGACCAAGATGAGGAAAAGACACGAAAGAGATGGACACAACACCTATAATACTTGGAGCCGGAACGAACCAAAAAGGTTTAATCCTCGCGTGAAGATGATGAGTTCATGCCAATACAATTTTTCTTCTTCTTCTTCTTCTTCTTCTTCTTCTTCATTGATGAATCAAGAATTCAGAACCATTAATTCATTACATAAATAAAATTAAAATTAACTTTAATAAGCTATTCGTTAAATTATACTTCGAGCATTAATCCAATTTAAACTGAGAATTCATCCGCGATGTATTCATTGCTCTGTTACATTTCACTTCCTTCGGAATAAATCGAATAATTAGTATTGTAAATTCGATTTTTAAATAATTATTAATTATTATTGTTTAATACGTCATTATAAATTTACTTGCAGTTCAAACAATGAAGTATTTATTACGATTAATTCCGTAAATTTGGAAGAGTATTCAAATAATGAAAGTTTTTTTAATGATTTCATAGCTTGATTTTTATTCTCTTCGATAAATAAATCGTTTTGAGATCCGGATCCTTTTATAGCTCCTGCGCCTCTCCTTCCACTCTCTTTTAAGTGTGTTTTCAGGTTTGTGTCAATATTTCCACTTTACTATCCATATGTAATAGTTTGTATTCAACCAAACGATTCTATGGCATATATCCCACCATCTTCTATTGATTTCTCGTATTCCATCGAAGAGTCCATTAAGATACAATATGTTAATGTAAACCCTGTTTTTATCTCCGGGATTATGTTTGAATGGATGATTTATTAACACAGAATCCATCATTATGTTCTACATGTTAATGTATTTCTCTTTACAAAACAAGGCAAACTCTGTTGGTTATCGCCTCGAAGTTAAAAAGTATTTTGTTGTCCGAATATCTACACGTTTGGGAAAGCGTAATTACCAAATAGGTGTCTATAGCTTGTTCCAAATATTTATTTATTTATTTTTATAAAGCATGGGAGACTTTCTGAACATTCCATGTTCCTAGGAACATGTCCCTGTGTTTGAGCCTTTGGCATGGGTTCCCTGAAGTATTCCCCGCCCGGGGAACCGAATGCGGGACTATTTGACCTCGGAAAAGTTTACCCAAGTGGAACCCTTGTCCGCATTTCTTGACGGTTGTATTTTTACGGTGAATAAGAATAAAGTTCATAGGAACATTTTTGGACCAAAGAGAGATGAACGGACAGGAGAATGGAGAAGGTACTTATCGGTGAACTACGTGGTATTTATAGGAACCCAGATATAATAAGAACAGTTAAGTCTCGTAGACTGCGATGGGCAGGAGATGTGGCACGAATGGGAATTGAAAGGTGCGCATGGAAGCTTCTTGTAGGAAAACCAGAGAGAAAACGCCCAGTTGGTAGACCAAGAATGAGGTGGAAGAATAACATAAATATTATTTGAGGGAAGTACAGGGGGTGATTGGGAAGCATAAGCTCAGGATAGGGATGTATGGAGAGCTTATGTATGCGCCGCCATGAACCTACGGGTTCGATAGTGCCAGTGAGTAAGTAAGTAAGTAAGGGAGACTTTCTTGGTTATCGCATCGAAGTTAAAAAGTATTTACATATATTTTACGAATAGATAATAGGTGTAGGTTTTGAAAACCATAATTATCGTTTATAATTTGTGGGTAAACTAAAGCATCTTATGTAAAATAATCACCTATTCAATAAATTATCCAGATAAATGTAAAGATTCACGCCAGCAGCCTGGAAGACCGGAGGGAATAATGGACACATGACCCACGTAATGGAAAGGTGTGAGTATGTCGAGAGTTCGTTTCAGTTCTGTATAGTGATGTTTCTGAATTCAACCAAAGAAATCTTTCTACTTATGGACAAGTTCCAAACAAATAATGTTATTTAAGATACATACAGCCTTACAAGTCCACCGCTGTGGTCTCGTGGTAGCGTGCTGCCTTGTCACGCAGTGGGCCCGGGCTGTTGGGTGAGGTGTTTCCTCACCTGTAAGACAAATGTCAGGAAGCTTAGGGCCCAACGGTCCTCGAAAATCATCCGGGCATCATCATCATCTTTCTTCACCGGTGTGGAAAGCAATGGGAAGCTACCACACCTGTAATTCCCTAGTAAAGCTGCAAAGCATAGCATGAAAATGCTATTATTTCAGTGAAAGACCTGCCTTCAGGCAGAATTACAGTCTTAGGCTGAAAAGTCATTTATTTACAATAATATTAGTACCCATAAGTTATCCAATAAACCTGTTGTAAATTGAATAGAATATTAATGAGATGGCTTCTGATCTTAAATGAGATGAAGTTCAACTCTTTGTTAAATAATAAACAAATAACTTGCAATAAAAAAATAATGCGACTATAAATTTAGTTATAAACTACCCTAAGTCTCTAGTTGGATCAAACTCCACACAGTATGCAAAATTTTATTAAAATCGGTTCAGTAGTTTAGGATATTATCGCGGACAAACAACATGACACGAAATATATATATGCGTGTGTGTGTCTGTGAAGGCATTATCACCTCACTATGATGGTTGTCCAGCGGCTCGCTTTGTTTCCCCGCAGCTGTTGTGTATAATTAAATACAAAGATTAAGTAGGGCCAACAAATCTGACTAAGACTTTTATTTATTTATTTCTTCCTTAGTACCTCACGAAAAAAAAATGGGGTATAAATCCATTAACTCGATTAGTTACAATTATCATTTACTTAAAAGTTTAATGGTCATGACCTTTAACTCTCCTTCTTGTTCCTCACGGTTTTAAATTAAATGAGACGAAGTTCAACTAAAGAACCGTGTATTCTAAAAATATAAGTATTACATAATTCGTTAAATTGTCCGCACATAATGAAAAATTCCATATATTCCATAAAAGCAAAATTTTGAAAGTAGAGTTGATTTGTTAGTAAAAGTTGGACTTCACCCAGACCATAAACAATCAAGGACTGAAGCCATGATATCCGATTCCATCTTAATCACGGATTATGACTGTAAAATTTAAAAATATCTTCAACAGTTGTTAATTCCTACATTTTTGTCTTCCGATTGAGGATCTTTCCACTTTTCAGCGGTTGCCCTTTTACCAGCCGGCTGCTGGCCCTTCACATCCACATGTGTCAATCACAGAGGTAGATGATCAACAGCCAGTGTAGGGGTGACATGTGGTTAGCATGTCGAGTCCCCCAGCCGTTAAAGCTGGTTCCTCAACCTGGAGCCGCTACTTATTGTAGCTACCCAATTGCCTCACGATGCTGGGTGGGCACCGGTCCCATACTGGCCGAAATACCATGAGAAAATTTCTTCCCCCATGGAGACTCGAACCAGCGCAAGTCCCGTAGCTCTGCGCCAAGGCTTCCTACCTTAACCGCTCGGCTACGGCGCGGGACACATTTTTGTCTGAGATCCTAAAATTCCTATCTCAAATTCTTTATTTCCAACCTCTTTACAATCAGATAAAAAAATCTTTGGTTGAATACCGAAACACCATGTATAATAATCCAAATAATAACTATGTTGCACATCACTGATAGAGTTCATCCTCTTAACATCACATAAATCAATACTTTTATATGTAAGGAATTCATTTAATCTGGTGGAACCAACATGATTTTAAAGGTACTGTTATATTTAAGGCTAGAATCTGTATTCTTTCCCTTTGCTTTTACATGGGTAAAATTTATAAGTGTTCACAAATTAGAAAGGTACTTATCATATATCAAAATTCATGGTTACATATTTTTAGATATTTGATCATAATTACATATTTTCTCTTATTTTAAAGATTTTTATGAAAATGTACATATTATGCCTCTTAATTTTTAATAAAATGTTTTCATAAGCGGAAAATAATTTAAAACTATATTAGTGACAATATTTGTTTACATTAAAAAACTCACATACCTAATTTACACTGAAACTGTTTTTTCCAACCTATACGAAAGTTGCTGAGAAACAGTCAAAGAAGAATTCCATTTACTAAACACGACCAACATTGATACAGGAAGACTCCGAAAACTTGAGTGTAGGGTTCCATATAGCAAAATCTCTTTTGAAACCTGAACGATCTACTCTGTTTATGAATGAATTAATAGAAACATATAGGAGGCGCTCCGTGGTATAGTTATAAGGCAATATCCTATAAGCTGGAAAATGAAGGGTCGAGACCTGATTGCAGTCAGGATTTTTAAACTGCTTAATATTGTGCCGGCAGCATGACCCCGGGGCGACTCAGCCTAGAAAATATTAATATATTACTTTTTGTTTTTGTTGGGAGTAAAGACAGTTATCACACAAGGCTTAAATATCATGTCGATTGTCTAGAAAAATGGGAGCCTTAACCTCTGTATCCCTAAGACCTGTAGTGAGACAATTTTATAATTGAAACATGACAATACCCTTTTTGCCACGTTGTCAAGCATTTAACTGCCCATTCCTTCAAATTTGATCTATCGTAGCGTAGTGGTTAAGGCACCGCGCTACAAGCCAGAAGGTCGAGGGTTCAAGTCCCGGTGGGGTCAGGATTTTTAAACTGACCAAAACCTTCTGGCGGCACTATGGCCCTGGGGTCGACTCAGCCTCTAACGGAAATGAGTACCAGACGCTTGTTCTGGGGGCAAAGGCGGCCGTCACGCAGGGCTGACAACCCGGCTGACATCAAGTGCCGATTGTCTAGAAAAAGTAGGAGCCTTAACTTCCTACTACCCCAAGGGCCTCCCGAGGCCTGTAGTGGGATTACTTTACTTTACTTTTACTTTACTTAAACTTAAGGTTTAATATAAATGTATATAACATAAAATATTAATTTATTTAATATTACATATTTTAAGAAA
The DNA here is from genome assembly GCA_030220185.1 of Diploptera punctata. Lineage (NCBI taxonomy): Eukaryota > Metazoa > Arthropoda > Insecta > Blattodea > Blaberidae > Diploptera > Diploptera punctata. The sequence goes on along the minus strand of JASPKZ010003445.1, from coordinate 1,481,283 downwards.
TTTTTATGTAATCTTATATATTTTGCATAATGATTTTACATAAATATGTACATATTTTGCATGTTAATAATATTAGAATCCAGCATTAGTTATATCTCTTGGTATGTAGTAGTGGATGCACTTCAATCAAGAGAGTGTTACAGATGTCAAAGGTCGTGTATCGTACATGCTTGATACGTTATTGAGGATGAGGTTACTTCATTAGGAATCTGTTAAACCGCGCTGCGGTGGCAAAACAGATTATGTTCTATAATGTAGGTAGTTTAGTACCTGTACAGAGAAACCAGACTGATGTATTTAATTCCTTCTGTCACTCCTGTTGTTCCCTTTATTGGATCGTTGAAAAGGGAATGTGAACACTCAACGATCGTATAGGATAAAAATAGACAGAGCATCGGTTGATTAATGTATTTGACATCTTCCGATTCGTAATAACCAATTTTGTCTGTCCATCCAATCTCCTTGTTGTAGATGTTTCTCCTTCATTTATAAATATATTCCCTGATTCCAATAGGTTTTTATCTTCCTTTGCCTCCTCTTCTCTCAGGTTTCCATTTAAAACACATTTTGATAGCCGATCCTCTTCCATTCGCTGGACATGTCCGTAGCATCTTAATTGCTGAGTTTTAATATAATCTAAAATAGTGTCTTCAATCTTCATTTTCTCCCTTATATCTGAGTTTCTAATCTCTTCTTGAAATTCTTGCTGCCCTTCGTATAAACTCCATTTCAGTTACCAAAAGATACTTATTTGTTTTTGTTGTTAATGGCCAAAGTTCTGCTCCAAGTAATGATGTTTTTAACAATTGTATGATATATTAATTTTATTTTTATTACTTATATTTTTATCCCACAATATTCCATTGAGGCAAGCAAATGCAAATTTTCCTTTATTATTTCTACTTCTTATTTCCTGTTCATAACTTCTATTTTTATTTAATTTTATTCCTAAATATGTGATCTCACTACAAGATTTTATGCATTATAAAAACGAAATCAATCTTCAACAGATCCAAATAGTTGACCTACTTACAACAAAATAATGTAATATATAAAAATGTTTGTTTGTTTGTTTGTACTTTATGCGCGGCCATACCGTTGATCCGATTGTGATGGTTGTTTGTTTGTTTGTACTTTATGCGCGGCCATACCGTTGATCCGATTGTGATGGGGCTTTTTGCAAAACTTTCAGGAGATTCCCGGGATGAACATAGGCTATAAGAGAGTTGTGATACTCTACTCTTACGCCCTTAAAATAGTCCTTTGTAGTGGAAAACATGGAAAAAAGGAGTTTTTTAGACGCTTAAATGGCGTACTCTGCCTAAACCATAAGAAATGCCCAAAATTAATCTACACAGAATTGAATATCTCAAAAAGCTCTACAAAAACTCCGCGAAGCATATGGATAACTCACAATAACCATTTTTGTCTTAAATGGATGCCAAGAAGATAGAGACAAGTATGTTGATTCCTGTGCAAGCATAGCAGCACATGACGCCTATTCTTTTACGGATAACTCACAATAACGAATTTTGTCTTTTAGCTCATTTATACCAAGAAGATCAACAACGGATAATCAGTACGGGGAATCTTAAAATATTAAGATATACATTTATTAATTAAAACTTTACAAAATATATTAATAAACAATAAAATCAAACTAAAAATATAAAAATTATCAGGTGTATATAAATTGAAGTGTGGCACATGTGACAATGTCTATATAGGACAAACTGGTAGACCTTTTATCTCTCGGATAAAGGAACACATGAGAGCATATAACAGAAATTTAGAATATTCAAAATATGCTAACCACCTATTCCAATTTAATAATTGTTTCGATCCAAATTTTGTAATTTTACATGTTTGTGATAAGGGTAAGAAGTTGGACCTTTTGGAGGCTGTAGAAATAAATAAATTGGAAAGTAGTAATAAACTGTTAAATTTTCAACTTGATTTGAATGAATCGCCTTTGTTAAATTTAAAAATTTAAATAAATTATTGTTGTATTGTTGCTTAGATCAGTTGATATGTACTATAATAACACAATTCATAATTTAACATGTCTGAAGAAGGTACAGTGTACCGAAACAGCTGTCACTGAATTATATCTTAATAAATATGAAAATCAAATAAAGCTAAGTTTTATTTTTATTTAATTAATAAATATGGATTTTCATCAAGTAAACACCAACCCAATTGATTATGATATATATTTATAATTATTTTTCCCTTCACTTATTTAACTAAACATAAAATCACATCAATTTTAATTTATTTTGGCGTAGCAGCGCACGCCGGGTATTAGCTAGTTATATATATTTCTTATCCTGATAACAATAAAAGCAGTGGCACAACAAATTCGGCAAAGCCATTATCAAATTTCCAAATCTTCCGATTAAAATTGATATTACTATAAAGAAAATTATAATAAAAGCGTGAGCTCTCTATTAGTTGCAATGACTAGCTCTTAGACTATAGCACACGGAATCACGATGTTAAAGTGAATCGATCTCTTAATCTTAGTTTCGGTTTTCATAACCTAATTTTGTTATTTATCGGGTCAAACAGCTATTCACTTATAGCGTGGCTTCTAGTAGGCAATGGTTGGTAGCCTCTTCTCTAATTTGATTGGACCAATTTCCAAACTCTGTACTCAGTACTGTTTTTGTAGCCGTTGTTGTGGCTCTACAGTCGAGTGTGGGGTTTGGCCTCCCCTATAATATATTTTTACGGAGTAAGGTGAACAGCCATACGCCCAACCGCTAACCTGGAGGACTACTTCTTCTTTCAATTGCGATACAGCCCTACTTGATGTGAGACCTACAATATTCTCTACCCAATGCTCTCTGTTGCCTTCTTTTCGTAGGTTTTCCCACTGGCCGCTTCCCAAATATTTGCTCAATCGTCACTTTCTTAGGTATGCATTCTTTGTCCATTCTTTGAACATGTCCGGACCATTGCATTTTTTTAATTTCACAACAGTTGATAAATCAGGTTCCTTAAAAAGGCCATAGATTTCCTTATTATACCTCATTCTCCATCTTCCATTCTCTTTTACTGGTCTATATAACCTCCTTTTTTTTTATTTAAGAATATTCCAAAATACAGCATTTCTCCTTCAATCCAAAGTGATTTGACGCCAGAGATTCCTGTCTAAAGTATCTTCCTCCCTCATATCTCTAGCTTCCATACTTCTCTTCACTCCATCCATCCATCGTTCTCTTTCACTTCTTCCATTAGCTTTCCAATTAAGGATCTTCTTTGATATTCTCTCTTCTTCCATTCGTATGAGGTGTCCACATCATTTCAAACTTTTTCTTCTATTTTTCCTAATGCTTTTTTCAACTTGCATAACTTCCCCTTATTGTGCTGTTTCTGACCTTATCGCTTCTTGAAATTCTTGTCGATCGCCTCCAAAAATCAATTTCTACTGCTAACAGCTTGTTGGCTTGCTTTCTACTTAGTCTATGTTTCAGACCCATATAATAAAATTCTTTGTAACAGAACTTCTCAAAATCTTTATTTCAAAAGTGTTAATTAAATTCTCAGAGCTCTTTGCCATAGTCCAGGTTTCACTTCCATATACCAAAATTGGACGAATGCAGATCTGGAGGACTAGGGCATTCGTTTATGTCTGCATCCGCATTTTTCACCTTCTAGCTTTTATAACCTTACCAATAGCCAATATAGCTCTCGGGATCATATTATTACACAAGCCCCAAACATTATATCAAAATAAAATACTCGGTGCCAAATCAAGTATTAGGGTGATACTTCCTCGCCAGGAAAATATAAGGCCTCTGTGTGATTTGAATTTGAACACTTTAATTGGATAATTTACTTAAAATTACCGTAATTTTTATTTATAGGTAGGCCAAGAATGAGGTGGGAGAATGACATTAACTATGATTTTAGGGAGATGATTTATATGGGGTATGGTTAGCTAAGGGATTAGACGAGACCTATCTATTGAGTTCAATTCAACCGTATTTTAAAACTTTAGCTTGTAAATAATTTCTCATTAAATGTTGCCACTTTTACGTATTCTACACGGAAGACAGAAATTGCATAATTCATATTAACTGCAGGCCACGATTCCCTTGCTAAACACTTACACAAGATCAATATATTTTCTACAGGAAAATGCATTCTGTCCACCGCTGTGGTCTCGAGGAACCGTGCCCGGGTTCGATCCCCGGTCGGGGCAGTTTTTTTGGGTGAGGTTTTTATCGGGGTTTTTCCTCACCTGTAAGACAAATGTCAGGAAAACTTTAAGGTCCAAACGGTCCCCGAAATCATATGGCCATCATCATCATCACCCTTTTCATTATCATCATCATCCATCACCGGTGTGGAAAACAACGGGAAGCTACCACACCTAGAATTCGCTAGTAAAGCTGGAATCATAGCATGAAAATGCTATGATTGCAGTAAAAGACCTGCCCTCGGGCAGAATTACTATGGATGGATGCATTCTATGCAACTACAGTACTCAGGGAAAGAAATGGATGACGAGCACCTCAACAAATGTGCAGTCGTCAAGCAGGAGGAAACTTCCATGACTTCAAAGTACTGGAGAGCAAGACTGCTAATGACTTCAGCGTTAGATGCAGCACATTAGATTAGATTAGATTAGATTAGATTTATTTAGCCTGGTGGAGTTAAGGCCATGTGCCTTCTCTTCCACTCACCAGGACAAACATATATTACATCAGAATATAACAATCTTAATTAACTCTAATATTAAACACTAAGTAAAAATTTGATCAAAAGATATCTAATATATTACGATCTATAATACAACCAGTTAATATTAGTTAAAATTAAGACTAAAACTAATAATAAAATGTATACAAGCAAGGCATATTAAATTGTCCCTGTCTAGTATATAAAAAACAGGAAAATAATGAGATATAGAAAACCAATTTTACGATTATACAATGTTTAAAACAAAACAAATAAACATATTTGTTATTCTTAATATTATTTTCATAAATAATTAAATATATTAATATTGCTAAAAGAATACTATCAGTGAGGTGTATAAGTTAGTTTGTTATTAAATAATTCTTTAGTTTGTTTTTGAAGGATGTTATAGTTTGACAGTCTCTGACATAGGGCGGAACCAACCAACCAACCAACGTATTCCACGTAAATATAGAAGCTAAATATTATGTATAGGCTACGTTTGTTTAGTTCTTAATAGTTTGGTTTTATGTAATCTCTGTTTAAGATTCGAATCATCTCATACTATTCTTTGCTTACATTTAATTTTAAAGCTGGATTTTGAGCATCAAATATACATCTTTAACAGTTGATTATATATATATATATATATATATATATACTGTACTTGTATTTAGTATGACCATGGGTTCCCCATCGGAAACTGTTTATAACTCCATAATAAGGATAATATTGCTTGGATTTATTTTATTTACGCTCTGTATAATGTCTGTGGAGATATTATATCCTTCTCGGAACAGAAACCATTACAAAATCTGTTGAATTTTTCAAATTATTCCATACTAGGTAAACCCAGACATACTTCGCTATGACTCAATCTGATATGAAATGATTGGGAAAGTGTATAAAAGTATGCTAGTGAACATAGAATCACCGAGAAAATACCTAATTTAATTCAATATCCTGCCTTGTATTGCTGAAGTTATGTGGATTGAAATGAAACTATTAACTGTATCGCGCCTTGTATACAAACATACATGTATTCGAATACAACGTTGTGTAAAAATTTCATAATAATTAGGCTTATATTCCATCCATAGTAATTCTGCCCGAAGGCAGGTCCTACTGTAATCATAGCATTTTCATACTATGCTTGCAGCTTTACCATTGAATTGTAGGTGTGGTAGCTTCCCGTTGCTTTCCACACCGGTGAAGGGTGATAGTGATGATGATGATGATGATAAGGATGATGATGATGGCCATATGATTTCGGGGACCGTTTGGGCCTTAAAGTTTTTCTGACATTTGTCTTAGGTAAGGAAAAACCCCGATAAAAACCTCATCCAGAAAAACTGCCCCGACCGGGGATCGAATCCGGGCCCACTGCGTGACAAGGCAGCACGCTACCTCGAGACCACAGCGGTGGACTAGGCTTATATTAAATTTAATTTAATTATAACATCGAGGTTACACTGCCCTGATGATATGATGATGATAATAGTGGTTTACTCGAAGATATATATACTCGCAAATCTATTATGATGGTCATATGATGTTCGGGGACTGTTTGGGCCTTAACGTTTCCTGACATTTGTCTTAAAGGTGAGGAATAGACCCCGAAAAAACCTCACCCAGGAAACTATTCTGATCGGGGATCGAAATCGGGCCCGCTGCGTGATAGCCCGCTACCTTGAGACCACAGCGGTTAATTTGTGAAAAAAACATATCACATGTGACAACCATCACAGTGAGGCCTTAATAGGTATGTGTGTATGTGTTTTTTTTTATTAATACTGCATGCTCCATTACATGGTAACAGTACATGCATTCTATCAAACTATTACAATTTTATATTTACAATATTATGTAAAATTACAATATTATATACTGTTACAATTTTTCGAAATTTATCGAATTTATATAGTTTATAAATTCTTTTAAATAAACCTTCACTAAAATATTATTTGTTATTGGCCACTGTCCGCCTTTTAAACTAATATTATGTTTTAAAATGTAGTTTAAATGGATCACATATAGTTTAAATATAGTTTAAATGGATTCTTGACGCTATGTCGAATACATTGCAATGATTCCATATACTGTTCTTTAACATATAGATTGAGAGCAATTTGATGTATTTTTTTTTAGTTATGTTCCATCCATGTAATGCATATTTGATGAGAATGTTAAACATCTAGAATCTAGATAATATCTGATTCAGCTTTTTCAGCACTTTAGAAACACATATTGACCATGTAATTGTTTCATTGGCGTTTTAACAGAAGTTTTGTTTGTTTTGCTGCCCAAGTGCTTCTTCGCATTACAGAATGAAAGAACTAACTGTGTTTGTGTAAAACTTTTTTAACCGCTTAAAAGCCCTAATGTTCTGTTCTAAAACGGGAAGTTGATTTTTCTGCTAGTGTGCTGTTTATTTTATAGTGGCTCCAAAACCCTCAGCCAAATAACGTTTGTGTCGTATTGCAGTTTGCCTTTAACCGGTTAATATTACCCCTGATATTACCTCTTAACAAGGTGCCCAAGCTGAGCAAAACATTTCTTCCACTTACTTGTGTTTTGCACTCTTTTAACTTTACTATCTAACCTCTCTTCGTTAACTCTTGTTTTTTTCGACTCCGACGCTATTAGGGCATCCGAGGGCTTCTTTCCTTTATTTTCTTTTCTTCTCCAGAAAAGCCTGACCAGAGGCTATAAGATGGCAGCCTCATCACTGGTCTTGCCTTCCTTTGGCCAGCAACCAATCGGAGGGAGTATTATTATGCTTTCAAGTCTTATACGAGAATTTCCCGGAAGGATCAAAACGCTGGAGGGAAAATTTTCTATAGGATCGTAACAGGCCTTGGCCAAATACTTGGAAGGAAGAAGAAGAAGAACAAAATTAAGAAAATATGGGTTAAGTATCTTCATTTACATTTAATCTCGTAATGAATGACCTTCTTCTAAACATACATTCCTTAAAAATTATATTCAGCCGCTAACTTGAGAATTTAGGATATCCTGCAGAATCCTTAATTTCATAATAGGCAACTTGAACTAATTATTCCCATATTTTATCATTAAGAGTTCTTAAAAAATCACGAATCCATAATGGAAACCAGGGGAATGGGCGATTCACAACCAATTACTCAATCGTGAAATGATTCACGAAACGTTAACGCTAAATTTCGCCAAAGAAAAAAAACACACACACACACACTCGCACCTACACTCTCACAAACACACATACACACAATGTCACCAAAATGTTCTTCCCATCTGTACAAGATCGAATAAAGCAGAAGATCCCTCTCGATGGACAAATTACGACCTTTCTATCCGGACATGGGCAGACAAGACAGTATTTCCATCGATTTAAAATAGTGCAAAGTGAAATGTATAAGTGTGGGCAATATATACAAAATGTGGACCATTTAATATATGAGTGTTCTATATTAAACACTGAAAGAAACATTTTAAAACATAATATTAGTTTAAAAGGCGGACAGTGGCCAATAACAAATAATATTTTAGTGAAGGTTTATTTAAAATAATTTATAAACTATATCATCATCATCATAGTACATTCACGAATTTAGGCCATTTGTTGACCTGTTTCGGCCTCAAGAGAAACACCATCCAGAAGTCTTTTGAGTGGACGTCCTGGTCTTCTTCTTCCTGCAGGTTGATATCTTAACATTAGTTTGGGTATTCTGTGATCTTCCATTCGATGAACATGTTGTATCCATCTTGACTTATAATCAGATATAAACTATATAAATCCGATAAATTTCGAAAAATTGTAACAGTATATAATATTGTAATTTTACATAACATTGTAAATATAAAATTGTAATAGTTTGATAGAATGCATGTAATGTTACCATGTAATGGAGCATGCAGTATTAATAAAAAACACATACACACATACCTATTAAGGCCTCACTGTGATGGTTGTCCGTTTATATAATAAATAATAGTTTTAAAAAACTAAAACAACACGCTGTATTAGAAAACCGAACTAAAAAAATGAAAAATAATTTTAATTTCCAACACGCTTGGGATAAATAATTTTACCATCAAAAGCGTGGGGTGCTCTTTATAAATTAATATATTTGATAATAAACAGATATTGGTATAAGTAAAGTCTCTAAGAAGAAAATGTAAAAATCATAAAAAGCACCCCACGCTTTTGATGGTAAAATTATTTATCTCAAGCATGTTGGAAATTAAAATTATTTTTCATTTTTTAGTTCGGTTTTCTAATAAAGCGTGTTGTTTTAGTTTTTTAAAACTATTATTTGTTTATTTTTTAGTTTTAATATTTTACAGAATAAGATAAAAATGTAAATATCTGTAAATTTGATTCTATTGTAGTATGAGCTGAAAATAATACTCTTCTAAAAAAAAAACCTCCCAGCCGGATTTGAACCAGCGACCTATGTATTACAGAAATTATATACTAGTAGAGTGTACCGCTCTACCAATTGAGCTCTTACAACGATTGACTAAAAAGTTGACAAGTACGCAACCTATTATACCAGTTTTCATTTTTTTTATTTTCTGATGATTCTGGCCTGGATTCTAGAACCAAAATATGAAATTATTGTATTGTCACGAGTCCTTTACAAGTACACACAGTTTCAAGTCGATCCAATGTTTCTAAGTGGGTGAAAATCGTGTTCAAAAATTCCGTTACATAGATACAAAGACACTTTTTTATTTTCTGATGATTCTGGCCAGGATTTTAGAAAACAAATATGGAATTATTATATTGTCACGGGTCCTTTACACGTATACAAAGTTTCAAGTCGATCCAATGTTTCTAAGTGGGTGAAAATCGTGTTCAAAAATTCCGTTACATAGATAAAAAGACACTTTTTTTTATTTTCTGATGATTCTGGCCATGATTTTAGAAACAAAATATGGCATTTTTGTATTGTCACGGGTCGTTTACAAGTATACAAAGTTTCAAGTCGATCCAATGATTTTAAGTGGGTAAAAATCGCGTTAAAAGATTCAGTTACATAGATACAGGTCAAGCTAATATAAAGCGTGTAAAAACAGGTGCCGCGCGACAATACTTGACAATGATTAACATGCGGAATTATTTTAGTGGCGGTAGTCGGCATCTTTGTATTTAATTATACACAACAGCTGCGGGGAAACAAAGCGAGCCGCTGGACAACCATCATAGTGAGGTGATAATGCCTTCACAGACACACACACACACGAATATATATATATATATATATATATATATATATATATATATAAATTTCGTGTCACGTTGTTTGTCCGCGATAATATCCTAAACTACTGAACCGATTTTAATAAAATTTTGCACACTGTGTGCAGTTTGATCCAACTAGAGACTTAGGGTAGTTTATAACTAAATTTATAGTCGCATTATTTTTTATTGCAAGTTATTTGTTTATTATTTAACAAAGAGTTATAGTTATCTGTGAGTTCCACACGATTCTAACAGATGGCGATGTAATTATCTGTGAGTTCCATACGATTCTAACAGATGGCGGTGTAAGGTAATTTGGTAAGGTAATTGGTTTATTATTTAACAAAGAGAGATCTAGATGGTTGCAACCGCGAATTTCAATTGAATTACAAATATAGATTATTTCATAATATAAGTGTGTTAAGTGTTTATTTTATTTTCAATATTATGTTATGCTTATTGTGAATCACCCTGTAGTTTAGCTAGTCGTTTTTTTCAGATTGGTACCACATTCAGCTTGATTTTTAGCCCTTTTCTTCCTTCTCCTTCCTAAATCGCGTAAATCGTTTTCTATAATCTCACCTCTATCTGGAGCGACTTCAAAAACTTATCACTTTTTTAATCCATTAAGTTCCTCCTCTTACTCCTAGTATCCATTCTCCTAGTATTCTCCCCTCTGAATTATTTTAACTTGATAGAAGTCACGATATTAGATTCTCATAGCTAGTGCAATGGAATATTCAGAAAATGTATTGTTCTTCAATTAGTTTCAATTTTTTTTCTGAAGAAAAAAATTGCATTAGCCAGAAATATGCCTTGCGACTTTCTTTTAACACATTTCATTTTTATAGTGATTCCTAAGATATTTAAAACTCAAATTGTATAGCTCGCACTCTAAACTGACGGGTACGTGATGTCATTGTTGTACTTTGGGAAAACCAGAGGTGAATTAGAACTACTAACTGGCTTAAAAATGTCATCTGATCTGTTGTTACTGAAGAGGCATTTCAAATGTGAATTTGTACTTTGAAGTGATTCTAAGTTAAGTAAAACTTAACGCGTGTAGCACACGACAAGAACTATCTCAACACTGATACAAACAACAGAGACATATTTTTTCAAGGTCTATTTAGAGGAATAAGTACCTCTTAGGCTATAAGACGATAAATAAGTAACCAGCATATACAGTAAAACGCGTCTTAGCTGGAACCTTTATAAGAAGGAAACCTGTAGAAATGGAAAGAAAAAAAATCTCCAGAACGATTTATAAGATTTTATATATACAATCGTCCTGTATAAGCCGGAAACCTTCATAACACAGAAACGGAATGGTTTTTAAAGTACCTCAGTAAGACGGGAAATTATTCTTAAGCACGTTCTAATTACAGTATTAATAACCACACGTGAAAATTCTGCATACGACGCTTTCCGCATTATATCGTTTTACCTTCTTGTGTTGTCTTTATATTGCGGGGATACCCTTGCTTATGTGTGACTGCGGGGAATCCCTAGCTTTTCCTTGCCTGTTTACGTTACCTGCGAGGGAGTTGGGAAACTCTTCAGTCTTCCTGTAGTTGAGTTCCTTCTCGCTATTGTGTAATAAAGTTGTTTTGTATTGCCAAGCAAACTGAGCCGTGTTACACTTTTTGTCTGTATTTTAGTTCTATACGTTATGTCTTCAAATCGTGATGTAAAACCCTTACATTGCGTGAGAAAATTCAAGCTTGTAATTTGGGAACCCTTTATAAGAAGGAAAACTGCCAAGACCGAAATATATTTAAGGAACCGTTATGTTCCTTCATAGACAGGTTTTACTGTAATATACATTTGGTTTAGCTAGAGTATATCAGGTTTATTAACTACCTGTATGGGTGAATGTTCATTGAAAGCAAACATGAGTAAGCTTAGGTAAGTGGTTTTAATGTTTAAAATACTTTGAAAGTCGTGACTCCTATAGTTGCCCCAGTTACTTAAGTTTTACTTGAAAGTAGAAACAAAGCGTTTGAGTTATTGCAACACTATAATGATCGCATACAATGTTAGAATTAGGTCCACCGCTGTGGTCTCGAAGAAGCGTGCTGCCTTGTCACGCAGCGGGCCCGGGTTCGATCCCCGCTCGGGACAAGTTTCTTGGGTGAGGTTTTTATCGGGGGTTTTCCTCACCTGTAAGACAAATGTCAGGTAGGATACTTTAAGGCCCAAATGGTCCCCGAACATCATCTGGCCATCATTACCATTAATCGATACTAGTAAAATTCATGGTGATTTTCCGTTGAGGTATTAGTTCACAGTAATATAATGTACGGTTAAAAACTATAATATAGTTACCTTGTAGGTCCGTCTCCTCAACTTAAGTTCTTTTAAAACTCTGTAGGCCTTTCGGGACTAGTCCCATCATCAGCAGAATGCATTAGGTCTGTTCTTGTTGATCCTTGTTGAAGCACTGACTTGGTTGTGAGAATTTTGTACAGAGGATTGTATGGATTAGGTGTGTATTCATTGAGAATCAGGTTGCTGTTGATTTCTCTTAGGATTGCGATTTCCTCCAGTATATTTATTCTCATTGGAATGTTTTCTCTATGTACTATTGTGAGGGTGTTATCGATGTTATGCATATGGTGTCCAGCTGACACCCTCACAATAGCACATAGAGAAAACATTCCAATGAGAATAAATATACTGGAGGAAATCGCAATCCTAAAAGAAATCAACAGCAACCTGATTCTCAATGAATACACACCTAATCCACACAATCCTCTGTACAAAATTCTCACAACCAAGTCAGTGCTTCAACAAGGGTCAACAAGAACGGACCTAATGCATTCTGCTGATGATGGGACTAGTCCCGAAACGCCTACAGAGTTTTAAAAGAACTTAAGTTGAGGAGACGGACCTACAAGGTAACTATATTATAGTTTTTAACCGTACATTATATTACTGTGATTACCATTAATGTCAAATTCACCTCATTAGATTAAGTTTGGGTTTAAGGGCTCTCCTGGCGCATCATTACCCATCGTCATCACCCATCGTATCATTGGGGCAGCGTAACTCCGCCTTCCAGGTTATATATTTCTTGGGTCTAGAAGGCAATGGTGATTCTTCGAACAACAGTTCAAATTTTATCATAACAGTACGGTAGTCTATGCCATGAAGACCTAAAAGATTTGGACACAATGATTGTCAGCCTACTGTAAAATAATATAGGATAGGTCGTCCAAATTTAGCTCCAGGGAAGTTCATCATCAGCATCATCAACAACAAGGATTAAGCAAAATGGCCTGTTCCGATCTCATTATAGGTCGAATTGGTCTTCCGAACATTCTTCTCCCTTTTGGTTTATAATTATACATTCTTCTTGGTATGCGCTGTACATTCATTCGTAATACGTGCTGAAGATAAGCATTTTGATAATATTTTATTCTTTCACAGAGATTAAATATATTAAGTTCTGTTCTTATATCTTCGTTTTTTCTTTTTATCGGTCCTTTGGTATCCTGCTATTGCTCTCAACATCTTCATTTCAGCAGCCTCTATTTGTTTACTATCTGCCTTTGTTAATGTCCAGGTTTCACATCCATAGATAAGAGATGGAACTGCCAATACTTTGTAAAACTTCAGAATAGTTTCTTTTCTACTCTTATTCAATAAAGTACGTTTAATTGTGCCACATAGATAATTGAATCGTTGTATTTTAGTGTGTTTATCTAAATTTCTGTCATTGCCTAAATGACATCCCAAATAATTAAAATTCTGAACTTGGTCTATAATTACATTGTTTATCATTATTTTTGTTCTTATTGCACATTTTCCTTTCAGAGCTAATATTTTTGTTTTAGATGTAGATATTCTTAAACTGTATTTTAGAGAGATATTATTTAAAGTATAAAGGAATTGTTGTAAAGCATTTTCTGATGCTGTCATTATTACTTGATCGTCTGCAAAAAGCAGAGTTGTCAATACACTATTTATATTAATTTGTTCTTGCCATTCATCTCCAAGGAAGTTCCCAATATTAATTTATAGAAAGCTTCGCTTAGGCTTACAGTCAGGAGACTATAAGTGAAAAAATGTCTCCACTCCCTTTGCTGTCCAGGGTCGACCTGGGAATTCCACTTAATTTATTTTGTCTCGTGCTACTTGCCCACACAATTTAATATCATGTTACTGAACATATTGGGTTTTCTCTTTGTAACGCTGAAATAAAAACGTAACTCCTGGAATGTAGGTTGAGATTGTATAAACTGCATATTTTGGTTTTGTGTTGCCAAACGGTATAAAAGTGATTTAATTATGTAGAGTAGGAACAGGATAATATAATTGGTAAACACGAGAAGTAATAAACACCCACGTTTGCCTTACTGGGGTATCGACAGGAATTACACTCCCACCACTACACCTACGCTGAATTCTTAAAGGGAAACAAGATTCGTGTGACCATCACGAAACGTTTTTAACAATCATCTGCTATTCTCCATCAAGGACAACTTTTTTCTTTTAAATTCTACAGCTGCATGGATGTTATTTAAATTAAACAAGAATACGGTACTGCCACTCCTGCAATGCACCTGATACAGTATAATATTATAGTTTTTTTTTGTATTCATAGTACTATTGGCCGATAGCGAGGAGATACTAAAGGCCAACATGCACACTATTGAGTAACACTAAGAAATCAGGACTGGAATTAAATATCAATAACACTAAATACTCGTATATGGTCACACGTAGAAATTCATTATATAATGGAAATGGACAGCTAATGACAAATGAGGGAAATTTTGAGGAAGTGGCTGAATTCAGGAACAATAATCACAAACAGGAATGAGATGCACAAAGAAATTAAACATAGGCTCAATTCTGGAAATGCGTGGTATTATGCATTACAGAGACTCTTGCCGTCTCATCTCTTTTCAAAACACGATAAACTGAAAATATATAAAACTATTATTCTACCAGTTATATTATATGGATGCGAAACATGGACTCTTACTTTAAGGGAGGAAAGGGGATTCAATTATTTGAGAATAAAGTTCTTAGGAACATTTTTGTACCAAAGAGAGATGAACAGACAGGAGAATGGAGAAGACTGCATAACAGTGAACTACATGGTCTTTATAGGAAGCCACATATAATGAGAACAGTTAAGTCTCGTAGACTGCGATGGGCAGGGCATGTGGCACGAATAGAGAATGAAAGACGTGCGTGGAAGCTACTTGTAGGAAAACCAGAGGGAAAACGCGCAGTTGATAGACCAAGAATGAGGTAGGAGAATAACATTAACTATGATTTGAGGGAAGTAGATTATACAGGGGATGATTGAAAAACATTGGCTCAGGATAGGGATGCATGGAGAGCTTATGTGTGCGCAGCCATTAACCTACGGTTTCGATAGTGCCAGTGAGTTAGTTAGTTATAAGGTATTACCATTCCTGCAATGCACCTATACCTCCTCCATATGTAATATAGTTTTTGTATTCATATTCTCACACATAGACACACACACACACACACAGATAAAGGTATTGTATATAAATATATGAATGGAAAGAAAAATTGATAAATTATAATGATGGATATATACGAGTAGTTTTATATGTTTGAAATTACATGCATTTAAAACAGTATGCGACCCTATAAATAAAAAAAGAAAATTAAAATTTTGCGGAACTGTAGTCGTACCAATCTTTCTTTATAAGAGTGAAAATATGGTTGTAAAAAAACAGTTAGGCCTATCTGAAAATTACAGGCAGCAGAAATGGCATTTCAAGTCGTGGATCCGATATAAATTTTATGAACTAGTGCACTTTACGAAAGTAATATTTATAAGAAAGATAAAAAAACTAATATTATAACAAAAAAGTTTCATCCATTATTTAATAATCAAATTAATCCTAATAAATTAACAATTCTGAAACTATTAAAAGGCTGCACAGGAAAGGATAAAATTAGAAATGACATTAGAAAAGAACTAAAGTATAATATATAGAAAATAAACTAGAAGATTACAGGTAGAACGGAAAACCGATAGATCTATAAGAAGAATACAAGAAAGAAATAGTTTTGTTAATCAAGATGAAAGAATATCTTGAAAGACCGAAAATAAATAGAGAATACTTTAATGAAGCAGGCACTTGTGTGATTACCATTAAGTCTTGCGTTTATGATTACGAAGATTTTGTTTCAGCAGATATATATATATATATATATATATATATATATATATATATATAGCGAGAGAGAGAGAGAGAGAGAGAGAGAGAGAGAGAGAGAATGCCTGATTTTTGACTAACCGAACCCAAGTGAACGTGCCCAAGTCGCAAAGAGCCGACATATGCTGAGTGAAATTTCATTAAGGAGTTTATTGGATCTATTATTGTTTTAGAGAAATTAAAAATTTAATAAGGTTATGGCTATTCCTTGTTGTTACATGGCTTCCAGAATTGGACTTCGACTAAAAATCAACTAAAATACTAAAATCTGTAGAAATGAGTTCTTAACAGCAGATTGTAAGAATACAAACAAAAAAATCGACCATACTTACAAGATGGATCAAGAATTTGTAACAAAACAGTTATTCACATATAGTAAAGGAATTTATTGACATTTCAAAAGAAGAAATACATTTTCATTGCGCACGGGCCTGCTTGGCCGTACGTGCACGGGTTATTCATGAATAAAATTAAAATATATAAACAAATACATGACTATACACCAATATTCATACATAAAAATAATGTGTAAGTCTACGTCTACAGTACATACACAATAATACACATCTAAACTCGTGCATAAAAAACCATGTATATATACAAGAAAAGTTTCTCGTTTTGTACAATAATAAAAAATGTTACAGAACAGATTGAAAAAAAAACACATACATCCACACACACACACAAACACACACACACGTACTCACTCGCACACACTTACTCACACACACACACACACACACACACACACACACACTTAATCACTCACACACACGCGCGCGCGCGCATACCACTGCGCCCCGCAGACAACAAATGCACTAGCAGGCTATTCAACGAGGACTACTTTATTCGTACATAAGCCAGATGGGTATAGATGTATGGGACGGCCGAGAGCATGATCGATCAATTTTCTACATGAGACCGGAATGAATCTTTTGCAGTGAAAAAGGTGATGATGATTGTTTTAGAGCCATAAATTGTATAACTGAGAAGGAGATTCATAAACAATCACATGTCACTAGAAAACCTGAACTAGATGCCATTACCAACTCCTGACTCGGTTAATTACCCCAGATCAGACGCTGTCAAAAGCATAGCCGTTTGAATAATTAAGCAAGAATGTGATATATTTTAGATAAGCTAAGATTCTCATTAGATTCTATAGCTGATGATAACACTGAGCAACAAAAAAACTTTTTTTTGTCTCAGAAAGAAAGATATGTGATTCTGACAGTATTTTTCCCTAAATTCAAATATGATATGGTTTTCCCCATCACGCAAGGTTTCCGAAAGACAGGAATTTATAATTTCAAACACTTTAATGTTTTCTACTTTCGTAACTACAGAATATTCGAACATTCGGACTCACCTAGAAAGTAAGAAATGACGATTTTCTGCTATATTTCGCTTATGGATCATCCCTCTTGATGGTCCAACAATAATCGGCCAGCATATTAGAATTCCATTTGCCTTGATATCTCTTTTCCATAGCTGAAATCTCCTGAGTTAGCGCATTTGGTTTTATTTTACAATGGACATATAGACGAAAAAACGTTTATTAAAAAAATAAATATTTAAATCCATTAATTGAAATGGAAATAAAAAAACTGTGAGGTGAGTGATGGAGAAATTCCGAATACATATTTGAAAACACGATAAAAAAACTGCATTACGTACAACTATTGGTACTCATGAGACAAAAATCTTGTTGACCAGTGATAATTAAGCAAGAGTGTGATATATTTTAGATAAGCTAAGAATGTCATTAGGTTCTATTGCTGATGATAATGGAAGAGAAACCTGGAATAATGATAAAGCTGCATACACTTAAAAGAATAGCGTGTAATAATAGAAGCGTAATATCATCTTGGCATTCTAGATCATTAGAGAGGTAAGTTGAAGTGAGGACAAGAATAAAACGCTTTCAAGAGGTAAAATAATATTGTTCTAGCATGTCGTGTTTCACTAATAATGCTATAGAGAAGAAAAATAAACTGAACGGAAGGACATGGTCTGAAGAAATAACAATATTTATTCTTTATTATTTAATTATTTTACTATATATATATATATATATATATATATATTTGACTTAATTTAACCTAACGACCAATCTCGAGTGGATTGTAACTCTGGATTATATACATACATTTTTATCTCACGATAATATGGAGATCGTCCCCGGATGAGTGACCATCTCAATGACGGGGTCAGTTCCGAGACAACACGAACATTTAAAACAAGACATACACAATTCACTCTAAATTAGAATATTGGTGATTATGATAGCACATATTATTCGTGTACTATTTTCGTCTTAAAGTTCCTTGGCATTTTTATTACAGGTTGGTGATAAAAATCCCAGGAAACTTCATCCTGAACTTATCCCGATCGAGAATTAAATTTGGCCTCGCAGCATCCGAGGTAACAGCGGTGAACATCATTTTACTGTGTACATAAAAAAATGTAACTCCGAAATCTGCATGAATAACTAAATGATATACCTGCAGGGGTACAGGTTAACTTCAATTACATGATACCACATTCTTTTCATTCCTGTTATTTTACAGTCTAGTAAGAAGTAATTGTCTGGACTTAATATATAGATCGATAGATATATCATCGATAGATTAATGTCTTTGACATCGTCCGATTTCTAATAGCCAATTTTGTCGGTCCGTCCAATCTCCTGGTTATAGATGTTTCTCCTTCATGTATAAATATATTCTCTGACTCCAGGAGGTTTTAGGTCTTCCTCTGCCTCGTATTCCCTCAGGTTTCCATTCCAAAACACGTTTTGGTACCCGATCCCCTTCATTTCGCTGGACATGTCCGTAGCATCTCAATTGCTGAGTTTTAATAATCTAAAATAGTTCTTCAATCTTCATTTTCTCCCTTATAACTGAGTTTCTATCTTTTTTTTCTCTTCTTAAAATTCTTGCTGCCCTTCGTATAAAATCGATTTCCGTTGCCAAAATATACTTATTTGTTTTTTGTTGTTAATGGCCGAAGTTCTGCTCCATAAGTAATTATGATTTTAATAATTGCATGATATATATTCATTTTATTTTTATTACTTAATATATATATATATATATATATATATATATATATATTATTGCAGATTTTCGCGGATATAAGTATGAATGAGAAAGTTTTTTTTGGGTTTTACGCGTCTTGGATTCAAGGAATCATTCCTTGATAATGGCATGTGGGATCATGCCGAAACGTCGGAGTCAGTGGCCAGGGGCCGACCTTGAATCCAAGACGCGGAAAACCCAAGAAAACTTTCTTATTCATATATATAAAAGCAATTAGTGTTCTAAATTATAATTGGTGGAACAAAAATATTACAAAAAATATAAAACTACAGATGTATAGAACGATAGTTGAAAGTATTTTAATAAATAATTCAGAAACTTGGCAAATACTATAGTAAAAAAAGTGACAGAATATTAAGTGCAGAAATGGATATTTTGAAAAGATTAAATTGAAAATCTCGAATGCAAATAATAAGAAATAAAGATATAAAAGAAATTATGGGAATGCAAAAGTAATTAGATATCATTGATTTAATAGAAAAGAAAAAAAATACAATGATATGGCCATATTAGGAGAACAGCAGAACAAATAGTATCAAAATTTATTATGGAATGGATACAGAGAGAGAAAATAAGAAAGGGACAACTGGTGAAGATTTGGATGGAGGGAGTACAAGCAGCCATGAATACTCAGGATTGAAACCGAACCATTGAATGGACAGATGAATGGTGTCTGGTTTCCGGAAGACGCGACAGCTGTTATGATAACAGATTTGACCACACATAAACACACACACACACACACAAACACAAAACTTAATGGCATGAAAATAAAAATAAACGTCAGAATAGGGATTTCAACTAGAGACCTCCAAATCTATATGTTAGCGCATCATCGAATGCGCCACTCAGGCGTCCTAGCACAAATATTTATATTTCTTCATTATATTTAATTCCCTATCATGTTATATTTATTTACTATTACAAAAGGTTTAAGGCAAGGTTGCAATTTATCTGTAAACTCTATCCAAAATTTAACTCGAAAGAGTGCTAAGAGACTGGAGGGAAAAATGTCAAAAAATGGGCATACCTATCCAAAATACACATGCATATTCACTAAATTTTGCAGATGACCAGGTATTAATAGCACAAGACCACGATGACATAGAATATATGGCTACAAAACTAAAAGAAGAATATGAAAAATGGGGGCTTTATACAAACATTGAGAAAACTAAATATCTGTGTATAGAAGAAGAAATGGCAAATATAAATTTCGACAGTGGAGAAGAACTAAAACCTAGTATTCAATGCACTTATTTAGGAACAAAATTAGACCATTTAGGCGATAACACAGTGGAAATTCAAAATAGAATCGCACAAAAAAAAACAAGTAATAGATGCTTTAAACCCTGTTTGGTGGAGCAAAAATATTACAAAAAATAGAAAATTACAAATATATCAAACCATAATTCAGAGCATTTTAACATATCGCTCATTTGCTGCAACAACGTCATAACTTAAAAAAACATAATTTTTCAGGAAAAGCATTTAAAGGTTTGAAATCCATATACCTTTGCCTGTATTTGACATAAATATCAAATTAATATACCAACTCATTGTATACAATAGCTTATGCCGTTCTTCCTGAATATAGAACTGAGTTTTGTCTTTCATGTGGTACCAATAACTCAAAATCGACAATTTTTTAGTTATGACGTTGTTGCAGCAAATGAGCGATATGGTGCTGAAGTCTGGCAAATTCCTACCAGGGAAATGAAAATAATTTTAAGTGCAGAAATGGATGTTTTAAGAAGATCAGCTGGAAAATCTAGAATGGATAGAATACGAAATAAAGAAATAAGGAAAATTATGGGTGTACAAGAGGAGCCGGATATCATAGACATTATAGAAAAGAAAATATTACAGTGGTATGGCCATGTCAAAAGAATGCCAGAACAAAGATTGCCTAAAATTGTTATGGAATGGATCCCAATGGAAAGGAGGAAGACCGAAGAAAACTTGGATAGAAGGGGTACAAACAGCTATGAATATCAGAGGATTGGAAGAAGATCAATGGATGGACAGATAGGAATGGCGTTTGGTTTCCGGAAGACGGCGGCAGCTGCCATGATACCGGATGATGATATATATATATATATATATATATATATATATATATATATACTTTATTTATTTATTTATTTATTTATTTATTTATTTATTTATTTATTTATTTTATATACATTATTGAATAACCCTATTAGTAAAATTCACTTGCATATTCGTGTTGAGTCTAGCATAATTTTATGTTAGTATAGAAAATAAAAATGGCAGAAAAAATGAAAATCTTGTTTACGATGACATAGATAAAAGTAAATAGGCTAGATACAATTAAGATAGATGTTAGATAACTGGATATCGGTTATATGAACTCTATTCAGTTGGTTGAGAATAACCCAGAGAAGGGCGTTAGTGAATGCGTCATGGGTTCCAGAAGTCATAGAATTATAGAATGTAAAAATATATGTTTCATTATGTTTAAATTTAAATTTACGGATTTCAAAGCATTAAGTTTTTGGATAATGCAGTTTATAATTGCAGATCTTTGTCTTAATCCGTGTTAGTTGAAGTAAATATTTTTCATAGCGGAAATTCTCTTGGGAACAAGAACACATTGAAAGCTCGGAAATGCTCTGTGGCATAATTAATTACAGTAAACAAAGTTTGCCTAATGCATATGCATATATAACTGTAAGCGAAGTTGGTGCGCACGACCAGTAAGGTCTGCCCTCATTCATCAAAGAGGTTGGATCGATACTTACTCAAAAGAGAGATGTGCACAAAAACTTACAAAAAACTGAACTCAAACTTGAAAAAAAAATACTGTTAAAATATGTTGTTAAAATAGTTACATTCGTAGAGTAAAATCATCTTAAAATTTAAAAAAATATTTAAACATATGTATTATATAAAACAAAGTACACTTCGTTATATATGATAATGTGTGTGTGTTCTAATTCCACCCATTGGACATCACGTTCTTCGGGTACCACTCTGGGCGGATAGATGGCGTTATTGTGGTCTATTTTTAAATTACACACCATTTCGGCAGATCAGTTTACGTATTAACTAACTAACTCACTGGCACTATTGAACCCGGAGGTTCATGAACGCGCGGACATAAGCTTTCCATACATCCCTATCTTGAGTTAATGTTTTCCAATCATCCCCTGTATAATCTACTTCCCTCAAATCATGGTTAATGTTATTCTCTCATCTCATTCTTGGTCTACCAACTGGGCGTTTTCCCTCTGGTTTTCCTACAAGAAACTTCCAGGCACCTCTTTCATTTACCATTCGTGCCACATGTCCTGCCGATCGCAGTCTACGAGACTTGACTGTTCTCATATCTGGGTTCCTATAAATACCATGCAGTTCACTGTTATGTAGTCTTCTCCATTCACCTGTCTGTTCATCTCTCTTTGGTCCAAAAATTTTCCTAAGAAATTTATTCTCAAATACTCGTAATCTCTTTCCTCTCTTAAAGTAAGAGTCCATGTTTCGCACCCATATAATTTAATTGGTAGAACAATAGTTTTACATATTTTCAGTTTAACGTTTTTTGAAAGGTGTTGGGACGGCAAGAGTCTCTGCAATGCATAATAGCACGCATTTCCAGAATTCAGCCTATATTTAATTTCTTTGCACATCTCATTCCTATTTGTGATTATTGTTCCTAGATATTTGTATTCTGCCACCTCCTCAAAATTTTCCTCATTTGTCATTAGCTGTCCATTTCCATTATATGATGTGTTTCTATATGTGACCATGTATTTAGTTTTATTGGCATTTACTTCCGGTCCCAATTTCTTAGTGTTACTCAATAGTGTGTGGGTGTTGTTCTTTAGTATCTCCTCGCTATCGGCCAATAGTGATACATCATCAGCATAAACTAACAGCTTATTAATACCATCGAATTGTAGGCCTTCTTCTTCTTCTAAAGATTTACGTATATGATATATTATTGTATTTGTGGAAAGATGAGTGTACGTTTATGTACTGTAGTGTGTGTTGTATGAGGAATGATGACGTAGAGAAGAGAGAATGTACACTCACGTAGCATACTCCTATCGAGAAGCACCAAGGGGGCCGTTAGGCCTAAGGTCCCCATCCGACGGACGAATTGCTACCAACAGTGCCACATGCTTTCTCAACATAATACATGTGTACTACTGAGAGGTTTGCAATTTAATGAACGAATCTGGTGCATAATCTAGCGATTAAAAATTGTACACCACCACCTCTCCTGTTCTCGTGACTGACAATTTTTCAACTAAATTAACTAAATTTAATTTGACAATTAACATTTTCAAACCCGCGGGTATCGAACCCAGGTCAGCTAGTCAGGAAGCAGGCATGCTAACACCTGAGCCAGCAAGGCGCACTTATACACCTTAAGTAGAACTGTAAATCAACATTACTCTGATGACCAGCTTCATGACTACTGTTCATGAGGTCCCGTGTTCAAGTCCCGGTCAAACCATAGGAATTTTTCCTTAAAGGGAATTATTCCTGTGATTGCCGATGGTCTGGAATTTAGGTTAAGGTTAGGTTAAGAACTCTCCTGGCACTTCATTATCATTTATCACCCATCGTACCATCGGAGTAATGTAACTCTGCCTTCCAGGTGCCCCAACCTAAGAAATCAATTATAATTCTGCCAATGCTAGGGGAGAAAGCCAGAAATGTCATAAAAGACACAATCTGGTGGCATTAGACAAAAAGATGACTTTGATTGCGCATAAACCTTGATTTGAAAAGAAGAGCCAAGGCCGATTGAATGGATTCAGATCTTAGCTCGGAATATAGTGTGCTCTACCAACCGCAGTATAAGGCTGTTGTCCAATGGATGTAAATAATGTTGCTTCAATTTGATTTTACAGATTTTTTTTATTGAATCTCCAATAATGCGAACCCTGTTTCACCATCCGGTATGTTAGAGTTATAGTTACAATACAATTAATTATTTACCGTAATTTAGAGTATGGTTAATTTCTAGCGTTACATAATAACGTAATATGAAAAATTAAATAAATTAACAAACCAAAAAACTATATCAAAGTCAAGTCACACAGCTTTCTATATTATCCCTTCTTACATAAAATATTTGACAAAGGCAGTTGAAATCTGTTACGGCAAGAACCTAATTTTTTAATAAATTCGTGTCTTTTGGAATCAGATGCGGGGCACAATTAAATAGTTCATATACCAGCTCGATCGTAAACAATGAAGTCATTCTTATTCGAGAAAAGTTTCAAACTTTGAAAAATGTCAGAAGGGTTCCACCTCATACAGAGAGTTTTCAGGCTCGAATAAATTCCAAACTTTGTATATAAAAATTCAGCTTGCATAAGTTTGTAGCCCAAGGGACTTCTAAATCCCTGAGACGATGTTCATGAAAAATTGCATAAACATGTTTCCAAGTACGCCGAGTGTTTAGTCGCTATCTATTAAGTTCTAAACCCTTTAGATGCAGGAGTTCACATGAAATGAAAATTAAAAGGTCATTGTAGAGGTCGCAATTTTCGATGTTTCACAACAAAACTCAGTGTATATTATTAAAAGAAAAATTCCAAGCGCGAGAGGCCTAGAAGGCCCTTGGCCTACCAGCCGGCTGCACATGTGTTAATCACAGAGGTAGACGATCATCTAGCCAGTGTAGGGGTGACATGTGGTCAGCATATTGGGTACCCCAGCCTTTGTAGCTGGTCTTCTCAACCTGGAGTCTTTTTGTCTCAGAAAGAAAAATATGTGATTCTGATAGTATTTTTCTCCTGAATTCAAATATGATATCGGTTTTTCTCCATCACGCAAGGTTTCCGAGAGACGCAAACACTTTAACATTTTCTAAATTCGTAACTATACAATATTCGAACATTCGGACTCGCCTAGAAAGTAAGAAATGACGAGTGTCTGCTATATTTCGCTTGTGGAGCATCCCTCTTGATGTTCCAACAATAATCGGCCAGCATATTAGGATTCCATTTGCCTTGATATCTCTTTTCCATAGCTGAAATCTCCTGATGAAAGAGTTTCCCGTGCTCATCGCTCACTGCGCCAAGATTTTCCGGGAAGAAATCTAGGTTTATTAAAATATAATTATTTAAATCGATTAATTGAAATTGAAATAAAAAACTGTACTGTGGGTGATGGAGACATTCCGAATACATATTTGAAAGCACGATAAAAAAACTGCATTGAATACAACTATTGGTACTCATGAGACAAAAATCATGTTGACCAATGTTATTATAGCTACCCAAACGCCTCATGATGCTGGGTGGGCACCGGTCCCATACTGCCCGAAATTCCATGATAAAATTTCTTCCCCCGTGAGGACTCTGCACCAAGGCTTCTTGCCTTAATCACTCGGCTACGGAGCGGGACTTATTAAAAATAAACCAAGATAGATATTATCCAAACCCCAGTGAATTAGGACCATTAAAAGTGGGGGTTTACCTGAAATCCAAAAATAAGAATTGACTCTAGCAAACCGCAATGTTTGGTTCATTGCAATATATAAATTTGTGTATACGGCGAGTGTTTTAACTCCTATTTTGCTAAAAAAAATATGTAGGAGTTTACCTGTAACGAAAAATTAAAAATCATATTTCATTTATTTAGCCGTACGAGCACACGCCGGGATTCACCTAGTAATACGTAATATAAATTGTTTGCATAATTATTTGCGATGTCAGCTTGTGAGCGCATCCTACGCAAAAATGATGCGAAAAACGCTGAAACTCTGCTCCCTAATCAAATAATCTATTTGATGTTTATCCCGCAGGGTATTTTTGCGTCAGCATTTAATTATAACATATGAGTTCAACCTGATATATTCCATTTGTTAGGAGAAAGTGCAATGTGCGAGTAACAGCCAGTTCAAGAATCAGGATAACCTTGTCTGCAGCATTAAATTGCAAAACCGTTTATTTTGTTAATGCATCAGTTACAGTGCCTTGTATTTCGTAAGAATTCACGTGAAAAATCTAATATAAACATGTGTACATTCTACTTTAGCAAATGTAGGTTTTTAGAACAGATCACGTGATTTTTTACTAATATTTGATCTACTTATTTAAAATAAGTCAAACTGCTAAAAACCACATCACGAATGTAAACCAATGATACTTCGATCTGCTAGGGACAAATTCACGTTGCATTTCTTATAAATTAAGGTAAGACGGTAGGCGAAAATTTGAAACAAAATCAATTTCTGTTTTTTTCATAATTAAATAGCCTGTTCTTTTCTGTATATTATATTTTACTGAATTCCAATTATAAGTGTGTTGATTAACTTTTTAAAAACAATTGACAGCTGTCAGCCTGTAATATCATTATATTTTAAATCTTGTTTTCTCGAAAGTGAAAATTTTTTCGAACATTTGCCCCATTATCTCAGGAACTATCAGAGATATTTGCATGCAATTTTTACAGGCAGTAAACCTAGTTGTACTAAAGCTATGGAACCATAACCATGATGATCTCTTATATAGATTCTCACTTATGATTTTTTAAAAGTTATTTTTTAAATAAAAAAAGAGATTAGTGGAAAAAAATTATATAGGTCATCAATATTTAGATAGAAGTTTGACTGAGGGAAGTGGTCTTTACAAGCCTCATTTAATATGCTGTAAAAATTTCATTACAATCCATTTAGTAGTTCCTGAGAAAATGGGTCTCAAATTAATTTGTTTTAAGATTGATGAGATAGGGCCTACCGTCTCACCTTAAAAGAAAAAGAAAAAAGAAAAACTAAATATATCTCTGAATGGCTGAAAATCACAATAAATTTAACTTTTGTATTCACGTAGACTTTCACGGCCGGAGTTGCTGTCATGATCTTGAAGAAGATTTTCGGGCTGTAGGCCGTGGTCGGGGAACTACAAGCCTCACGACCACGGCCTACAGCCCGAAGATCTTCTTCAAGGTCATCATAAATTTGACTTTATTTGGATCCTTGTGAATATAATAATAATAATAATAATAATAATAATAATAATAATATAATTATTTTACCTGACGTAGTTAATGCCTTAAGGCCTTATCTACCACTCCCAGGAAAAAAAAAATACAAAAATGATTGTTACTTCTAAATTACAAAATTATTACATAGTATATCTACAGTAAATTATATATTTACAATATATTTTGATTTACTCTAGCTTTAACGAATGAAATATGCATGGTAGAAAAATGAGAAGAAAGAATAATATTAATGACGGAATAAATTTATTTCGAGAAAAAATAACTTTAAAACGACAAGTAATTGTATAGTCGTGATATCAAAGTGTCAAGCGTGCGGCAACCCCTGATATATTGTAGGAGAGAATGCCCCTCGTCTAAAAGTTTCGTTAAATTATAAATGTTTAAAAAATATAGTCTAATTAATATAAAAATTGAGTAAATTAAAGTTTCAAATAATCTGGTAACATTTGAACACTTGAGTTAAAATGCGTTATTTAAACTGCGTTTGCTTGACGGTTTGATTCACTTCGGGATGGATCGAAACTACACAGGTTATATATCGACCATTGTTTTAGTGAATAAAATGAAAGACTCGAGTGTATTCAAAGTGAAACCAAATATGCCACATGTTAGAGGAATTTGTGACTCGATAATGAACTCATGTTCATTTTTTCTGATTATCTCAAAATAAATCCGCTACTATTTTCTTATTACAGTAAAACCTGTCTTAGCCGGAACCTTTATAAGAAGAAAACATATAGAGACGGAAAAAAATCTCCAGAACGGCACGATTTTATATGTAAAATAAACCTGTATAAGCCGGAAACCTTCATAACGAGGAAACGGAATGGGTTTTAAAGGACCAGTAGTTAATTTTTACCTCAGTAAGACGGAAAATTATTCTTAAACACGTTCTAATTACAGTATTAATGACCACACGTGAAAACTCTGCATATGTCGCTTTCTGCATAATATCGTTTTACCTTCTTGTGTTGCCATTGTATTGCGGGGATACCCTTGCTTATGTGTGACAACGGGGAATCCCTCGCTTTTTCCTTGCCTGCTTCCGTTACCTGCGAGGGTGTTGGGAAACTCTTCAGTCTTCCTGTAATTCAGTTCCTTCTCACTTTTGTGTAATAAAGTTGTTTTGTATTGCCATGCAAAATGAGCTGTGTTACATACCCTATTTTGTCTGTATTTCAATCAATACGTTATGTCTTTAAAGCGTGCATGTAAAACCCTTACACTGCGTGAGAAAATTCAAGCTTGTAATTTGGGAACCCTTTATAAGAAGGAAAACAGCCAAGACGGAAATATATTTAAGGAACCGTCAAGTTCCTTCATAGATAGGTTTTACTGTATTTATAGTTTATTATTTTTTACAATTATTAGAAATCACTGTATATGTTACAGTTAATGCGATATACGTAAAATGTTAGTATACAGAAAAAGTAGATAATTATAAGAAAAACGTTCTCTTGCGTGAAGTGTTAAGTTAGATTACAATTTAACATACATTTACTTAATTAGAAACTAACCTAACACCTGACAGTACTGGATATTATCCATAATAACAATTATGGATTTAATTCTTTAAAATCATGTGAGATTTATCAAATTGAGCAGAAGTGCTGGTTATTACGTGCAATACCCGTTGATTATGTAACTACCCACATTTATTACCAAATTAACGGTAACATATTACATTAGAGTGCAAGCTACTTACTGCATTAGCATTGCATTACATGGTAAATCTCTCCACAAGTGTGCCAGCTATTATACTTACTTACTTACTTACTTACTTACTCACTGGCACTATCGAACCCGAAGGTTCATGGCCGCGCGGACATAAGCTCTCCATACATCCCTATCCTGAGCTAATGCTTTCCAATCATTCCCTGTATAATCTACTTCCCTTAAATCATAGTTAATGTTGTTCTCCCACCTCATTCTTGGTCTACCAACTGGGCATTTTCCCTCTGGCTTTCCTACAAGAAGCTTCCATGCACGTCTTTCATTCCCCATACGCGCAACATGTCCTGCCCATCGCAGTCTACGAGACTTAACTGTTCTTATTATATCTGGCTTCCTATAAAGACCATGTAGTTCATTGTTATGTAGTCTTCTCCATTCACCTGTCTGTTCATCTCTCTTCGGTCCAAAAATTTTCCTAAGAACTTTATTCTCAAATACTCGTAATCTCCTTTCCTCCCTTAAAGTAAGAGTCCATGTTTCGCACCCATATAATATAACTGGTAGAATAATAGTTTTATATATCTTCAGCTTAACGTTTTTTGAAAGGAGTTGGGACATCAAAAGTCTCTGCAATGCATAATAGCACGCATTTCCAGAATTGAGTCTATGTTTCATTTCTTTGTGCATCTCATTCCTATTTGTGATTATTGTTCCTAGGTATTTGAATTCAGCCACTTCCTCAAAATTTCCCTCATTTGTCATTAGCTGTCCATTTCCATTATATACTGAATTTCTACGTGTGACCATATATTTAGTTTTACTGATATTTACTTCCAGTCCCAATTTCTTAGTGTTACTCAATAGTGTGTGCGTGTTGGCCTTTAGTATCTCCTCGCTATCAGCCAGTAGTACTACATCATCAGCATGAACTAACAGCTTATTATACTTACAATAAAGTTTAGAATAGCCTACATTTTCCAACGTAGATGTTATTTAGAAACAATAGAATTGGTATTACTTATAGTAAATCATAGTACTACAGTTGACCACAGTGATGTAATAGTTATATCCCTTTCCTCTAATTCCGAAGTTCGCGGGTTCAAACCCGGTCGAGGTCGATAGATTCAAGATGGAAAAAATCCAAGGGACAAGTCCTCCCAGGAAGGATTTTAAGCCATGGGTCCCGAGTTTGAAGATGTAAGGCTCGTAAAGAACCTCAAGCCTGAATAAAAGGCATATAAGCAAAATTTAACTAACCACATGCCATTCGCTGACATCTATAGGGAAATAAGCGAAACTAAATTAGTCTGGTTAAGAAACGTCCTATTGGGGACCACCGGGATCGTTTAAATCATAGTACATAGGTATTTTTACAAATGTAAATAAATTTTGGATTAAGTAATTCATTTACTGAATAAGAGTTCATTCAGTGATGGGGAATGTATTGACTTCTTTGTTTTATAAATTATATTGATAATGAGAGTGCGCATGAGTCTATTTGGCCTTTCGTTCGTATCCCTATTTCACAATTAAATAAAAAATATACAGAGTATACACACACATATATATATATATATATATATATATATATATATATAATAAGAAAAATAAATGCCTGACCGGGATTTGAACCCTGCATCTCGATTGGTACTCGAGGGTGCTATCCATTACATCACCAGGCAAATCCAATACAAACACTTATTTTTATATATGTGTGTGTGTGTGTGTGTGCGTGCGTGCGTGCGTGCGTGTGTGTGTTATAATTAAATTTTTGACACTGAGCAATGCAAGCTTAATATGACATGGTAAGAAAAATAAATGCTCGGACGGGACTTGAACCCGGATCTCTGGATTTATATCCCAGTGCGCTATCGATTACGCTACCGAGCAAGAAAGTACAAACATTCATTTTTCTTATATATATTCTCATTATTACTAGATGTAGTGAGAACTCTGTCTCCACTGCCACCTAGTAGCTCCTATCACAAGTAAGCAAATTAAAGAGAATATTTTTAGTTTATAGCAGTGACGCTTTATCGATGTTATAATTAATTTTTTGACATTGATCAATGCAAGCTTAATATGACATGAGAAAAATAAATGCCTGGACGGGATTTGAACCCGGACCTCTCGATTGGTAGTCGAGGGTGCTATCGATTACACCACCAGGCAAATCCAATACAAACACTTATTTTTCTTATACATATACTGTCCATTATTACAAGATGTAGTGAGAACTCGGTCTTCACTACCACCTGGTATCCACTATAACAAGTAAGCAAATTAAAGAGAATATTTTTACTTTATAGCAGCAGTTTCCTTATGTCATATTAAGCTTGCATTGCTCAATGTCAAAAATCTAATTATAACATATATATTTATGTATAGATTCACACTCATACATAAAATACCAGCTGAATACATTATCTCATCCTCCATTTCTCTTCCTTTCTCTGTTTCTTTCTCTCGCCCATGTAGTTATCAGTGCAATATAGTTGCGACTGGGTAATTTATGCAGTTAGATTAGTGGGCAGACTTGCTCCCTATATTGATGACATTCTAGGAGATCATCAATGTGCATTTAGAAGAAACAGGTCTACAACGGATCAGATTTTTAGTACAGGACATATTTTAGAAAAGAAATGGGAATATAATGGTACTGTACATCAACTATATGTAGACTTCAAAAAAGCATATGATTCAATTAAGAGGGAGAAGTTATATAGTATCCTGCTGGAGTTCGGAATTCCTAAAAAGTTTAGTTAGACTTATACGAATGTGTCTAAATGGCTCAACGAGTAGGGTGCGTGTAGGCAAACAGTTTTCGGACACTTTTGAAATCCAGAATGGGTTGAAGCAAGGAGATGCACTATCTCCTCTACTATTTAATTTTGTACTAGAGCATGCCATTAAATCTTCAGAGAATGAGGAAGGCTTACAACTGAATGGTATTAATAAGCTGTTAGTTTATGCTGATGATGTAGTACTACTGGCCGATAGCGAGGAGATACTAAAGGCCAACACGCACACACTATTGAGTAATACTAAGAAATTAAGACTGGAAGTAAATATCAATAAAACTAAATATATGGTCACAAGTAGAAATTCATTATATAATGGAAATGGACAGCTAATGACAAATGAGGGAAATTTTGAGGAAGTGGCTGAATTTAAATACCTAGGAACAATGATCACAAATAGGAATGAGATGTACAAAGAAATTAAACATAGGCTCAATTCTGTAAATGCATGCTATTATGGATTGCAGAGACTCTTGATGTCCCAACTCCTTTCAAAAAAGTTAAACTGAAAATATATAAAACTATTATTATACCAGTTATATTATATGGGTGCAAAACATGGACTCTTACTTTAAGAGAGGAAAGGAGATTACAAGTATTTGAGAATAAAGTACTTAGGAAAATTTTTGTACCAAAGAGAGGTGAACAGACAGGTGAATGGAGAAGACTACATAACAATGAACTACATGGTCTTTATAGAAAGCCAGATATAATAAGAATAGTTAAGTCTCGTAGACTGCGTTGGGCAGGACATGTTGCACGTATGGGGAATGAAAGACTTGCATGGAAGCTTCTTGTAGGAAAGCCAGAGGGAAAACGCCCAGTTGGTAGACCAAGAATGAGGTGGGAGAATAACATTAACTATGATTTAAGGGAAGTAGATTATACAGGGAATGATTGGAAAGCATTGGCTCAGGATAGGGATGTATGGAGAGCTTATGTCCGTGCGGCCATGAACCTACGGGTTCGATAGTGCCAGTGAGTAAGTAAGTAAGTTAAGTCTCGTAGACTGCGATGGGCAGGCATGTAGCACGAATGGAGAATGAAAGACGTGCATGGAAGCTTCTTGTAGGAAAGCCAGAGGGAAAACGCCCAGTTGGTAGACCAAGAATGAGGTGGGAGAATAACATTAACTATGATTTAAGGGAAGTAGATTATACAGGGAATGATTGGAAAGCATTGGCTCAGGATAGGGATGTATGGAGAGCTTATGTCCGTGCGGCCATGAACCTACGGGTTCGATAGTGCCAGTGAGTAAGTAAGTAAGATTACATAGTGCCTCAGTGCCATAGGTCCCTAACCCACAATTTAAAAATTATGTTTTCCCTGTAATTGCACTAGAAATAATCATCTCTGTCAGAGCCACATCTGCCTATAACATTATGGATGAGTTAAAATTAACAGAAACATTTTATAGGCAGATGTGGCTCTGATAGAGATGATTATTTCTAGTGCAATTACAAGGAAAATCATTTTTTAAATTGTGAGTTAGGCACCTATGGCACTGAGACACTCTAAAATACAAAACTTAGTAGAAAATGCAGAGAATGAATACAGTCTGGACATATATCAATATAACAAGATAACTTATTATTTGTCATCATCATCATCACTCCAGGGATTAGGCAATTGCCCGTTCCGACTTCATAATGCATCAGCCCAACGTCTTCTAGGTCTTCCAACATCACGCCTTCCTCTTGCTTGATAATTTCTTGCTAACAATGGATTTCTCTCCTTACTCATTCCATCCATATGATCAATCTATTTATGTCTGTAATTCGTGACTTTATCCAATAAAGGTTGTACTTTCAATTCTTCTCTTATATCCTCATTTCTTATTCTATCAAGTCTTGTACATCCTTTTACTTGTCTTAGGAACCGCATCTCTGCCGTCTGTATTCTATCCTTCTGTCTTTTCACTGGAGCCCAAGTTTCACATCCATACAATATTGTGGGAACCGCCATAACATTATACATTTTTATCTTGGTTTCTTTTCTAATTTTATTTTTTAATGTTCTCTGTATTGTTCCACACACCGTCTGAAATGTATTTATTTTGGAGTCAATATCTCTTTCCACATTGTAGCCAACATCACAGCCCAAATATTTGAAACTAGACACCTGTTCTATACTTTGATTTTCTAAAATAATTTTGGATCTCACTGGATCTCTTCCTCTAAAAGCCATGGTCTTCGTTTTCCTTACAGAAATCTTTAGATCGTATAATTTACATATTTCATTTAATGCATGCATAGATTTCTGTAAGTCGTCTTCATTTTTCTGTATTATGATTACATCGTCAGCAAATAGAAGATTATTTATGCACACTTTATTATCCATTCTTATTCCTACTTATTATTTATATATACAAATTCAGCCTGCATATGTTTGAGGTCATAAAACTCCAAAAGTTGTTTCATACATTTCTCTAATTACTGCTATCAGGTGTAGTGGAATTCCTTTTTCATTTAGTATGATCCATAATTTTGGTCTAGACACTTTATCAAAAGCTTTCTTATAATCTATAAAGAGGATATGCGTTTCTAAATTGAATTCTCTTCGCCTCCTCATACAAGAGCAGGATATCAAAGAACAGACAAAAAACACAACACAGAAATAAGACAGCAGCTAAAAGTAGAGGAATTAAACGCAACAATAGTGAAATACAGAACAAACTTGAAAGAACACTTAGCAAGGATGACTGAGAACAGAATACCGAAAGCAGCGTATAACTATTTACCAAGAGGAAGAAGAAGTTTGGGAAGACCAAAGAAATTATGGAAAGAGCAGCAATTTGGAGCCGGAACAGGTAGTAAATAAGCCTAAACCGTGACGAAGAAGAAGAAAACTCCAAAAGTATTCGGTCGACTGTTATAAAAATTTGTTCATACCGGTTTTCAGGTACGGAGAGTGTTTAGTGGTTATCTATTATTCTCTAAAATCACTGAAACGAAATTTTAAAAATTCCTGTAGCGGGCGTAATTTTCTATGTTTCATAACGAAACTCGGTATGAGTTAGTAAAATAAACCGAGGTAGATATTTTTCAAAACTCGGTGAAATCCATTAGAAGTGGGCGTTACTTGAAAACTGAAATTGAAATTTGAGTCTAGAAACCGCCATGTTTAGTTCATTACTTTTTATACCATACAGTTTAAGTAGCTCGTGATTTTCATTAAACTTAAAGTGAATATAAAAACACGTTTTTTAATTTATTTCGGCGTAGCAGCGCACACTGTGTATTTGCTAGTATATAATAAGATCAAGTGCCGGAAACATTTACTTACTTACTTACTTACTTACTTACTTACTTACTTACTTACTTAATTACTTACTTACTTACTTACTTACTTACTTACTTACTTACTTACTTACTTACTTACTTACTTACTTACTTACTTACTTACTTACTCTTACTCATTGGCACTACGAACCCGTAGGTTTATGGCCGCGTGGACATAAGCTCTCCATACATCCCTATCCTGGGCTAATGCTTTCCAATCATGCCCTGTATAATCTACTTCCCTCAAATCATAGTTAATATTATTCTCCCACCTCATTCTTGGTCTACCAATTGGGCCTTACATTTACAATATTTAAATTTAATACATTTCTGCATAGAGTCCTAATTTTGCTCCTCCTTTTTTTTCTTATTCTGTCCAATAATTTGCATTTTTCATTCCTCACTCGACCCCCCCCCCAAAGAGATTCCAATACGTCACCCTGAAATAATACGACCTGAGAATTTAGACAATACAAGAAATTATTTTGGTAAGAATTGCTAGTCGTTCCTAGAAAATGTCTGGGAATATGGTTCTCATGTCAAAGAAAATATATTTTTTTTTTTACGAGACCAGTGAAACATTGGAAAGTTTTGTGTTCTGAACTGCTGGCCTTGTTCCCCCTTTATTGAGAGACCACTTCTCTAGCAGTAATGTGGTGCGGGCAGTCTAACAAGCAGCGCTTTTACAGCTTCACACTAGATGAAACATCGATTTTGTTCCAAACATCCTCCTTTCCTCTCTCTCTCTCTCTCCCTCCCTCAATCAAACTCTCTATCTTGATCTCTTTCTAAATCCTTCTATCTTTCTATCCCTCTATCTATTTCTCTCTTCATGCATATATAGATTTGTTAATATGCATGGTTATGGCAAACTTCCGAGGATCAACTGAAATAATGATTTCTACGATATATTGTAAACAAATTCCAAGGTAATAATCGAATACTAACTAATTAATATATCATACAACAACTTCATAATATTGTATTGCTTTGCATTATATTCTCCTATAGTTTATTAAATTATAATATACAGAGTGTAACAAAACTGATCGGCAAAATTTCAGGAATGAATTCCTCATATTGAGAGAAGAAAAAAAGGTCTAGTAGAATATGCGTCCGGAAATTTATAATTACAGAGTTATTCGAACTTTTATGAATGCTAGTAAGCCACCGAAAACAGACATAATACATTCTCAGCACACTGTAAACCACTGAAAACATACTTCTTTCCGTCGCGCTGTAAATAAGGAAACATGTTGCGAATAAAATTGTTTTCCACCTGAATACTTGTTAGCACCTGCAAATGATTTCCCGCCATGTTTAGTTTATTTAGCCGTAAGTGATCGGTTTGTCTGAAATCTGTTTTCACTGGTTTACAGTATGATGGGAAGACATGTTTTCAGTGGTTTACAGTGTGCTGAGAAAGTGAGTGTTATATCGATTTTCAGTGGTTTAATAGCATTCTTAAAAGTTCGAATAACTCTGTAATTATGCATTTCCGGACCTATGTTGTTCTAGACTTTTTTTTTCTCTTAATTTGAGGAATCCATTCCTGAATTTTTGCCGTTGTTTTGTTACACCGTGTATATAAAACGACTGGAAGCTTTCGAGATGTGGATACGGAGAAGGATGGAGCATATAAAATGGTCAGACAAATTAAAAAATAAACATGTGCTAGACAGAGTGGGTGAAGGAAGAACAATGCTGGAACACATGAAGAAGAAGAAAAGAAATTAGATTGGCCACTGGCCAAATAGAAACTGCCAGCTAACGGATGCCTTGGAAGGAATGGCCAGCTTAAAGAAGGTTAGAGACATAAAAGTATATCAGATGATAGACAATATTAAAATGCGGTTTATATGCGGATAAAAAAAGGAAGGCTCAGTTAAGGAAAGAGTGGAGAGAATGCTGATTTTGCAGTGAAAGATCTGCTCTTGGGCAGAACATTACGTATGTATAAA
The DNA here is from genome assembly GCA_030220185.1 of Diploptera punctata. Lineage (NCBI taxonomy): Eukaryota > Metazoa > Arthropoda > Insecta > Blattodea > Blaberidae > Diploptera > Diploptera punctata. Next base: position 1,444,345 of record JASPKZ010003445.1, on the reverse strand, counting down.
TCACATTTCAGCTTAGGTGTGAGACCATAAAATTATCAGGATTGGTCTTCGGAAAACGTTAATTTTACATGGCATTCGCCATTTTGGGATTGAAGTTGAATTAAAATGTGTGATTAAATAGTGGAAGAAAATTGTGTCACATTTCGAAAAGTTAAAAAAAATCGGATCACTATAAAATACTAATCACAGCAGCGTTTCTTATAGTCTAATTCACGAGATTGAACGGTTGGATTTAGCAGGGCTTTACGATTGGATTAAGAAGTGATGAGAATCCATCGCTGTGGTCTAGAAGTAACGTAATCTCGGACGGAACAAGGCCGAATTCGATCCTCGTCGGGGCAAGTTAATTGGATGAGATTTTCTCGGATATTTTCCTCCCCTATCCCCGACCCCCATTTCACCATCACAATCTCATTTATTATGTTCTCCTATTTTCTCTGAGTATGTAAGCAATAGCGTGTCTTGTCTAAGATATACTTACATTATTTTGTTTATTTAGCATGGTGGAGTTAAGGCCAGGTAATCTTCTGTTCCACTCTTCAGGACAAACATATGTTACAGTAGACAAAAGTGCACCATTAAAAAGTCAAAAACATCGAATCCAATCACAAACTACACAATAGGCCTATTGCTAATATCAAATGTACTTTAAACCACAAGAGTAGGCTTAGAACAGTGCCATCCGTTCATGTGAAGTTGTTCCCCTATGAACCACAGACATTTGAGCTCATCCCTCTTGTAGGAGGCCCTAGACCTTCATGGGACACAGTAGCTTATTCATTCATTCATAGTATATCGTCTGTAGTTTAAAGGAGATGCTCAAAATGGCGCTCGCCTATCTCGTTGCATCTTATTAGCGTACACTAATGCTAGTGTAAGAACTAAGTTACTGTTAGTAATTATGCAATTAAATCAGTTACGAAATTTTAGGATTATAGTAGCCCTAAAATTCCTTAAAGGGAATTATCCCTATGGTTGACTATGGTAAGGAATTTCGGTTAAGTTTTAGTTAAGGATTCTCCTCTAGCTTCATTTATCACCATCAAATCCTCGGGGTAAACTAAATCCGTCTTCCAGGTGCCCCAACCTAAAAACAATAGATTACAATTCCGCTAATGTCAGGGGACAAAGTCAGAAATGTCATAAAACACAACCTAGTGGCATTGGATAAAAAAATTATCTAGGAGATATCCTCGACAATGAATTGATCAGTTTTCCATAGAGGCCCTCCATGTCATTTTGTGGTAAAAATAACATGTAAAATTCTTTACTCGAACATCGTTTCCTTCCAAGTCCCGAGAGATGGAGGATTTGCTCGAAAATTTGCATATCTTCTAAGAATTGTACCAGGAATTTCCTGCAGGAAAGTGAAGAAACTAATATCCGGTAGGTAGTACGTTACATTTTAAGCAGTAAACACATGCCTTCAGACCTCGCCCGTTTCCAATGTGGGTCTTGTACTATGAAGAGATTTAAAATATTGAATCGCCTTGTACATTGTGCAAACAATGAAATCCACAATTTTAGTTTTGAGTCTCAATAGACCTGCATGATCTCTATGAGAAACAGGGTGTAATAAGAACAACTAAGTCTCGTAGGCTGCTCTGGACAAGACATTTGGCACGAATGTGGAATGAAAGAAGATCATGGAAATGTCTTGTATGAAATCCAGGAGAAAAGCGATAGTAGGTAGGTCAAGAATGAGGTGGGAGAATAATATTAACCATGATTTGAGGGAGGTAAATTGTACAGGAGAGACAGGAAAACATTAGCTCTTGATAAGGAGGTCATGAAGCTCTTATTTTAATTATGACTTTTCTTTAATTTTATAATACCCGGCGTGCGCTGCTACGCCTAAATAAATGTTAATTAATGTGCTTTTATGTTTAGTTGAACAAGTAAAAGAAAAATAATTATAAATTTATATTTTTTAAATACTCCGTGCTGATTACCCGGCGTTGCCTGGAATCTACTTATCCCGATCTTCTTGACATAAATGAGCTGAAATACGAAAATGAATGTGTTTTATGCTCAGTTAAATAAGTGGAAGGAAAAATTTATATCGTAATTATTTTTAGATACCCCGTGCTGTTTACCTGGCGTTGTCCGGAAATCTACTCATCCCGATCTTCTTGTCATAAATAAGCTGAAAGACGAAAATTAATCCACTTCTTATGATTAGTTGAATAAGTAAAATGAAGAATAATTATAAATGTATATCGTAATTATTTTAAGATTCCCCGTGCTCATTACCCGGTCTTGCCCGGGAATCTACTTATCTCGATCTCTTTGGCATAAATGAGCTAAAAGGCAAAATTCGTTATTGTGAGTTACCGATAAAAGAATACCCGCCATGTGCTGCTATGCTTGCATGTACTTGTCTGGATCTTCTTGGCATCAATGAAAGACAAAACTGGTTATTGTGAGTTATCCGTAAGAGATAAACATATGCTGTCGCGGACTTTTTGTAGAGCTTTTTGAGATATTCAATTCTGTGTACATTAATTTTGAGTATGTGTTATGGTTTAGACAGCGTAAGCCATTTAAGTGTTCAAAGAGCTACTTATTTCACGTTTTCCACTACAAAGAGCGATTTTTAAGGGTGTAGGAGTTGAGTATCACAACTCTCTTATAGCTTATGTTCATCCTGGGAATCTCCTGAACATTTTGCAAAAATCCCTATCACAATCGGATCAACGGTATGACCGCGCATAAAGTACGAACAAACAAACAAACATTTTTATATATTATTTTTTTAGGATAGTACCAATGAGTTAGTATATAGCTACTAAAGATAATTCATTAATAATTCCCACTACCATTGTGTTCTAATAAATATAGAGACATTATTATAATGTGATGCTAGGAAAAATGATTCTGCTCTACTGCAAGCGTGGTGCCCGGCGAACATGTAACCATTTCTCCAGCATTTCTATATTCTTGCATTACCTTACAATAATGGCTATGTATTATATAACACTCCAAATAGCGTTACAAAATGATATATATACAACTTTTAATAATATTGTTCTTCATCTTAAATTCATCATCAGCAGCAGCATCAGCTACATTACAGCCCTATTCGAATCTCATCTTCCCTTAGAACCCTCTTCCAGACATGTCTGTCTCCAGCAACCAGCCACCATTCTTCGATTCTCAGCTTCCTCAGATCCTCCAAAATACCATCAATCCAATGAAGTCTGGGTCGTCCCACACTCCTTTTTCCTTCAAATTTACATTCCATGATTTTCTTAGATATCTCATATTTAGTCATTCTTTGTACGTGTCCTGCCCATCACAATCTTGAAACTTTAATTGATGTTTACGACAGGAGACTTATCTAACTGATAGAACTCAGAGTTATATATCGATGACGGGCAATGAAAACCTCGTAACTCCATTTTGATAAATTTTTACAGGAGAAACAAATAACTGTTTTAAATAATTATGAAAAATGAAAAGCAATAGTTCCCACTAATTTTACTACAGAATACAAGTCAAGTTATTAATAAATTTGAAGTTCGTATTTTCAACAGTTTATGCATCACATATTTCTGTGCTGGCTACTGGAATTACGTGGTTTTTTCAGTGACTGATGGAGTTACGAGGTTTTCATTGCCTACCTTCGATATTATACGCTATTCTCTTTTGTCGCATACAGGGCTATAAATTATTCATAATATTCTTTTTTGCAAATGAACCCACTCTTGGCATATCGATCTTGGACAAGGACCATGTTTCACTGCCATATATTAATATTGGTTTTAGCATTCACACAATTAAACGCACTTTATTGAATAAGACTAGAAAATAAACTATTTTTAAGTTTTACAAAGTATTGGCAGTTCAATCTCTTATCTATGGATGTGAAACCTGGACATTAACAAAGGCAGGTAGTAAACAAATAGAGGCTGCAGAAATGAAGATGTTGAGAGCAATAGCAGGATACCGAAGGACCGATAAAAAGAAAAACAAAGATATAAGAACAGAACTTAATATATTTAATCTCTGTGAAAGAATAAAATATTATGAAAATGCTTACCTTCAGCACGTATTACGAATGAATGAACAGCGCATACCAAGAAGAATGTATAATTATAAACCAAAAGAGAGAAGAACGTTGGGAAGACCATTGAAGAGATGAAAGGACCAATTCGACCTATAATGAGATCGGAACAGGCCATTGGGCTTAATCTTTGTTGTCGATGATGATGATGATGACCATTCATCTTAAATTACTTATTTTGAAATTATTTGAATACAAACAATAATCTTCGCAGATGATCAAGTACTTCTAGCGGAGAATGAAGATGATTTGCAGAGATCAGTTTTTAAATTGCAGAATACCCTGGAAAAATACAACATGAAAATATCTGAAAATAAAACCAAATCCATGGCAATCACTGGAAAGGGACTTTCGAGAGTAAAAATAATAATAAATAATAAACCAATAGAACAAGCAACACACTTTAATTATTTAGGTAATAATATATCACAGTTTCATAATCAAAAAGATGTGGAAACAAATTTAGAAAAATATAACAGATTAAATGGTATAATTAGGAGAAATTTTGGAAAACAAATGAGGAAAGAAATCCAATTGAGATTTCATAATGCCATAGCCAAACCTGCTCTACTATACGGAAGTGAATGCTGGACACTTCGAGCAAAAGATAAATCCCGCATTAATAGTTCACAAATGAGATTCCTCCGATCACTAACTGGAGTAACATTAAGGGATAGAATGAAAAGTGATGAGATAAGGATGCAGTGGAATAGTAGGGAAATGGTTGAACATATACAAAATTATCAGATTAAATGGTTCCAACACGTCCAGAGAATGTCAAATTCCCGTTTACCAAAGATGATTTACCACCTCAACCCTAAAGGCAAAAGAGACCTCGGAAGACCCTTCAACCGATGGAAAGATCAGTTTTTGTAGTCGCAGAACGGGCATCATCACCCAATACTGCATTCGGAAGAAGAAGAAGAAATAATTCTTTGAAACCAGTATCTTTTTATTTTGTAATACTGTATTTATGAAGCTATTTTATACTGCATTAATGAAATGTTAAATCAATCAACATATGTTAGTTTCTGGAATGTGACTGACACATTAAACCTGAATTAAACACCGGTAACATAAGCGCTTCGAATAAGGATTTTCCCCTAAATGAAACTCAAGACGCAAACCCACAGTTCTGCTTTGGAGGGAAATATCGAATTACTTGCTATTCACTACTTAATCCACGTGCATTCTATTTTAAAGCACTCACTCAAAATGAAAAAGGGACCTTTGTTATCAAGAAAATTGCTTGCTTTTAAGTTCAGATCGTACAATCAATACTATAGACTTTTTTCTACCTATAAAAACACACGATTGTACTCAGAATGTTTTAGACATTTTGATTATGTGCTTTAGGAATCCATTCAGTCAATTGCAAAAAGAAAAATTCTGAACCACGACAATTTTTTAAAATTATTTTGACAGCTATAACAATTGAAAATCTACACCGTCGCTTCCAAAACACAATCTGTATTGTGAACACGGTTTTATAATGTTTTATTGTTTCCATGACAACTATTAAAAACTGAAACCAATTCCCGTCAGATTTTTAAGTAAAGTGATCCCACAACAGGCTTCGGAAGGCCCTTGGAGTAGTAGGAGGTTAAGGCTCCCACTTTTTCTAGACAATCGGCACTTTATGTCAGCCGGGTTGTCAGCCCTGCGTGACGGCCGCCTTTACCCCCAGAAGAAGCGTATGTTACTCATTTCCGTTAGAGGCTGAGTCGACCCCAGGGCCATAGTGCCGCCAGATGGTTTGGATCAGTTTAAAAATCCTGACCCCTACGGGACTTGAACCTTCGACCCTCCGGCTTGTAACTCAGTGCCTTAACCACTACGCTACGGCGTGCCCCCTAGATTTTTAAATAGAGCATTTGAACCATAATAACATTTTTGCACGATAGTGCGTTTTGTCGGACTTACAGCAGTGGCGACCATGATTGAAAGTTGAAGTTTCCTCATTTCGGCATTGCCAACCTAAATAACTATATTGTAATAAAATAACTATACTGTAATCTGTAATATTACATATTACAAAACGCGCGTGGGAAGTAAAACCACTGACCTCTTTGTATACTAAATACAATGTATATACAAGAAATATCCAGAAGGTAGTGTTAATGTTCATTATACGAAACAAATCACTGCATTTTAAATGAACTGAACTTTATTTGAAACAATATAAAACAATAAATACGTACTTGCGGCCATGTTATCAATAATTGTTCTCAAGGCCTCCTGTTGTTTCAACTAATAAACATTGCCCACACTGTTAACGTTAGTCAATTGTCTACAATGAATGCAAATATTTCCAACAAAGATATTATTATTTTACTATTATTTATTATTTTGAAAACACCATCGCGCAAAAAATAATGTACAACCCACGTTTGTGAAGTGTTTTACAGAATCTCGGAAATTAAAAACCTCGCTATTGCTCGGTTTTTAAACATTCTCCTCGATTTTGCAAACACCACTCCCAACCTCGCATCATAATATACTATTTCTTGTGTATTTGTATCATTAAGTTTCAGTGCATCTTTCATATGTTTGATACTCTCTAATAAACACGATTTATTTTAGCCCAAAAGCCAAATGTGTTTTGATTATATTAGTAAGTAAAGTGATCCCACAACAGCCCCGGAGGCCCTTGGGGTAGTAGGAGGTTAAGGCTCCCACTTTTTCTAGACAATCGGCACTTTATGTCAGCCGGGTTGTCAGCCCTGCGTGACGGCCGCCTTTACCCCAGAACAAGCGTCTGGTACTCATTTCCGTTAGAGGCTGAGTCGACCCCAGGGCCATAGTGCCGCCAGAGGGTTTGGGTCAGTTTAAAAATCCTGACCCCAATGGGACTTGAACCCTCGACCCTCCGGCTTGTAGCTCAGTGCCTTAACCACTACGCTACGGCGTAGTTATAATTTAAATCATGTGGCCTAAGTATGAAGGTCATTACAGAAAAATAAAAAAAAGACGGCGTCAATCACAAAAACAAATTGTGAACCATGACAACCATTTTATAATACTTTTGTTTCCATGGAATTTATAAAAAAAACTGAAAATCCATAACTGTCATTTGAATAAATACAATCACGTTTATATTGATATCTCATATGAAGAAGAAAAGGATGTGAATGCAAAAATATCTAAATTTTTAAGAATTTTAGGGTTAATAAATTCTATCTTCAAGCCACAGTTAGTCCAAAAGCATTCAAGACTGAAAGTGTATAAAACACTGGCTCTTCCAACTCTTTTGTATGGTAGCGAAATATGGACGTTGAAACAGAAGGATATACAGAGACTTAGATCTGCTGAAATGAGATATCTTCGGAGGACTGCAGGATACACACTACTATATCACAAAAAAATGAAGACATCTTAGAAGAATTACACATGGAATCTTTAGAAAACAAAATTTCTGATTATAAGTCAAGATGGATGCAACATGTTCATCGAATGGAAGATCACAGAATACCCAAACAAATGTTAAGATATCAACCTGCAGGAAGAAGAAGACCAGGACGTCCACTCAAAAGACTTCTGGATGGTGTTTCTCTTGAGGCCGAAACAGGTCAACAAATGGCCTAAATTCGTGAATGTACTACGATGATGATGACGTTTATATTGTTGTAATGATAGCTTTAAAAAAACTGTCAAGGGTTATAAGAGCGGAGTCGTTGTTCAGATTTTTTCTCAGTTGATTGCCGTAAATGTTTACCTTTTAATAGTTGTCATGGAAACGATATAGATTATTCCGTAACACTGTGCCCTGATTTAAACTTTGTTTTACGATTGATTATTGAGTAGTTTATGAAGGGCACTTTTGTAATGAGAATACATGTTCACAGTGTAATGACATTTGTGATAGAATGTTGATTATCCTAACATCAATCTAATTAATCACATTTAGTAAGATGAATTTAATAACAGAATATGGAGAATCTATGTCTCCGAATAGCATTTACATAAATTCTAGAAAATAACAGAAAACACACAATTTATTGTGTAGTGCGTGAATAATTTTCTGAGAGAAATTAGTTCAGAGTAAAAGTGAACCAAGTCCATATTTTAATCTTTTGAGAAAAACTGACATGAAGTTAAATTAATTTAATATTTTCCAATATTGTTATTTCAACACAGTTCCAATAATGGATCATATTATAATGATATTGTGAAAAGAAAAGTTAATGTCTGAACCAGGAATCGAACCGTGGACCTCTCCTTCTCCATAGGAGTGTGCAGCCCACTGCACTAATCTAGACCTGGTACAAACAATAAAAATTATTTCCACATATACAAATCTATTATTCTGGTTTCGTCCGCTGTCAGGTAGGTGTCACTATCATCGCCAACGTCATAATATATGTAGAGAATTCGTATTCGGAATAATTCGGGTTCGAGTCTCAGTGGTGCAGAGTCGTAAGTTATTTCTTGACTAATTAAATACCGAATCGACATTTCTTCCACGACTTGCTATTTATCTTGTTTAATTTTTATAAAATACTAATACTTGGCGTGCGCAACTACTCCTAAATAAATTTTAATGTGTTTCTACCACCAGCCTTGACCTGCTGTGCTTGCCCGGGAATCAGCTTATCCCAATCTTCTTGGCATCGATGAAAGACAAAAATGGTTATTGTGAGTTATCCATAAGAGATAAACATATGCTGTCGCGGACTGCTTTGTAAAGTTTTTTGAGATATTCAATTCCATGTACAATAATTTGGTGTATTTGTTATGGTTTAGGCAGCGTAAGCCATTTAAGTGTCAAAATAGGGTCTTTATTTCACGTTTTTCACTACAAAGGTGATTTTTAGGGGTTATGTTCATCCCGGGAATCTCCTGAACATTTTGCAAAAAAACCCCATCAAAATCGAATCAACGGCATGGCTGCGCATAGAATACGAACAAACAAACAAACATTAAGTTTTATATGTTAGATATCTGAAGTATATGTAACAGACGAAAAAATGATTGGACAAATGGCATATAGATGGTGTAGCTAGTATAACAAATATTATAACATTATCATCCAACACTATCTATCTAATAGGAGAGCCCGATGACAAGATCTGTGACGTAAAAGTTTAATAAAGAATTCTGAGTACAGAAAACTCAATTCTGGAAATGCGTGTTATTATGCATTGCAGAGACTCTTGACTTCCCAACTCCTTTCAAAAAATGTTAAACTGAAAATATATAAAACTCTTATTCTACCAGTTATATTATATGGGTGCGAAACATGGACTCTTACTTTAAGGGAGGAAAGGAGATTACGAGTATTTGAGAATAAAGTTCTTAAACAAATTTTTGGTCCAAAGAGAGATGAACAGACAGGTGAATGGAGAAGACTGAATAACAGTGGATTACATGGTATTTATAGGAAGCCAGATATAATGAGAACAGTTAAGTCTCGTAGAGTGCGATGGGCAGGACATGTGGCACGAATGGGGAATGAAAGACGTGCATGGAAGCTTCTTGTAGGAAAACCAGAAGGAAAACGCCGAGTTGGTAGACCAAGAATGAGATGGGAGAATAACATTAAATATGATTTGAGGGAAGTAGATTATACAGGGGATGATTGGAAACCATTGGATCAGAATAGGGATATATGGAGAGCGTATGTCCGCGCGGCCATGAACCTACGGGTTCGATAGTGCCAATGAGTTAGAGTACAGAAAGCTAGGTACTTATATGTGCGTATTTCCCATACATCTCGCATGAAAACACGGGTGCACCCTAGCGGGAGTTTTTGAATAAACTAATTTAGTTACGCTTATTTACTTACAGATGTCAACAAGGGACATGTGATTAGCACATCTTCTGAATGAGACATCTAGTAAGCTACTAAGGTATTACTTGGAAGAAGGTTGGTTAAATTTTGCACAGATTCATTTTTATTTAGGGTTGCAGCTCTTTTACGTACCTGAAAATCTTCAGACTCGATACCATGGCTTAAAATCCCTCCCTTTGATTTTTTCATCTTCAAAATCCTTCGACCCTGGTCGGGTTTTAACCCGCGACCCTCGGGACTTGAGACAAAGAACTTAACCACTAGATCACCGCGGCCTACAGAAAATGCTAGAAGGTTCTATATAAGATTCGGAGAAGACCTATATTCAAACTAGACAACGTACGACTGCCCTTCTGGTGAATACGTTTGTCCCTGAGACAATTTCTCCAGATTTTAAGTATCCGTTCAAACCCCCTAAACACGTCATCGTTCTGAAGATTCAGTAGAAATAATTGTTCATTATCATTATCATCAACATTCACGGATTAAGCCCATGTGGCTTGTTCCGGTCTCATAGATTCTCATTCAAAACTTGAATCCAGCTCTTTTTCGGTCTACCAAAATTCCTGTCTCCTCATGGTTTGTAATTAAATATAATTTTTGGAGTGCGATCATCTTTCATTATTTGAACATGTTCTTTCTAGTTCTTTCTAGATTATTTTATTTTATCTAAAAGTTTAAAAATATTTAGTTCATTTCTAATATCTTTACTTCTTATTTTATCTAGAAGTTAGCAGCCAGCCACACTTTTCAGAAATCTCATCATCATCATCATCCAGGGATTAAGCCTGTTGGCTCGTTCCGGTTTCATGAAACCTAGAATTGTTAAAATTGTTCAGACCATCTTCTGTGTGGGTGACCAACATTTCTCCTTCCGTGCGGTTTATAATTTAGCAATAATTTTGGAAATGTTCCTTCTGGCATTCTATCAATATGTTCTTTCCAGTCGTTCCTATATTTAATTATTCGGTCTGTAAGTTTGAAAATATTTAGTTCCTTTCTTATATCTTCATTTATTTTCTTATCCAGCAGAGTATATCCTGCTATATTTCTTAAAAATCGCATCTCAGCTGCTTCCAATCTTTGTTCTTGTCTTTTAGTGATCGTCCAACATTCTGATCCATACACCAATGCAGGAACAGCCATTACTTTATAAAATTTAATTTTTGTTTATTTTCTTGTGTTTTTAAGGGTTCTTTTAATAGTGCCACATATTAGATTAAAAGATTTATTTTGTCATTAATATCTTCAATTTTAACATATGATAAATTGAATCCTAGATATTTAAAACTGTTCACCTGCTCTAAAATGCTATTATCAATTACTATTTTTGCTCTTAAGGTATCATGTCCTTTAAATGCTAAAATTGTAGTTTTATTCTTTGAAATTTTAAAATTGTAATTGGCACTTATTTTTTCCAAATTAAAAATAGCTCTTTGTAGATCATCTTCTGAAATGGAAATCACTACTTGATCATCAGCAAATAATATTGTATCCAACAGTTTATTATTTATTTTAAATTGTTTATTTAAATGAATCTGCCACTTTAACATAACTCCATCTATATATAAATTAAAAAGAGAAGGTGATAAAGGACACCCTTGTCTGACACCACCATTTAAGAAATAATTATTAATGTATGAAATTAGACCTCCCCTCTATGATATAACGGTTCATATTTTCGACTGTCATCCAGCACTCCCGAAATCGACTTTCAGTTCGGAAGAGAACATTTTTTTCTCTGAATGTAGGATGTACGTATATCGGGCTCCAATCAGTCTCTTGATGACAATTGATCAGTTCTTCGAATATTGAAAAGTAGTGAAATCCGAATCGTACTCAAATTCTCATCCGTTCTGTGCTATCTTACTTATACGTCTATAAAAAAAATCTGAAAGGAGAGGATTATATTTCGTGATACAGTAAACCCATTGAATTTCTTAGTATCGATTTGTGAGTGTAACGTTCGAGAAGAAATTCAAGGGCGCCCTTATTAGGAATATTGATTGTGATGAATAAGCTATCAGTTCTCGACCTTGGATAACTTATTACACGACATTACAGTCGTGCTAAGGATATAATATTTTGCTTATCAAGCTTTTCTCTTCTTAACACATGGATTCATGTCAAATATAAAAACCATATGTTAATTAGTATTTTACTCAATAAGTATCTTTATCAGGTTAGGCCATTCCATCCATTCATAGTAATTCTGCCCGAAGGCAGGTCCTTCACTGCAATCGTAGCATTTTCATGCTATGCTTGCAGCTTTACTAGGGAATTGTAGGTGTGGTAGCTTCCCGTTGCTTTCCACGCCGGTGAAGGATGATAATGGTGATGATGATAATGATAAGGATGATGATGTTGATGATGGCCATATGATTTCGGGGACCGTTTGGGGTTAGGCCATTAGAATCTCAATTAAATTTTTGGCATAAAATGGACGAGAAATTTTGCTAGAAACCTCTCATTTCAGGCTGGTGTTCTTTTACGTAAATTTTCTAAAATAAATACCTAATACTTCAGTCGTCTCAATTAAAATGGATTTCTGTTTAAAAAAATGTCATACCAAATGACGTGCCGAAGATGGAAGATGTTCTGAAAGGCCAACATCTTTTTACTGATAGACGAGGTTTTTTAAACAGAAATCAATTTTAATTGAGGACGACTGATATATCATATATTTATTTCAATATTTTAAGATTTTACTACATAATCTTAACTGTGATTTACATTGAATTTTACAATACGAATATTTTTAGCGTTTCCTCCGATACGATCAGCCTTAAGTTCACAATTATCCACAATTGCGAATTAGAAATATTCCAACTTAAATTCTACCTCCCTTAAAAATAAATCTTTATTAGGTGCCGTAATTTATGAAATGGAACCCACGACATTGCTTCCCTTCTAAAAGAACTACACTCAAGATTTTCACGTCCTTAAAAACCTCGGAAATAGAGTCGAGCATGGTAACCTCTTACGTACTATCAGTCTTTGAAAATAATTATTGAAAACCAGCCATACCGCTCGCATCTTGGGAATTTTAGGTATAATAATTATTTTTTGCGCGATAGTGCGTTTTATCGTACTTACAGCAATGACGACCATGATTGAAAGTTCAACTTCCTACATTTCGGGGTTGCCAACCTAAATAACTATACTGCCATAAAATAACTATACTGTTAATATAACATATTACAAACCACGTGTGGGAAGTAAAACCACTAATCTTTATGTACACTACGCACAATGTATATACAAAAATATCCAAAAGGTAGTGTTAATATACATTATACGAAACAAATCACTGTATCTTAAATGAACTGAACTTTATTTGAAATAATATAAAACAATAAATATGTACTTGCCGCCATTTATCACTAATTGGTCTCACTGCCTCCTGCAGTTTCAACTAATAAGCATTGCCCACACTGTTAACGTTAGTCACTTGTTTATAATGAACGCAAATATTTCCAACAAAGACGTTATTATTTGACTATTATTTATTATTTTGAAAACACCATCGCGCAAAAAATTATGTACAATGCACGTTTGTGAAGTGTTTTACAGAATCTCGGAAATTAAAATCCTTGCTCTCGCTCGGGTTTTAAACATTTTCCTCGATTCTGTACACCGAAATATTGTCCGATATTTGTATTACTCGCTGCATATTATTTTTTTTCAAAACAAAATTATTGTGTAAACTTGTGATATAGGTTTAATAATGTGACTGTAAATTAAGTACTTGATAACTCGCAGACGTGAATATTCTTCCGGGTGTTTAAAGCTATTCACGTCGCACAAACTGAACACACAACAGTTGAATGTGATTTTTTGTCGAGTTTTGAAAGTTTGTAGCAGTTAGCTGCATTCTTCTACGAAATCCAGTTATTAACCGATATTGGGAATTTGAGCGATAAAGAACATTATGCGGTCACGCGTAGAAATACATTATATAACGGAAATGGTAAGTTAATAAAAAAGGAGGGAAATTTTAAAAATGGGATTGAATTTAAATACTTAAGAACAATAATTACAAACAAAAATAAGATGAAGGAAGATATTAAACATAGGCTCAACTATGGAAACGCATATATGCTTTACAGATACTCTTATCATTCCAACTTCTCCAAAAAAAAGGTTATAATATAAATATATTAAATGATTATTCTTCCAGTGATTTGGATACGATGCATGGTCTCTGTCGTTAAGGGAGGACAAAAGATTGCGAGTATTTAAGAATGAAGTCGTTGACAGAATTACAAAAGAATAAAATTAGAACAGTTGAATTTGATTATCTTCTTGTTCTTTAGTGTTCAAGCCTTGAACATTCCATGTGCCAATAGCAAAGGTCCGTTTTCGTAGCTTAAGTCTGTCATATTTAAATCCATCCGGCTGACATATTTTACTGAAGTACGTAGCGATATACTTTTTTTACAGGGCCAGGTTGCCAGCCTGACGCCTAACCCCCAGACATGGAGGACCTGGTTTTTTTTAATGGAAGAGTATAAAAAATGGGGACTGAATATAAATTTACAGAAAACAGAATATATGTGTTTGGGAAAGGATGTGGATGACCTCATACTTGAAACAGGGAAAATAAAAAAAATGTGAATTTTTTAAATATCTTGGGTCCATAATTACAAGTTTAGATACCTGTGAGAGAGATGTACAGGCTAAAATTGCAATGGCAAAAAATGCAACTAAGACATTACATGGAGTAATTTGGAACAAAAATATTACAAAGGAAACTAAAATGAAAATTTATAAGAGCATAATACCGAATATTTTGTCATATGGAAGCGAAACTTGGTCATTGACGGAATTACAAAATAATAAAATTAGAACAGTTGAATTCGATTATTTTAGAAGAAACCTCCAAAAATCAAGACAGGATAAAATAAGAAATAAATTCCATTGGAGAGAAATGAAGGTCACCACATCTGTTGTTAAGAGGATTGAAAATCAAACGCTTAAATGGTATGGCCATGTACAAAGAATGGAAAATGAAAGATGGCCAAAAAATATATACCAATGGTCACCCCCTGGAAGAATTAAACGTGGCAGACCAAGATGGAAATGGAAAACCTACGTCAGAACCATAATGGATGATAGAAATTTGGAAGAGGGAGATTGGAATGATAGAGATAAATGGAAACTGAAGACGGCACACCAATAAGTGGGGGAAAGCCGAAGAAGAAGATGAAAATATTTCGGACCAAAGAGGGACCAACATTCAGGTAACGAAAAAGACTACATAACAGTGAACTGCATGATCTATTGTAAATCTGATATAATAAAAGAAGTTATGTCTCGTCGACTGCGATGGGCAGGACATGTGACACGAATGGGGGATGAAAGATGGGCATGGAAACTTATTGTAAGAAAACACTGGTCAATATGATTTTTGTCTCATGAGTACCAATAGTTGTATTTAATACAGTTTTTTATCGTGTTTTCAAATATGTATTCGGAATTTCTCCATCGCCCACAGTTTTTTTTATTTCAATTTCAATTAATGGATTTAAATACGTTTTTTCGTCCATTTGTGAATTGTAAAATAAAACCAAATGAGCTAACTCAAATGGTTTCAGCTATGGAAAAAAAAGATATCAAGGCAAATGGAATCCTAATATGCTGGCCGATTATTGTTGGACCTCAAGAGGGATGCTCCATAGGCGGAATATAGCAGATAATTGTCATTTCTTACTTTCTAGGCGAGTCCGAATGTTCGAATATTGTGTAGTTACGAATTTAGAAAATATTAAAGTGTTTGAAATTAAAAGTTCCTGCCTCTCGGAAACCTTGCGCGATGGAGAAAAACCGATATCGTATTTGAATTCAAAAGAAAAATAAGAATTAAAAAAATCATTTCCATAGCTTCGAATTATAGATACTAAAATAGAAAGACCTAAAGCCCCCTCCAATCAGAATCACATATTTTTCTTTGAGACAAAAAAAAATATATTTTTTGTTGCTCAGTGTAATTAGGTAATAATTAACTCAGGATAGGGATGTATGGAGATCATATTATGTCCGCGAGGTCATTAACTACGGATTCAATAGTGCAAATAAGTTAGTTAATAAGAATTTTTTTATAAACCAGTTTATGAAGAATGTGAATTAACAAGACAGTGGCAGCCTCTTTTACTTACTAAATACCAAAAGTAGTAATAACTAAATACCAAAAGTAGTAATAAATTGAAGTCCAACAGAATTATTTTAATTCTAATGACATATGGATTGTGGGGAACTGTTAATTGACTAAGTTTGGTCGTATAGTGGTATGAGTACACCGCAAACAGAGCGTGGTAGGCCAGTCTCTTAGTGAATTGTTACTGTTCTAGCTGGTTATACCGTAAGACACTAGTACCATAATTACATTCCCACAACTTGTTATGGCTTGAGAAACTAAATGAGTATAATTATGCGAATTTATACGTAGCGCGATAACCTAGTAATTTCAAAACTAATTATATGTATATCCATAGCCCGTACCTTTAAGTTCGTAAGATATAAGTCAAGGTTCATAAAACATTGTTTCTTTTACAGGTAGATTGCTCAAACATTAAAATGTGGTTTTGGCAATTCCGAATACCTTTGTTCTCCCGATGAAGTTTTTTAGAATAATTCAGTTGAGTTCCCAGTTTGTGTGTGTGTGTGTGCGTGCGTGCAAGCGCGTGCGCGTGCATGTGTGCGCGTTGATTAATTCGTTATCGAATAATAAATTAATTATTAATTCATTTATTGAATAATAAATTAATTATTAATTCATTTATCGAATAATTAATGAATTAGTAATTCATTTATCGAATAATTAATGAATTAGTAATTCATTTATCGAATAATTAATGAATTATTAATCCATTTATCGAATAATTAATGAATTATTAATTGATTTATCGAATAATTAATGAATTATTAATTCGTTTATCGAATGATTAATGAATTAGTAATCGTTTTTCGAATAATTGACGAATTATTAATTCATTTATCGAATAATTAGTGAATTGTTAATTAATTTATCGAATAATTAATGAATTATTAATTCGTTTATCGAATGATTAATGAATTAGTAATCGTTTTTCGAATAATTGACGAATTATTAATTCACTTATCGAATAATTAGTGAATTGTTAATTATTTTATCGAATAATTAATGAATTAGTAATTAATTTATCGAATAATACATGCAATAATAATTTATTTATCAAGTAATTGTTGAATTATAAATTCTTTATCGAATAATTAATAAATTATTAATTCTTCATCGTACAATATATTTTAATACAACTCCAAGAAAGTAAATTACTGCACCAGTAGATGAAACATAACCTCTTACTGATTTTTTTCCCCCAATTTATTGCGTAAAATAAAATATGTTATATTAAACACACGGTGATAGCTTTATAAGCGTACCAAAATAATTTCTACTATCTGAGATTTAATTATACTGATCGACAGTAACTATTCCCTACATAAGCCAGAAATTCAATTGAATGAGTCCTTAGCAGGGGTGACATTTCGTGCCGATTGTCTAGATATGTGGGAGCCTTAATCTCATACAAGGACCTGTTACGAGATCACTTTACTTTTGACCCAACAACATAAATAAAAATATGTTGGTAACAATACTGCACTTACAATAAAGCTATGACATTTCCATAATCATATATAAACAAAAACATACTATCAAATAAACTAAAATAATTCATTTATATGGGAATCAAATAAAAAAACTCCAAGCTCGACAGGCCTAGAAGTCCCTTGCCCTACCAGTCGGCTGTTGGCCTCACATCCGCATGTGTTAATCACAGAGTTAGACGATCATTTAGCCAGTGTAGGGGTGATATGTGATCAGCATATCGGGTCCCCCAGCCATTATAACTGGTCTTCTAAACCTGGAGTCGCTACTTATTGTAGCTACCCAAATGCCTCACGATGCTGGATGTGCACCGGTCCCATACTGGCAGAAATTCCATGAGAAAATTTCTTCCTTCATGGAGACTTGAACCAGCGCAAGTCCCGTAGCTCTGAGACAAGGCTTCTTGCCTTAATCACTCGGCTACTGCGCAGGACATAGGAATGAAATAGCTGTTCACAAAAAAATTAAAAACATATTCAATATCATTGATGCCCAGTGGTTTAATAAAAATGTTTGTCATTTAATTAACACTTCACGTACATGTAAAAATGCCAGAAAATGAACTGTATTGTGTGTGACGTATGTACTAAGCAGTAAGAATTCAATATTATTTATTTACTTCTGTTGATACAAAGTGTGGTGCAACAATAAGATACCATGAACGCTAATTTGTTACACAAATAGTCTGGAACTCATAATCTGGAAGAGACAGTTATAGTGCAGTTCTGGCTTCTGTAGCCGCATTTCAGGGGTGTGTGGTGCGGTAAGAGTGAGGGTGAGGTGCAGGTACTGCCAGCAGCTATCCTCAGTTCTGAAAACATAATAGTTACTACACGTTCAATTTTCTTATCTACTAGTTCTGTGTAAGTGAATAGTTTTGATGTCTATAAGTTTGAAGAGTTCATCATAGAACAGTGTTGTTTTTGTAACAATTTATTTTTTATTATGGTTATTATTATTAATAAGTTTTTTTTTTTGCATAGCTACTAGAAGATCAACACTGGAGTAAGACAGGGATGTGGACTTTCACTGGTGCTTTTCATTATATATATATATATATATATATATATATATATATATATATATATATGAATAGAATAATAAACGAATGGAGGAAAACACAACGGGGATATATACCCATCAATAGGAACTCAAACTCGATGCTATTCTTTTTGCAGATGATTTAGCGCTTCTGGCACTTTCTGAAAATGATTTGCAACGATCAATTTATAATTTACAAAAAATAGGTGTCAAATTTAACATGGAAATATCAATTAACAAAACTGAAATTATGGCATTTCATGGGAAGGATCGCATACAAATTAAATCTGTCTCCAGAATAAAATTTTAAAGAGAACTAATCAATTTAAATATCTTGGATATTATCTCTCTATCTGGGATGAAAAGGATTTCCCTGAAAAATTACTAGTTATTATAATAAAAATTTGGGAGTTATTAATCAAGTTATGAAACCATCCCATGTACAAAAAAAAACCACCAGATTACGTTTATATAACAATTTGGCTAGACCAGTGTTGACCTATGGTAGTGAAGCATGGACACTAAAAATACAACATGAAAGCAGAATAACGGCTTGTGAAATGAGATTCATGCGCAGAACAGCGGATGGGATCGGGAAAGGAACACCGATATCTTAAAAGAATTGAAGACTACGCCAATTCTGGAATACATTAAACAGTACCAACTAAATTGGAAACACCATCTTGAAATAATGAGTTCAAATCGGATCCCCAAAGCTGTTTATAATTATATACTAAGAGGAGGAAGATATCTGGGCCGTCCTATGAAACACTGGAGGGAAAATTTTCTATAGGATCGTAACAGGCCTTGGCCTAATACTTGGAAGGAAGAAGAAGAAGAAGCATAGCTACTAGTTCCCGCCTCCACTCGGCAATATTCCCTCCTCCCACGCGCCTTTGGTTTTACCATGACGGCTACAGTTACCAGAACTGGACTATAACTCTGGGTGTCATTTTTTAGACATTCGTCTAAAGTTAAAGCTGCTGAGACAGTTTGTTATACTTTGCTTGGGGTGATAGTTATCGAGCTCTTAATTGTTCAAACAATGTAATAGACTCGTGTCGTCAGAACTTGGTATGAGATCAGTCTCTTCCGTGTATTCGGTAATGATAAATGGCAATAAAGTGTCCATCTTGCTATACGCAGTAAGTAAATATTTGTGTGAATGTGTTAAGTGATTTCGTGATTTAAAACAAGAGAATATGTCTTACCGGAAAACACTTGAAACTCTTGAGTTCTTACCCAATCGAGTGCAATGACATTTTAAACTAAAAGGAATTTGAAACTAATTTAGATTAACGATTTTCAGGGATTCCATTATACGTAAGTTTTGTTATTTAACATACTCTCCCCCCCCCTCTCTCTCTCTCTCTCTCTCTCTCTATATATATATATATATATCCATCGCTGTGGTCTCGAGGTAGCGTGCTGCCTTCTCACGCAGCAGGCCCGGGTTCGATCCCCCGTCGGAGCAGTTTTTCTGGGTGAGGTTTTTTATCGGGGTTTTTCCTCACCTGTAAGACAAATGTCAGGAAAACTTTAAGGCCCAAACGGTCCCCGAATGTTTGAAGTTATTGTAAATTTGGAAATTGCTTGCATAATTCTAACCCTGAGATTCATAGCCACGCGGAGATAAGCTCCCCATACATCCCTATCCTGAACCGTTTTCCAATGATCCCTGTATAATTCATCTCCCTCCAATTATTATTAAATTATTCTCCCACCTGATTTTTGGCCTACCTACTGTGCACTTTCCCATTGGTTTCCCTACAAGAACTTCTCATTTCACTTTACCATTTTACAAAATGGCCGAAAAAAGTATACCGTAATATTCACAAACACTATCGAAACTGTCGCCAACGTGTGGAAACAAATACAAAATTATTTTGAAAGTAAACAAGTAAGGATAATCAATATAAATTATGTCGACACAAATAATATGTTAATAGAATCAGTACTTACTCAATTGTAAGACTACGGCAAATAAAAATAAATTATTTATCCATATAAAAATGTAGTATAGTACTTGTATTACAATTTGTATTTTAATTTAGTAATTGGCAGTACTGATTGAAATGAATTTAATGCATTCCTTTATTACAACTAATGATGCAAATGGCTGACTACACATTCGTAATTGCATACTTATGTAAATTATTTTTTTACTTCTTTGAATATATTACTTTTATCTATTTTATCTTGAAATAATCTTATTAATCTTAACATTTCATACAAGCACATTCAGTGTCACTATAATCAGGAGAATAGTTTTGTATCAATTGTTGAATAGATTATAAACAATACATGTTAATATCTATTTATTTAAAATAATTAAATTCTACGTAATATAATTATAAAGTAATCTTACATTTCAGAAATGTTTTAATAATTCGATTCGAAACATCTCAAATCATTCGTATTGCTAAAACTATTTTTAATTTTTCTATTAATTTAAAATAAATTTTTATTGTGCTAAACTTTCTGAATTTGTTTTACCAAATATGACCTCTATCCTCTGCCTTGTCAGGCAGCGGGCCCGGGTTCAATCCCCCCGGTCGGGGCAGTTTTTCTGGGTGAGGTTTTTATCGGGGTTTTTCCTCACCTGTAGGACAAATGTCGGGAAAACTTTAAGGCCCAAACGGTCCCCGAAATCATATGGCCATCATCATTATCATCCTTCACCGGTGTGAAAGCAATGGGAAGCTACCACACCTACAATTCCCTAGTAAAGCTGCAAGCATAGCATGAAAATGCTATGATTGCAGTGAAGTACTATGGATGGATCTTCAATTACCTTAATTTAAAATTTTACATACAATATCTCATCATTGAATTATTGTAATAGTAGAATTGTAATCTCTACTAATAGTAACGTGAACTTTGCTCTGTTTTTTAACCAAACAAATGTATTATTTTTTATCAAATATTCTAAAATATATTAACACAGTTTAAAGAAAAATTGTAAGCACAAACTAGAAAAAATAGATACTTGACTTTAATGTTTTTAAAATTAGTATTCTATAGTCTGGCAGTGTTCAAAATCTGCCGTACTACTCCTACGCTACAATTCTATGATCTAATTTTCCCCTTCCAATCAACATTTTCTGGGATTCTCCGTGATCACGTGATTTGCTGTAACTTAGACACAAGTCAATTGCATCCGCATAGTTGTTATTGGTTATTAACGTGGCTAGGATTTTAATGTATTAAAAGTTAAGATTTGCAGCATAGTATAATGAGAAGTTAGACTTATGACTGTCTTTTGTCTTGGTTCCACATACAGACAGTTTAATATTATAACGAGAAGTAAGCCTTCTAATTGGACGCTGTTATGCATCAACCGGCTACGCGACATTATGTAAGTTTCGAGAAAAATACATTTAAAGTTTAAGTTAGTCTTCACTATTTATTGCATCACCAAACTAACAATACTGGATAAAAAGTAAAGTATTCCCACTACAGGCCTCAGGAGGCCCTTGGGGTAGTGGGATGTTAAGACTCCCACTTTTCTGGACAATCGGCACTTGATGTCAGCCGGGTTGTCAGCCCTGCGTGACGGCCGCCTTTACCCCCAGAACAAGCGTCTGGTTCTCATTTTCGTTAGAGGCTGAGTCGACCCCAGGGCCATAGTGCCGAGGAAGATTTGGTCAGTTTAAAAATCCTGATCCCATCGGGACTTCAACCCTCGACCTTCCGGCTTGTAGCACAGTGCCTTAACCACTAACGCTACGGCGTGCCCCTCAGTACTGGATATTGCAAGTTATTTTTCTTGTTTTTTATGCATCAACTATCTAAGAGCGGGAACATTTGGCTCTTAACTGCATGATTCAAAATATAGATTAGCATTTATGGAGATCTGGTTTCATAGACGTTTGTTTTAAAACATATAATCTCTAATAGGTCTAGTGGCGTTTACACTTTTCTTTAATAATAAGGCTATATTTACAGATTTGGCGCTAAAATTGTGTGTGCACTTACTTCATGAGCTATGGCAACAAATGGCGCTTAGCCGGTTGTTGCATAACATCGTCCATCTGTCTTTTATCTTGGTTTCACATACAAACAGTTGAATAATATAGACTAGTTTTGCAATCTTATCTTTCATTACTCGTACATAATAATCGTAGCCTTGGTTATTAAGTAGTACCGTTTTACTGGTGATACCATTTCTAGTTTAAGCTGTACGATTATTGACCCAGATGGATGAAAAACGGGGGAAAGAGGAGAACACTATTCACGAGGTGAGGATTGTATATTGCATTCAAGGTAAGAACGTATTAACACTGCATTTTCTTTGCTATCAGGCTATAGTATTCTACAACTCATATGTAGCTCTAATCCTGAGAATTTCAACTCCATGTTTATAACGGTTTATAAGCTCATGCAGCCATGAGAAGAGACAATAATACTGTAGTAACCATAGTTTCCAAAGATTGCCTCAAATATTGAACTACTTAGAAAACAAGATTAATCCATTCGCTTCAGGTTTAAATTCTGAATACATTTTCCCACAAACCGGATTTCAGTTACCGTAAATTATATTGTCTATTTTTAGACATTCAAAACAAAACAAAATATAACGGTACTTGAAATCACAATTAGGGCGAAGGCAAAAGCATATTCCTCTTACTATTCATAAATACTAACAAAAGATTATACTGTCATGGGGTGTACAAAAATATTGCAAAATATGTAACAGCAGAGTTAAACGAGTGTGCCTCGTCTTCTGAGTTGAAGGCCATTTAACTGTCGACGATTCTACCTCGTCTTTTGAGGCGAATGAGTTAACCACCGCTGTGGTCTCGGGGAAGAGTCGCTTCCTCGGACCCAACGGGCACTGTTTCGTTCATCGGTCGTGATAAGTTTCCAGGATGATACTTCTTTTTCGGGGTTTTTCCTAACCTATAAGACAAATGTCAGGAAAATTTGAAGTTCAAACGGCCCCCCGAACAACTGTCCATCATAATAATCATCATATTCACCACATTCAGTATGAATGTCATCATCATCATCATCGTCCTTTCAAGTATTAGGCCCAGTGGCCCGTTACGGTCTCCCGCCATCTCCGAAAAGGTCGACCCACAGATCTTCTGCCTCGAAGAATGTAGTGAAGAATTTGTTTTGATATTCTGTTACGATCCATGCGCTGAATATGGGCTAGCCAATTGTTTCTATATTCTTGGAGGTATTCAGATATAGGTACGATGTTTAACTCTCTGGCTATTGTTGAATTTCTTTGGTGGTCTAGAAGGCTATAACCTGCAGTTCGTCGCAGAAATTTCATCTCCGTGGCTGTAATATGACGATCATCCTGAGTTCTGATGGTCCAAGCTTCACTGCCATAACAGATTATGGGTCTAGCGAGAATTTTATAGATTTTCATTCTTGTGTGTCTCTGCACTTTCGATGGTTTAAAAACTTGGTTGATAATTCTTAAAGCTTTATTATAGTTTTTGTATTTTAAAGGATATATCACATTCCTCATTATAAGTTAGATTATATCCTAAGTATTTAAATGAATTAACTTGCTCTAATATTGAATTCTGAATACAAATTTTACTTCTTACTGGGAATTTCCCTTGAAAGGCCATAACTTTAGATTTTGTTGTTGATATTTCCATGTTAAATCGTTGGGCTATTATATTAAGATGATGAGTGGAATATTGTAATACATCTTCATTATTGCCGGAAAGAGCCTGATCATCTGCATATAAGAGTGTGTCTAAAAAAAATGAAGGTGTGAGTGAATAGTGAGTTTCGTCTTAACTGTTGGTATTGTCCCGGGGAAGATTGTGAATTGTACTGATCACACATTCGGGGAAGCCCTAGTCCTTGTGACGTCTCCCTCTCTCGATAGGTCGTGTCACTGTAAGGCCCAGGAGATATGAGCTATGTAAATTGTGGCAAGTCATTCACTCAGCCTCTTATTTCAGAGAAATAAGTACATTAATCTAAGGTGAATAATTTATGAACAAGTAATTATTATCAGAAGTAGGGCATATTTATATTCAAATGAATTGGAATTAAAACAGGAATTCATTGGTAACAAGATTAGAATGATATAACCTACCACAAAATAATTTCATAAGCAATAAATAAAACACTAGTATCAAGCAATTAGCGCCTGGTCATAGACCTGGACCTCTGCTATTGTAGCGAACGAAACTAGTAAACATCATACAATGGAACCGTAAGCCCTTATACAATGGGGGAAAAGTCTGCAGTTTCCTTTGTTAAAAGGACTTACAAGACTGCACTATTATTAACTTGTTATAACAGTACTAAGCCCAAAAACTTCATACAAAAGGCTGGGAAGTCGCAAACAAGCAATTGGATTTTCCTAGGTAACTTGTGGAAAGAGTTATCCCCAAACCAATTTTAACTAGGACATGTCGCTAACAGCGGGTGACTTCTTTGGCGGGATAAGGTAGATGACGACAAAGAAAGCCACCCTATATTAAAGATCACTCTTATTTGGTCAACCCTGGAAATATTATATTAGGGTGCAACTAAATTAAAGGGAGGGGGACGATGCCACAAACACCTAAGTTTAACACCCACGACAACGCCCTTAAGATATAATTTACCAATCAAAATTAGTGTAACTTATAAACTATTTGTGAGACGCTAAGACTTTTGGTGGAAGGGACTAATGCCGGCCCACTCAGAAATAATAAATATTTTTACTTGCGAAAACTAGAGTTAGTGGAGTTCAGTAGCTTGGAGTTGTCAGTTCGGTAGTCCGTTGCGAGGAGTAGCAACGAGCGAATGTGCCGGTGCAGGGCACATCGCATTACTAGGCGAAAATTAAGTTACTAACGTGAGTGTCAGTAGAGATGGCACATCGCTTGGTTGAGTGTTATAAACATTATTAGTTCTGACCCACCAACAGCCTTCGCGTCAAATCGTCGTCTAATACGACAAATGTAAACAACGAGTGAAAATAAAAATGCATCGATCAATTACAAGACAGCACACCGAGCCTACTGTTTTTTCCCCAAGTGAACATCCTTTCTCACGGATTCCCGAGATATAAGTCCATTGTTCTACCGAAACCTGAACCCAACTAGTCCGGAGCTCAATCGTCCATGAACCCATATCCTTGGACATAATTAAACATACCCCGACTACGAGTCTGTCGCAAAATATACCTATAAGGTAAGGCTACGATGGAGAAAAAGAAAACAAGATGTGTTATGAAAGTTTCATTACAATAATTACATTGTTATTCTGACATTCCTGTAGGGCACAGAGTATGGAGCAGCGGTTGGTGAAATTACCGGAAAAGATTAGGTCAGTTTAATATCTGATACAAAGAGGAGTGAAATTTTATGGAGAGAACAAAATGTTGGAAACAGGAAGATAATAGAATTACATTTTCCACTAAGTTAGACTTGGTTCCACTTCCTTCTTCTTGCACATATTCTGACCTACACTCGAACCCAACCATACAAGTTAGTCAAGCGTAACTTCTTTATATAGATACGTCACGTACGATCTGAGAACTAACCTTAAACGTAGCTTGCAAGTGGAAACGTAACTACAATATATAATTGAATTGAAACTGAATATAATATGAAATACTATTTCTTCAAATTTACGAAATGGATAGAAAAGGAATTATAGAATTGATATCCACTAACACATACGTACAGTATACGTTGCATGACATCGAAATTATGGCTAGCTTATAGTTGCCTGAAATAAACATCATTTGATAAAAATAAACCAAATATTATATAAAAATCCATTTGCAAAATTAAAATTGAGGAATTATTAGTCAACTAGATTTCAATTATAAAACTTATTTTTTCCCCTCCCGTCAACTATTTTAAATGTTTCAACCTTATATTAACTCTGTATAAAACTACAGCAAATATATTTTTAACACGTCCACCGCTGTGGTCTTGTCACGCAGCGGGCCCGGGTTCGATCGACGCTCGGGACAAGTTTCCTGGGTCAGGGTTTTCTTCAGGGTTTTTCCTCATCTGCAAGATAAATGTCAGGATACTTTAAAGCCCAAACGGTCCCCGAACATAATCTGGCCATCATTATCATCAATATCATATTCACCTCATTAGATTAAGTTTGGGTTTAAGGCCTCTCCTGGCGCATTATTACCGATCGTCATCATCCAGCATATCATTGGGGTAGCGTAACCCTGCCTTCCAGGCGCCCCGACCTCAGAAGTGGGTTACAATACGCCAGTGCCAGGAGAGGATACCTGAAATGTCGAATAACAAACAGGTGACATTGAACAAAAAATAATGCCCTTTTTGCCGAGCGGTTAAGGTAGGAAGCCTTGGCGCAGAGCTACGGGACTTGCGCTGGTTCGAGTCTCCATGGGGGAAGAAATTTCCTCATGGTATTTCGGCCAGTATGGGACCGGTGCCCACCCAGCATCGTGAGGCAATTGGGTAGCTACAATAAGTAGCGCCTCCAGGTTGAGGAACCAGCTGTAACGGCTGGGGGACTCGACATGCTAACCACATGTCACCCCTACACTGGCTGTTGATCATCTACCTCTGTGATTGACACATGTGGATGTGAAGGGCCAGCAGCCGGCTGGTAAAAGGGCAACCGCTGAAAAAGTGGAAAGACCCTCAATCAATCGGAATGCATCAAATATAATTGAAGTTCAGGACGACGGTATATAAAAAAGGTGTAAAGTTTTATAAATATAATAATTATAACGTCAACGATGTGAATAAAAAATAATGAATATTAAAAGTATAGATTTCAAGTGCCATAAGAAAATGATTGCGTCATTAATATGATATATCCTACAATAAATAGGCCTAACATTTACATGGAGAAATTACAGAAGATTTGAAAAAAGAAATGTAAAACCGCTTGGAGGAAGTTCTGACAAGAGCTGATCTCTCATTCGGTGAGGTCCTCCATGTCCTTGTGTAGTCAAAAAAGTTATGTGTGTGATC
Source organism: Diploptera punctata (assembly GCA_030220185.1). Taxonomy (NCBI): domain Eukaryota; kingdom Metazoa; phylum Arthropoda; class Insecta; order Blattodea; family Blaberidae; genus Diploptera; species Diploptera punctata. The sequence goes on along the minus strand of JASPKZ010003445.1, from coordinate 1,416,860 downwards.
CATAGTTTAAAATCCTCCCAACAAGTCGTGTCACTATAAGGCCCGGATGGCGTGTGGCACGTTAAAGTACCTATAAGGTGAGAGTTTAAACTGCGTTAATGGGATAGAATGGAATACATCTACACATAAAAATAAATGTTATAAATGACTTAAATTAAAGCTAATTACTTTAACCTTTAGTGATAATTTATGAAATTTTAGTCAAGGATAGAGAAACTGTGGAACAAATCGCTAGAATTGCCATCTTGTTTAAAGTTTAAGAACATAAAACAGTTGCCATGTTAATACAATGCGTTATAAGGAAAATTAAATCTGATAATTAAAAAAAAAAGTATATGTATATATTGTAAGTATAAATAGTATGGTATAACTAGAACTTCAGTTTAAAGATATAGATAGATATTTCATCGGTTTATTAATATCTTTGACATCGTCCGATTCGTTACAGCCAATTTTGTCGGTCTATCCAATCTCCTGATTGTAGATGTTTCTCCTTCATGTACAAATATATTCCCTGACTCCAGGAGGTTTTAGGTCTTCCTCTGCCTCGTCTTCTCTCAAGTTTCCATTCCAAAAACACATTTTAGTTGCCGATCCTCTTCCATTCGCTGGACATGTCCGTACCATCTTATGTGCTGAGTTTTAATATAATCTAAAGTAGTGTCTTCAATCTTCATTTTCTCCCTTATAACTGAGTTTCTAATTTTTTTTCTCTTCTTGAAATTCTTGCTGTCATTTGTATAAAATCCACTTACGTTGCCAAAAGATACTTACTTGTTTTTCTTGTTAATGGCCAAAGTTCTGCTCCGTAAGTAATGATGCTTTTATCAACTGTATGATATATATTAATTTTATTTTTGTTACTTATATTTTTATCCCACAATATTCCATTTCTATTTCTTATTTTCTCTTCATAACTTCCATTTTTATTTATTTTAATTCCTAAATATGTGATCTCACTACAAGATTTTATTGTTTCTCCAGTCTCCAAAATCAAATTGTGTTAAATACAGTTTAAAGATATAAAAGCTTAAATCTTGATCTTAAGCGACCAAATTAAAGTTAATTGATAAATATTCTGAATGAATTGCCAAATGGAAACATTGTATAAACATTATTTGTAATTGTCTGGTGGTCAGTGACTACTAGTTAGCTTCTGAATCCGATGTACGTGACTTCAAACCTGGGCGGGATCGGTTGATTCTCTTCCAAGGTGTAAAAACCATAGCATATCTTTCTTTGGACGGAGGTAAAATATGTTCTTTACATTAAAAATAATCCCAAGCTTCTGACAAAAAGTTGTTAACCCTTTCGCGCCTGCTTTGAATAGCGACCCTATCTACACATACATAACTGTAAGCTTATGGCATGATTATTTTTTCATATATTTTGGATATATTAATTTTATTTATATTTGATCTGGAAACAGTCGTAATTATGTCAACAATCCACACGAGCAAATTCCAAGTTTATACTGAACATATTTATGGGTGTCTTTCTGAATGAGGTCTTGAATGGGCTATGTACAGTATATGTTAAACTAATGAAATTCGATATAATATGAAACAGGTCTACTAATTTATTCAACTTACTTAATCCAGTCCTCATTGGTATTAATAAACTGCTAGTTTAATAAAGACTCTTACTCCAGGGGAGGAGAAAACAAGACGGGTATTTCAGAATAATGTTCTTAAGAAAAAGTTTGGACCAAAGAGAGATGAAGAAACAGACGAATTGAAAAGACTACTTAACAGGGAGAGCTACAATATATATCTAGATAGAACACCAGATATAATTAGAACAGTTAAGTATCGTAGACTGTGATTGGCTGGACATGTGGCATGAATGGGGAACGAAAGAAGGGAATGGAAACATCTTTTAGGAAAACCGGAGGGAAAATGCCTATTTGGAAGACCAAGAATAAGATAGGGGAATAACATTAACCATGATTTGAGGAAAGTAGGTTATACAGGGGATGATTGGAAAACATTGGCTCAGGATAGGGATGTATGGAGAGCTTATGTCCGCGCGGCCAAGAACCCGGGGGTTCGATATTGTTATTTAGGACATTCATCTTATACCTCAGTAGACGTCTAGGTTTCCAGAAAGCTTTCCTTTCCTTTCTATTTAGAACTTCTCGGCCTTTTTCCAGCTGCCGCCGTCTTCCAGAAACCAAACGCCATTCCTCTCTGTCCATCCATTGATCTTCCTCCAATCCTCTGACATTCATAGCCGCTTGTACCGTTTCTATCCAAGTTTTCTTCGGTCTTCCTCTCTTCCTCCTTTCCATTGGGATCCATTCCATAACAATTTTAGGCAATCTTTACTCTGGCATTCTTTTGACACGGCCATACAATTTTAATCTTTTCTTTTCTATTGAGATTGATATGTTGTATATTATTTTTGTATAGTCCACCGCTGTGGTCTCGAGGTAGCGTGCTGCCTTGTCACGCAGCGGGCCCGGGTTCGATCCCCGGTCGGGGCAGTTATTCTGGGTGAGGTTTTTATCGGGGTTTTCCTCACCTGTAAGACAAATGTCAGGAAACCTTCAAGGCCCAAACGGTTCCCGAAATCATATGGCCATCGTCATCATCATCCTTCACCGGTGTGGAAAGCAACGGGAAGCTACCACACCTACAATTCCCTAGTAAAGCTGCAAAGCATAGCATAAAAATGCTATGATTGCAGTGAAAGACCTGTCCTTGGGCATAATTACTATGGATGGATGGATTTATGCATAAGTTGAACATTCAATGTTGTTATTTCAGTTTGGTTTCTAACTGTATCCTTCAATTTATTGCATTTTTTTTTGTAATTCATTAACACTAAAAAATATAATTTTCCAAAAAGTTTGTAATTGTGCCTACCAAACCGAATCATGAAATTTATTGCACTTTGAATCCAAGTATCACTAGTGGATTTAAAAGCGTGTAGTCACAATTTGTTAATGTTATACATGTTGCCCTTGGATAGTAGTTGGGAAACAACTGTTAATAACCATAAACGTCACTAACATTCGTGCAACTTAGCAAAGTTCTGATCGTGTCTGTTGCGAAAATATACAGAGCGGAAATAAATAGTTAACATCAACTTACGTGTCCTTTCCACGAGCTTCATGTTTTATACCTCGTGAATCATCAGAATTGTACTGTTTACTTCATATTATTCTTAACATTGTAAAGTTTACAAGTTTTAATTCAGTACCAATATAAACCACCCGAATTATTTTAGTTTTAAAGAAAACAAAACGTCAAATATAATATAAAACAGTGCATACAACAATTTCAAAATCTCCCATGTTTTCTAAGAGTATTGAAGAACGAAATTACAATGCACTTAACGAAGACGATGTTACTATTTTACTTTATTCTTCTTCTTCTTCTTCGTCACAGTTTAGGCTTATTTACTAGCCTGTTCCGACTCTAAATTCCTGCTGTTTCCATCTTTTCTTCCTCGTGGTGAATAGTTGAATGCTGCTTTTGGTATTCTGTTCTCAGTAATCCTTCCTAAGTGTTCTTTCCAGTTTGTTCTGTATTTCACTATTGTTATGTTTAATTCCTCTACTTTTAGTTGTCTTATTTCTGTGGTATGTTTTTGTCTGTTCTTTAATATTCTGTTATTGGTCTGAGGAATTGTTCATTTCAGCAGCTTGTATCCTGGCAGATTGTTGAGTATGTTTTGGGTTCATAAGTAATAATAGGAATTGCCATTATCTTGTATAATTTCATTATAAAGTCTTTCCTGGCTTTATTTTTCAAATAACATTTTAGTGTTCCTGTTATATAATTAAACGTATTTAGTTTATTATTTACTGTGTCCGTTGTGTATGCTATTTCGCAACTTGGAAGTTATATTTTACCGCTTGTTCTACTGGTTTATTTCCTAATATTAACTTTGTACCGCTGTGGTCATCGAGGTAGCGTGCTGCCCTCTCACGCAGCGGGCCCGGGTTCGATTCCCGGTCGGGACAGGCTCCTGGGTGAGGTTTTTTTCGGGGTTTCTCCTCACCTGTAAGACAAATATCAGGAAGCTTAAGGTCCAACGGTCTCCGAAAATCATCCGGCCATCATCATCCTTATCATTATCATCATCAACCTTCATCGGTGTGGAAAATAACGGGAAGCTGCCACACCTATAATTCCCTAGTAAAGCTGCAAAGTATAGCATGAAAATGCTATGATTGCGGGTAAAATTACTATCCGAACTGGTTGAGCGCCCTTGAAAGCCATTTTTCTTATTTTTCTGATGATATTTCCTTTGTATTTTTTTTATATTTCATTTAGTTTATATAGCATTGTTTGTAATTCGTCTTCTGTTTTTGCTATTAAAATCTGATCATTTTCAATGACTAATGTTTTTTATTATTACATATTTTCCTAAGTTAATACCCCCAGTCGTCATTTGTTTCTATTATCTTATCATGTCAAAAAAAATATGTTAAAGAGAGTGGTTGATAGTGGACAACCTTGTCTAACTCCTCCTGTTATATTTATTGGTTCCCTTTGAAGAGAAAAGAATTTAACTTAGAAAACGTCCTCTTTTTAGAATTTATTATTACTATTATTATTATTATTATTATTATTATTATTATTATTATTATTATTACATTCATTATTATAACAATGTCATTCTTGTTATGGCTATTATTATTATTATTATTATTATTATTATTATTATTATTATTATTATTATTATTATTATTATTATTATTATTATTATTATTATTATTATTAATATTATCATCATCACATCATCATCATCATCGCGTCCCAACTTCTCTTAAAAAACGTTAAACCGAAAATACATAAAACTGTTATTCTGCCAGTTATATGGATGCAAAACATGGACTCTTACTTTAAGGAGGATAAAAGATTACAAATATTTGACAATGAAGTTCTTAGGAAAATGTTTTGGACCAGAGAGAGAGATGAACAGATATGTGAATGGAGAAGATTACATAACAGTGAGCTACATGATATTTGTGGGGAACCAGGTATAGGCTAATAAGAACAGTTAGGTGTCGCAGTCTCCGTTGGGTGGGACATGTGACACGAATGGGGAATAAAAGAGGGGCATGGAAGCTTCTTGTAGGAAAGTCAGAGAGAAAACGCACATTTAGTTGACCAAGAATGAGGTGAGAGAAAAACATTAACCATAATTTGAGGGAGGTAGATTATACAGAGGATGATTGGAAAACATTAGCTCCGGATAGGAATGTGTGGAGACTTATGTCCGCGCGGCGATGAACCTACGGGTTCGATGGTGCCAGTGAGTTAGTTAGTTAGTTAAATATTTACATGTGAATGATGTATCTGATCTGGTTTGTGATATATTGTTTTGCCAGTAAGAAATGTTCTGTTCCAACTGCTTACACGAGTTTACTCCTGAAAATGTGTTTACCTATAAGATATGCTTATTTACGCAGCGTCTATTCAGAATATTCCGTAACTATTGCGCATGCATTTCAATAAGGAAAACTTTGATGTAGATAATTGTTTTATTGACGTTTAATTGCATTGTTTCGACACATTTTTATTCAATTTCTTGGTACTGATAACTAAATATTGACGAAAAGGTTATGCAGGACTGACCTTCAGAATGGTTCGGTTTCACTCCGATAATCAGAAAAATGTCTATACGATATACTGTAAATCAGAAAGTTCACCGCTGTGGTCTCAAGGTTATGTGCTACCTTGTCAAGCAGCGGGTCCGAGTTCGAATCTCAGTCTTAAGTTTCCTGGGTGAGGATTTTTTCCGAGGTTTTTCCTCGCCTGTAAAGACAAATGCCAGGAACGTTTAAGGCCCAAATGGTCCCCGAACATCATATGGCCATCCTCATCATTCACATTCGCCTTAGATTAAGTTTAGGATTAAGGACTCTCCTGACGCACCACTAATCATCTTCACTCATCATATCTGGGCAACGAAACCCGGCTTCAAGGCGCCCTCAGAAGTGGGTTACAATTACGCCAATGCTAGGAGAGAACATCAAAAATGTCGAAATGATAACCTGGGGCACTGAATAAAAAAAGTATTTTGACTATTTAACTCATGCCCCAAATGGGAGTCAATGACCAATCACATTTCAATGATTTTTTATTTACAACCAATCGTAGTCGTGTTTCGCCTAGAATTTACCAACTAAAGTTTATCATAATAAAGAAAGCACCTCCTTTTTAACATTCTGAATAGGTCGTAGCATTATTTTGCAGTGACTGACTCTGTAAGGAATACGGCTACCAGATTGTATATATAGTGCATGAATGTCAGCAGAAAGCGCATGCAAGAGGTAATAAAAAACATTTGTAACAATTGATTATACCACAAAAAAAAAAAGAAACCACTGTTTGCACTTTCTTAAACGAATTATTTTCCAGGAAATGACGTTGCAGAAAAATATAATTGATATATTTACATCATAGGACGTCAGAAATTAATACCTATAACGTTGGTTATAAATTTCTCCACTAGGGTGCATTCTTACAACATTGCGATCCTTTGGCAATAAATAATATGATCTGGTTGCAGTGATGAACAAAAGAAGCAATTGAAGGGTACCAATCGTTTCTAATTTGTTTTCAAACATCGCCGTTTACATTAAATATATAAATATTTTAAAATAACTATAGTTAAATAATTATTTGTGAGTAAACAGCCTAATTTTATTCGTTAAATAGTTCTAACAAATGCCACTCTTGATTTCCAAATTCTCTAGATAAATTCACTCCTCATTTCGTGAGTGGTGAATTTATCGATAATTTGGAAATCACTTGTGGCATTACTTATGACTATTATTGGTTATACTGTTTTGGCAAAACTGATCTTAGTTTTCAGTTATTGCAATCTTATTCGCTTCCTTGTGAAAATGTCACGCTTTCAAAACACACATTTTATAAATCTTATTTAATCTTATATTATCTGGTCAGTGTTTATCATTTATACATAATTATTACGGTATATAATTTAGCTTAGTTATAATTATTATATTATAGCACACAATTAATTAACTCTGTTTATCTAGTTTATATAGCTTCTAAGATAAGCGTATAGAATTCCTTCAGGACAAGGACCTCTTACTTACGTAGGAATGACTGGGTTATTTCTCACTCGGGGAGCTAGTTAATGTGAGCTTTATCTTAGTTACTGGGCTTCATTATACCTCATAGTCTGGTTTATTATTATTATTATTATTATTATTATTATTATTATTATTATTATTAACCGTTTTCTACTATTTTCTTCTCTTCTTCCCTGTACTGTTTGGTGCATATACATGTAAATATCCTAATTAAAATTTTATATATATATATATATATATATATATATAATTTAGAGTCCACCGCTGTGGTCTTGAGGTAGTGTGCTGCCTTGTCACGCAGCGGGCCCAGGTTCGATCTCCGGTGGGGGCAGTTTTTTTGGGTGAAGTTTTTATCGGGGTTTTTCCTCACCTGTAAGACAAATGTCAGGAAAAATTTAAGGCCCAAACGGTCTCCGAAATCATATGGCCATCATCATCATCGTCGTCCTTCACCTGTGTTGAAAGCAACGGGAAGCTACCACACCTACAATTCCCTAGTAAAGCTGCAAGCATAGCATGAAAATGCTATGATTGCAGTGAAAGACCTACCTTCGGGCAGAATTACTATGGATATATACACACACACACACACACATATATATATATATATATATATATAATTTAGACTAAATATAATTTGTATCTTAATTAAAAAATAAATTGTATTCCTTATAAGAATATATTATGGAGATTATGGATGATTATTTTTTATATGGACGAGCCAGTCGTAAAACTTCCATATCTACTAGAACAGCGTTTCCCAAACTCTGGGGGCGAGATATTTTAGAGGTTTGCGATGTATATTTCGCTCATTTACTGCAACAACGTCATAACACAGAAAACATAGTTTTTCAGGAGAAGCATTTAATGGTTTGAAATCCATATACCTTTGCCTGTATTTGTCATAAATATCAAATTACTATACCAACTCATTGTATACAATAGCGTATGTCGTTCTTGCTGAATATAGAACTGAGTTTTGTCTTTCATGTGGTACCAATAACTCAAAATCGACAATTTTTTAGTTATGACGTTGTTGCAGCAAATGAGCGATTTGCAATTGTCATTATTGCCATCACTGTTATTATTATTATTATTATTATTATTATTATTATTATTATTATTAAAATAACGCGTGGAACTGTTTAAATATAATATGACATAATTATTTAATGACTGACTGGCAGTTTTCAATTTGTTATAATAATGATAATAACTAACTCACTGGCGCTATCGAACCTGCAGGTTCATGGCCGTCCGGACGTAATCTCTCCATACAATCCTAAACTGAGCTAATTTTTCCAATCATTCCCTGTATAATTTAGCTCCCTCATATCATGCTTAATATAATAATAATAATAATAATAATAATAATAATAATAATAATAAATAATAATAATAACCAGGACGTCCACTGAAAAGACTTTTGGATGGTGTTTCTATTGAGGCCGAAACAGGTCAACAAATGACCTAAATTCGTGAATGGGCTATTATGATGATGATGATGATAATAATAATAAAATAATAATAATAGGTCTACTAATAACTAACTCACTGGTGCTATCGAACCTGCAGGTTTGTGGCTGCCCGGACATAATCTCTCCATAAAACCCTAAACTGAGCTAATTTTTCAATCATCCCTCAACTCATGCTTAATGTAAATAATAATAATAATAATAATAATAATAATAATAATAATAATAATAATAATAATAATAATAATAATAATAATAAGAAGAAGAAGAAGAATAAAACCAAGGCGTCCACTCGAAAGACTTTTGGATGGTATTTCTATTGAGGCTGAAACTAGTCAACAAATAGTTAAATTCCTGAATGGACGATGATGATTATGATGATGATAATAATAATAATAATAATAATAATAATAATAATAATAATAATAGGTTACTAAAATAATAGAACTAGTATTAATAATAGGCCAATAATTTCATATTCGAAAAGGGGAACATGTAATCAAGAAGTTTGGGAACCGCTGCCTTAGAAGAAGGATTTGTCTTGGAGCCTTTTTCCTAGGCATATTGATTTTGCTGCTACTGGAACATGACTACTCGGGTTTGAATTAAGAGTATCCTTCACCTACATGTCTAGATCATTGGGTACTCATCCTATCATTACAAGTTGTTTCTCATAAAGGGTTATTTTAATACAAATTACATAAACCCACTGTATATGGAGATCCACTATTCGCATGTCTTGAAATGCCACAGAGATAATTGATCCACGATAATAAATTATTGGTTGGGACACATGGTCGATAATATTTCATAATGAGGTTGCATGCAATTAGATAATCGACATATCAGTAGCCCTGAGGTAAATGTTCTGGCTTGTCTGTTTATTACATAACAGGTTTACGATATAGGCTCACGTACAGTTACAGTCTGCTCCCACCTTCTTCGAATTTGTCAAGTAGAGTAAAAGAAAAATTACTCCCAAAGTTTCATAATTAAAGGTTATTTGAAACTTACAGTTAATAAAACAGTTATTAAAGACAGTCTTAGGAAACTAAACAAGAAACAGTTTAAATCAGTTACAAAAACAAAATGTGAACACGACTGGTTTATAAACTTTATCGTTCCCATGATAATGTTAAGAAAGAAAGAAAGAAATCTCAGTAAAAAAATATACAGTAAAAATTCACAGGACGAATCAGTGTGCTGAAAAAAATGTCTCTAGAATAAAACTGCTGCTGGCACTAAGACTAGGAAGTTCGATGTTTGGCAACTGATTGTTTTGACATCGGTAAAGAAGTTATGGTTCATTGGAGATGAATCCGTATTAATATTTAGATTTTAACAAATAATCGCGAGTTTATCAGTGATATTTACTGAATTTGAGAAAGTAAGGAGACCTTGATTTTATAATTCTGCATTGTTTATTTTCTGATATTAAGGGTCAATTTCACCAACAGAGGTAAATGTATTACGTCAGTTTTCCCCATGTATAATGCATAGCTTAAACTGGCGTAATACAGTAACCTCTCTTGGTGAAACTGGCCCTAAGGATTAGATGGATTTTTTTTTCGTGCATATTCAATATTTTCCCTGAATCCATGGATTGTGTGGTCTTTTGAATCGGTTCTTTCTTATCATTTTGCGATGGCAACGATAAACTTAATTATTATCATAAAAAATTACACTTATTTTATTACTATCACTATTATTATTATTATTATTATTATTATTATTATTATTATTATTATTTATTTATTTATTTATTTATTTATTTTCAATTTCTGAATTTATTTATTTTTATTTTGTTGTTTGTTTTCCTGCGCCGTAGCCGAGTGGTTAAGCCAAGATGCCTTGGTACAGAGCTACGGGACTTGTGCTCGTTCGAGTCCCCGTGGGGGCAGACATTTTTGTCTTGGAATTTCGGCCAGTATGGGAGTGGTACCCACCCAGCATCGTGAGGCATTTAGGTAGCTACAATAAGTAGCGACTCCAGGTTGAGAAGACCAGCTATAACGGCTGGGGGACGTGATATGCTGACCACATGTCATCGCTACACTGACTTATGATCGTCTACCTCTGTGATTAACACATGTGGACGTGAGGCCAGCAGCCGGCTGGTAGGCCTGTCGCCTTGGAGTTTTTTTTTTTTCACAGTGTACTAAGGTACTCATTTCCCGTAGATCCTGATCTAATCCGAACAATTCCCTTTATAGTAAAATCTCTATAACTACGTTTATTTATTCAACGAAGGAAATGTGTTCCTGGGTTTTATTAATCAGAAAAACTTAAAATAATGTCAGAAGAATCGAACTTCATTAACCTCAGGTTTCGAGATCCAAATTTGACAAGGGGTCAAATATTGTCTATTGTATTTATATCTCATATGAAGAACAAAAGGATGTAAATACAAAAATATCTAAATTTTTAAGAATTTTTGGGTTAATAAATTCTATCTTCAAGTCACAGTTAGTCCAAAAACATTCAAGACTAAAAGTGTATAAAACACTGGTTCTTCCAACTCTTTTATATGGTAGCGATGTATGGACGTTGAAACAGAAGGATATACAGAGACTTAGTAGATCTGCTGAAATGAGATACCTTTGGAGGACTGCAGGATACACACTACTAGATCACAAAAAAAAATGAAGACATCTTAGAAGAATTACACGTGGAACCTTTAGAAAACAAAATGTCTGATTACAAGTCAGGAGAAACTCAGCTCAGGCTTTATAAAATTATGGCTGTTCCTGTTCTTTTATATGGATCTGAATCTTGGGTACTTACAAGAAAAGATATCTCACACATTCAAGCCACTGAAATGAAATTTTTAAGATCCGTAAAAGGATTTACACGCATGGATAGATTGCACAATGAATCAATAAGAAATGAACTGGAGATATTTTCCATAGTTGATAAACTAGAAGAGCACAAATACCAATGGAAAGAACATTTAGACAGAATGGACAATATAAGATTACCCAAAGAGATCAACACCTACAAACCACATGGAAAGAGATCTTTGGGACGGCCAAGGAAACGATGGACTTGAGACCGGAACAGGTCGCACTGACCTAATCCTGGAAAGGAAGAAGAAGAAGATAAGTCAGGATGGATGCAACATGTTCATCGAATGGAAGATCACAGGATACCCAAACAAATGTTAAGATATCAACCTGCAGGAAGAAGAAGACCAGGACGTCCACTCAAAAGACTTCTGGTTGGTGTTTCTCTTGAGGCCGAAACAGGTCAACAAATGGCCTAAATTCGTGAATGTACTATGATGATGTATTTATAATCATGGACTACCTTAAAAACCTATGTTTTCGTATGTAAGCCATTCATATACGTCTTTACAAATTTAAACGTGTCTCTGCCATCATATATTTATGCTCTATCCCGAGACCTCCATGACTAGCAGTCGTACGTGTATAAGTAAAAAAAAAAAATGTTCAGGTGGAAGTTCCCAAAGCTCATCTTATTGATTGTTGTAACGGGTCAGCAGAAAATAAATAGGGTGACCTTGAAATCTCCAGAGGACTAACCATCTAATTTACGTGAATATTTTATAGTGCTCGACTGCTTGCTGTATTTTCTCATATTGCTATTACATGCCACTACTTTTTGTGACGTCAACGCTTTCCTTCTGAAGCCGTGACGTGGGTGAAATTAATAAAGTAGGCCGGAACCAACACACAATATTGTATCCTCCTCCTAATATCGTTTCTATTAAATTGCAAATTGTTCGAAAGTGATAAAGTCAGATAAGAAATTTCCGTTAAGAAATGAATTTTAATTACATTACGTAGTAAGTATACTTATAGCAGGATTTTAATATTGTGAATATAAAAGTTAAAGTTAATAATTTTGTATTTTAAAATTCTTTTAATATTTAAATGTAACTTAAATAAATGAAATTATCTAAATAATTCATTGTTGGTTATTGTTGAATAATATAAATGCCTCGGTAACAATTAAATAAATTGTATTGCATAACAGTTTTATAAATACTATGCTTTTAAAAATTTGTTTTAAGTCATTGTTGTCAAAATTGTAAAGTCTTCTGTTATAACTGTAATAAGAACACCTACTTAACTTCATATTGTTAAATGAAAGTAAACTAAACTCTGATTGGATGTTAAAACAATTAACTTTCGTATTTAACAAATCAATTTAAATCTTATATTTGAAGGACTATTAACCAATAGAATTTAAAAATAACATCATGTGATGTAATAATGTTCTTTAAATTATAAAAAGAATTACACTAGTCATTCTGCATACAGCTTTCAACAAAGATAGAAGCAAGAAGAGATCTCCTGATAAAATGTAATATTTAATACAAGAAGAATAATTGATTCAAGAAAAGAAAATAATTTAATTTTTAATTGACGGTGAAGAATAATACCACCTACATTTACTTAATCTGCTGGGAACTTTAAGAAGTGAATAAATGTGAAATTATTTCTACAAGGAACATTTTTTAGTAATTTTGAAGTGTTTTCCTATCCAGTGTACCAACTTCCGACTCTAAGAAGAGAATCCGGCTCTACCGAAAATTAAACCCAACCTGAGCCAGTAATCCTTTTTCGGGACACGAATCCTTCTTCAAAATGTTACAGCATCGGACATGAGGAGAATTACTGCTTCAAAATGTCACCACAACGTGGTACAAAGCCATTTACTTCTTCATACTCCAGTAGGCTTTATTTTTATCCTTAAAAACTAACACTGAAAAATGTTCCATCATTGTGTGATGCACTGTTTCTTGATCTTAATTTTGTAGCTGTTAGGTTGAATTTCGTTTCTATGAAGTTGCAAATTGTTTGAAAGTGATAAAATCGGATAAGAAATGTCTGTCAAGAAATGAATTTTAATAACATGGCGTAGTAAGTATACTCCAGTAGGCTTTATTTTTATCATAAGTAATGCCACGAGTGATTTCCAAATTATCGATAAATTCACAATTCACGAAGTGAGGAGTGAATTTATCTAAAGAATTTGAAAATCAAGAGTGGCATTTGTTAGGAATATTTAACGAATACAATTAAGATGTTTACTCACAAATCAATATTTAAATATAGTTATTTAAAAATATTTATATATTTAATGTAAACGGCGATGTTTGAAAACAAATGAGAAGCGTTTCTTACGTTTCACTTGTTCATCACTGCAACCAGATCATATTATTTATTGCCAAAGGATCGCAAATATTGTAAGAATGCACCCTAGTGGAGAAAAAATGAAACACATCAAACTGTATATTAAATAATTTCTGATGTCCTATGATGTAAATATGTCAATTATATTTTTCTGGGACGTTATTACCTGGGAAATAACACGTTTAATAAAGTGAAAATAATGTTTTTTTTTGTATAATCAATTCCCCATTAGTGCCACATGCCCTCCCATCGGAGTCTACGAGACTTAACTGTTCTTATTATTATATCTGACTTCTTATAAAGACCGTGTAGCTCACTATTGTGTAGTCTTCTCCATACACCTGTCTGCTCATCTCTCTTTGGTCCAAATTTGTTCCTAAGAATTTTATTCTCAAATACTAGTAAACTCCGTTCCTCCCTTAAAGTAAGAGCCATGTTTCGCATCCATATAATATATCTGGGAGAATAACAGTTTTATTAGGTTATTTTCAGTTTAACGTTTTTGAAAACAAAACAATTTATAACAATTACAATGCATGTGTGTGTGCGCTTGCGTCCGTGCACTAAAATATAATATGTAATTGTTTTTAAATTTATACAAATCATATTATTGATAATGTCTATTTTGCGGAAGTACATGATATAATTTTAAGTCTGTATGATTCGGTTAGGTATGTGTTTGAAATACATAATGGCGCAAGCACTTCAGTCCGATGTGAAGCCCGGATCTTCAGAACACGAGTCTTAAATGCTACTGCCTGAACCAACACATTTGATGTTCCTGTTAGAGACGTAAAATTATATTGCAATAAACATTCAAACATTCGCAATACAGACGTGCGGAAAGGATGCTCGTTGCAATAAACAAGGAAATAAACTTACAAGTTATTCCCATTCAATGTTTGTTTTTATATTTCCTAACCATGTGCAGATGCGAAGATCAGTTTTATGCCTTAAAAACTTTCTGTTGAAGATGTTTATATAACTTTCCCTGCACAGTAATTTAATTCACTGGAAAACAAAGAAACCATATTCGAGGCACGTTATTGGCTCATTTATGTCCAGAAATTTGTCACCGTCGTCCTCTTAGGTGACCTACATGTGCCATTCAAGATACATGTCGAACCATGTATGTGTAAGAGAGATTGTCTCCGCCTGTTGTCGCATAATGAGTTCTTGGAGTGTCTCCTACAGTGTGGTCTATGATATTCTCTACGGCACTCGGTGGCAAACGAGCCCGGCGTCAGCTCTTGTCGTTCCCGTGAACGGGTCAGCTGCATTTACACATTACAGTCAACCTTCCTTTTTCACTGTCTTTACTTCCCTACTTTCTTTACCTGCCTTAAAGTATTCAGAACATCGCCACATTGCAACTGATAGCTTCTCTTCAGTTGCCATGAGCCTATTGACGTTTGTATTGATGTACGTCCTATTGGAAGATTTTAGCTTAATATGACAGAAGTATGTCCACCGCTGTGGTCTCGAGGTAGCGTGCTGCCTTGTCACGCAGCGGGCCGGGTTCGATCCCCAGTCGGGGCAGTTTTTCTGGGTTAGGTTTTATCGGGGTTCTTCCTCACCTGTAAGACAAATGTCAGGCAAACTTTAAGGCCCAAACGGTCCCCGAAATCATATGGCCATCATCATCATCATCCTTATTATTATCATCATCATCCTTCACCGGTGTGGAAAGCAACGGGAAGCAACCACATCTATAATTCCCTAGTAAAGCTGCAAGTATAGCATGAAAATGCTATGATTGCAGTGAAGGACCTACCTTCGGGCAGAATTACTATGGATGGATGGATGGATGGATGGCAAAAGTTTGCATACAACAAAGGATTTATCTTGTCGAATGGCCATAGATAAGAATACTTATGAACCAGTGTGATGATGTTTTGCAACGCAATTTTCTGTTTTCCCATTTATTATAGAACGACTTCATTGAACGTCGTAAAAAAAGATTGAAAGAAATGGGGCAGTGCACACCGTTCATCTGGAACTACAAGCTCTGACGCCGGGCACGCTTGTCGCCGATTGACGTAGATAACATTTTAGACCACACTTTAGAAGACACTCCAAGAACTCATTATGCGGCAACAGATGGAAACAATCTCCTACACATATATGGTACAATATGTATTTTGAATGGTGCACGTAGGGTACCTTAAGTTGACGATGGTCACGGAAATTTCTGGACCCTGTCTAGCTGAAACCAAAACGAGTCAACAATGGGTTTTACAAAATGTGGTCCAATTTAAATAAAATTGCAAAGAATTGTCTTTTTAAATGTCGTGCAGAATGTCAATATATGCTTTCTCATATTGCCTTTGATTTAATTTATACCTTTGAATGTCAGTAATGGCATTTATTGGTAAATATGGAATTAGATCAAAAATTGTACTGGATAACAAAATAATAGAACAAGTATCACATTTCCAATATTTAGGATGTGATATAACTTATAGAGAAAATAAAGTAAATAAATTTCAGGCTATTTGTGGAACCATAAAAAGAACCTTAGGTCGGAAAACAAGGAAAGATACGAAACTTAAATTATATAAAACAATGGCTGTTCCTTTGTTGTTGTATGGAAGTGAAAATTGGATAATGAAATCAAGGGATAAAAGCAGGATACAGACTGCGGAAATGCTGTTTTTACGTAATGTGAAAGGATGCACAAGACCGGATAGAATAAGGAATGAAACTATACGAGAAGAATTAAATATATATAAAATTGAAGATAAAATCAGCGAAAATAATAAGAAATGGACAGAACACTTAATGAGAATGAACAACGAAAGAATACCAAAAAGAACCTTCCTGTATAATCCCAGAGGAACAAGAGATGTTGGCCGACCACGTAGAAGATGGACTCCACTTTTAACTTCGCCCGGAACAGGCTGCATAGCCTAAACCTTGTAGTAGAAGAAAAAGAAGACCTTTGAATGTCGCTATTTCGATTTATCGATGATGCCATCATGGCATACATGCCTACAAGCAAAGATACACAGCGTTTAGGTAGGTAGCCTCGTTCTTTAACATTCCTAGTCATTAATATAGCAATTCAAATCTGGACGTAAAGTTTTGACTAATATTTTGCTAAGAGGCTTGTTAATTTTAGGCTTGAATTATTATTTTCCTACCTATCATAAGTCTATTATGCATGATCCACAGTTTTTCTTTGCTTCCGAAGAAAGTCATACTTACAAGGGAATTAGCATATCGGTGCATACCTGAAAATTTGATGGTATCGCCCATTTTCAATATAAAACCCGTGCAGTCAAAATTTAGCTGCAGCGAATAACTGCAGGCCCCAACTTAAAGCCTGGAAAGTGTCGCATCCGACCGTTTGGAAAATAGTAGTTGGACATTCCTTATTAGCTCTTCTTACATGCTCACTAGCTTAACTGCACGTGCGCAGTGCATAAACGTTGCAGAAAGTTGACCGTCAGGGTTGCATAGTTGCTTCACCTACGTCCCGTGTAATTATCCCTATATTTTCCAACAGATTCTGGACAGATTTGCGAGTACTTACAGTTATACGCCGCAGCTAACTTTTAGTGAACGGGTTTTATATAGAGTGTGGATGATACCCTCGAAATGTCAGATATGTACCTATATGAGTATACTGACAGCCTCCTTGTTAGGACGTTTCGCCCTTAAAAATCTATCGATCCTGACCGGCTTTCAACCAGCGACTCTCGGTACCTAAGGCGAGCATGGTTCTCATTGATCCCCTATTATTAATCCATCCATCCGTAGTAATTCTGCCCAAGAGCAATCATAGCATTTCACTGCAATCATAGCATTTTAATGCTATGCTTTGTAGCTTTACTAGGGAAATATAGGTGTGGTAGCTTCCCGTTGCTTTCCACATCGGTGAAGAATGATGGTGATAATGATAAGGATGATGATGATGATGATGATGGCCGGATGATATTCGGGCCTAAGCTTCCTGATATTTGCCTTACAGGTGAGGAAAAACTCCGAAAAAATCTCATCCAGGAGCTGTCCCGACCAAGAATCGAACCCCGGCCCGCTGCATGACAAGGCAGCACGCTACCTCGAGACCACAGCGTTGGACGTATTATTAATAGTCTTCAATATTCCCATTCCCAATTCATAATCAAGAAACAACAATGTTTCTATTAATTAATAATATAACAACAATTACACTAATTAAATTACTATCCGACACAGCGGAACATTGACCTACTTCGTTTATGTATGATTTGCAAACTAATGCCGTGTCATCCCGCGTACACTCGCTTCACGTCAATTTGTGAACGTGGGTGTGGAGCAGCTGTTACCCTAAATAAGCTGGGTAAGTGCTTCATTTGCTATTTTTCTGACTATGCATGGTTAATATGTAGCCTACATCCCTGCGACGCAGCAACAGTGCTGCTATGACTGAAGCTAAACGTTCCGCTAGTTATATGATATATAATAGGGTGTCCCAAAAAATCAAATGCCTTATTTTTAACACATACCCTCTTAATTTATTTGTATAATGTTAAAATAATTGTAGGTATAATTGGGTGTACATAAGCTCAAGGCAACCCGTGCCGACTTGCTTCGAAACATGTCAGTACTTGCCAACTAAGGTGAGCGAATTTTGAACATTTTTTTTTTTGTAAAACAGTAAATAGTTATACGTTTTGGGCATATTTATGTTTTATTTACTAAATAAACTTTTTTGTTCTAGAATCCTTCTATACTAACCCAGTACAAGTTTTCATGTCTCATGTTTGGCATGAAATCGGCACGGGTGGTCATGATTCAGTGACAATAATATTTGTTATTTGAGTTATTAAGATCAAACAGAAAAAATAAGAGGGTTTGCGTATTTGATTTTGCGAAGAAAAAAAAGGTTATATCTAGGGAATTTTGGGACACACTGTATATAATTATCCTACAAATATTATAACCTTAATATTAGCCTCTTATCTTTTTTTAACCCTTATTTACCAATGGAAACGAAAACAAATAGGATTACCAGTTTGCGAGCTGCTAGGTGCATACTATAGGAACTAAGGTATTATAAATAATAGTTTTAAACAACTGAAACAACACGCTTTATTAGAAAACCGAACTAAAAAATGAAAAATAATTTTAATTTCCAACACACTTGGGATAAAATTAAAGTGGTCAACAAAAAAATCATCTCCAACACATCTAGAATAAAACTAGAGTTATCTACAAAAAAAATAATTTTGCCATCAAAACCGTGGGGTGCTTTTTATGGTTTTTACGTTATTTTCTTAGAGACTTTACTTTTACCAATATCTGTTTATTATCAAATATATTAATTAATATAGAGCACCACACGCTTTTGATGGTAAAATTATTTTTTTTTTATTCTAGATGTGTTGATGATTTTTTTTTGTTGACCACTTTAATTTTATCCGAAGCGTATTTGAAATTAAAATTATTTTTCATATTGTAGTTCGGTTTTCTAATAAAGCGTGTTGTTTTAGTTGTTTTAAACTATTTTTTTATTTTTTAGTTTGGTTTTCTAAAAATATAAATATCTTTCATTTCGATACTATTGTAGTATGAGCTAAAAGTAATACTCTTATTAAAAAAATCCTCCGGGCCGGATTTGAACCTATGGATTACTGAAACTATATACCACTACAGCCCACCACTCTACCAACTGAGCTACCATAACGATAGGCTAAAAAGTCGATACGTCCGCAACCTATTATATCGGTCTTTATTTTTTTGATGTCCTGATGATCCTCGCCAGGATCTTAGAAAAAAATATGAATTATTGTATTCTCATTGGTCCTTTACAAGTATACAAAGTTTCAAGTCGATCAAATGTTTTTAAGTGGGTGAAATCGTGTTCAAAGATTCCGTTGCGTAGATTGATACAGGGCAAGCTAATATAAAGTGTGTAAAAACAAGGAACGAATTTTGACTTGAAATGATATCAAACTACGAGAGCAGGGACGGAGATCTCGATATGGAAATGAATGGGTTTTTCTTTTTCAATGAATAAAAATATGCCAGAGAGAGAGAGAGAGAGAGAGAGACACAGAGAGAGAAAGGATTGATCGATCCGGGATATGAATTAGTCTTTCTTCGTATTAGAAAAGTTCTATATTGTTCTGTAGTATGTAAAAATAAAAATGTCTATTTTGTGCGAGTCTGCACTGTCGTTAAGGTTACAGTTAGCAAGGTCGTTCCCTTTAATGTTGTTTGCTCTCGAACTCTTGGATCGATGAAGAAAATGTTATCTGTGACGAACATGTAAAGCGCTCTGTGTATGAAGATCCTTGCATTATGAATAATGGGTTTCCAAGACTATTTATGACTTTTAGAATTTCATGTACACTCAAAACAAAAATGTAAGTTGGCTTATCATATTAAAAGTTAAATGTAGACTTCGATTTGCTTTCTAAACTAAATCGATTCCTGCAATAACATACACAAATTGAGGAGCCTCAAATGTTTACCTCAAGACATAAATTTAGTTTAAATCGAAAGAGGCCTATATTATTTTACGAGAATATTTTGCTCAAATTATATGGATTGTTAAGAATCATACAGACTTATACTCGTACTGTGTGATCAAATATAGAGCAGTCTATGATATTTTCTACGAAATTCGGCGGCAAACGGACGTGGCTTCGGCGCTTGTTGTTCCCTAGCTTGCTGTTCACCAGTGAGCATTTCTTTCTCTCTCTCTATCTATCTCTACCTCTCTCTCTCTCTCTCTCTCTCTCTCTCTCTACCTCTATATCTATATGTATATCTCCGTCCCCGTCCCTATCCACCCTTAATCATCCCCATTCTCTATCTCTCTCTGTCTCCCTCTCTCTCTCTCTCTCTCCTCTCTCTCTCTATATATATATATATATATATATATATATATATCACTCTCTCTATCTCTCTCTTTCTTTTTCTCTCCGTCTTTCTCTTTAATATTTCTCTCTCTTTCTTTCTCCTCTCTCTCTCTCTCTCTCTCTCTCTCTCTCTCTCTCTCTCTCTCTCTCTCTCTCTCTCACCCTGGTTTCAAGGTTAGTAAACATTACGCATACTGTAATTTTAAGCCATTAGGATTTTTTTAGAAGAGTATTACTTTTAGCTCATACTACTATAGTATCGAATTTAAAGATATTTACATTTTTAGAAAAGCAAACTAAAACATAAAAAATAAGCAGCATTAGTTTAAAAAACTAAAACAACACGCTATATTAGAAAACCGAACTAAAAAAAATAAAATAATTTTAATTTCCAACACGCTTTGGATAAAATTAAAGCGGTCAACAAAAAAATCATCTCCAACATATCTAGAATAAAACTAGAGTTATCTACAAAAAAAATAATTTTACCATCAAAAGCGTGTGGTGCTCTATATCAAGTAATATATTTGATAATAAACAGATATTGGTAAAAGTGAAGTCTCTAAGAAGAAAACGTAAAAACCATAAAAAGCATCCCGCGCTTTTGAAGGTAGAATTATTTTTCCTGTAGATAACTCTAGTTTTATTCTAGATGTGTTGGAGATGATTTTTTTCTTGACCACTTTAATTTTATCCCAAGCGTGTTGGAAATTAAAATTATTTTTCATTTTTTAGTTCGGTTTTCTAATAAAGCGTGTTGTTTTAGTTTTTTAAACTATTATTTATTTATATAAGATTTTTAGAGAAGCCCATGTTATATTTTTGCTGCTTTGTGAACACAAGACTGAAACTAGATGGCACAGAAAGACATTGCCTTGCTCTTTATCGCCCTGGGGTTTTAGTTTTTCTTCTAGGAAAATGAGAGAAGCCCTAGTCTGCTTGATATGCGCATAAAATGATATAATGAGAATATCCCGGGGATAAACCGGTGAAATGTTCTACAATATAAACATGGACCGCAACATGTAACTGGATCCAACGGCCAACACAATTATATGTATTGTAATTTCTAACAGCGCTATTAAATCACAGTTACATACTCGACTCAAGAAAAATAACTTTTTTTCTCTGTCTCCAGTGCGTTAACTAGCAGAATTAAACAAACTTTGTGAGGTAACTTATTATTCCAAAAATAACAGTTTAATATTTAACAAAATATAATGAAAGTAGCAGTATCTACTGTGTCAATACCTTGTTATCATAGGTAATAATTTTACTTTTTTACTTATTATATACAGAGTGATAGAAAGCATACGACAATGTCCCTAAAGAGAAACTATGGATTGCTTTAAGACGTATGGGAATTAAGACTATAATAATTAAAGCTATACAAAATTTATATGACAATTGCATATCTAAAATTAAAATTGGCAGTAAATTGTCACATGGTTTCACGATAAATAAAGGTCTTCGTCAAAGTTGTTGTCTATCACCGACTCTGTTTAAAATATATGTACATGAAATATTAAATAATTAGAGGAGAAAATGTTCAAGCATGGGAATTCCTATTTCAAACAACAAAACTTTATACAACTTACATTTTGCAGATGATCAATTGTTAATTGCACAAGATTATGAAGATTTAGAATATATGACTAGAAAATCAATAGAAGAATATGAAAAATGGGGATTAAATTTGAACATGAAAAAAAAATTTATTACTTGCCGAACCAGAACAAAATTTAATTTTGGAGTCTGGAGAAACAACAAAATCTTGTAGCGAGATCACATATTTAGGAATTAAAATAAATAAAAATGGGAGTTATGAAGAGGAAATAAGAAATAGAAATAATAAAGGAAAATTTGCAATTATTTGCCTCAATGGAATATTGTGGGATAAAAATATAAGTAATAAAAATAAAATGAATATCATACAATTGTTAAAATCATCATTACTTACGGAGCAGAACTTTGGCCATTAACAACAAAAACAAATAAGTATATTTTGGCAACAAAAATGGATTTTATACGAAGGGCAGCAAGAATTTCAAGAAGAGAAAAAATTAGGAACTCAGTTATAAGGGATAAAATGAAGATTGAAGACGCTATTTTAGACTATATTAAAACTCAGCAATTTATATGGTACGGACAAGTCCAGCGAATGGAAGAGGGTCGACTACCAAAATTTGTTTTGGAATGGAAACCTGAAGGAAGACGAGGCAGAGGAAGACCTAAAACCTCCTGGAGTCAGGAAATATGTTTATACATGAAGGAGAAAGATCTACAACCAGGAGATTGGATGGACCGACAAAATTGGACGATGTCAAAGACATTAATCAACCGATGATCTATCTATCTATATACAGAGTGATTCAGAATTGTATAAGAATAAAAGTGCGCTCAAGTTGAGCATTAGTTTTGAGTTTAGTTTTTGCTGTAGTCTATTGTAGATTTTGTTCTATTTGCACACATTAAGATATGGTATTTTCTACATCTTTCTCCGCATAACAGGCATTTGCAATCTTCTGTCGACTCATGGAATTTCTTGTTCACACAAGTTTTATGGTGAAAACAGTGTATTGCGAGTATTTTTATGACGTGTCTCTGGCCCAACAATCAGCTAGCATGGCTAGTGTGGTGTAGAACTCTAGGTCTATCTCTCTCTTCTTGTGTTCCCTGATGTTAATTAGTTCCTGATAGGGTCCTGTAGATGGTAGCCAGTGTTGTAGTCTGATGTCCTCTATATAAAATAGGTCTCTCTCATGAGCTCTAAACCAGGTGTGATGGCGCTGTTTTTCCAACTCTTAATATCCATTTCATGTACATATTCTTAATTTTTTCTAGTTTTATATCACCAATTTTAAGTTTCTCCCTCATGATCTCTATTCAAATACGTCATAACTAGAGATAGGCCTACATGAAATTCGGGAGTCGCGATAACGCGAAATGCTCTAATTTTGTCATTTTCTTGTACCATTTCTTAACTCCAGTTCCCATAACCTCAAGAAAAGCATTTATCATCATCGTCATCATCCATGCAAGTATTAGGCCGTGTGGCCTATTACGGTCTCAAAGAGGAGTTTTCCATCCAGCGCTTTTTGGACATCCCAGCGATCTTTTGCCTTGAGGACAGTAAAAAAGCATTTATGAATCGCGAAATAACGCGAAATCCTACGATAACGCGAAATAACTCCGAAATTTAAAATTTTCAACGAATTCCGGAGGTTTTTTGTCCTATTCGCGAAATTTTCATAATGCGTTTTTAAATACTGTTTTCGGATTCCATCTTATTTTTAACTGCCATATCTGCTTCCTCCATGCACTCTTGAAAAGGGAAATGTTTGCAACACAGTTCACAACATTGGGGTAATATTTTCTGTCCTTCTCATACTCACATATGGTCAGATTTTAAGTTCTATGGCCAATACGAATTCCAAGAAATACGAATTATATTAACGTGCAAGATAAGTTTTTCCCCCTAAATGTTTGCAGACATAATTATCAATTTTATATCCCTTAAACTACTGGATATATCATTCTTATTGGATTTAATGTACTAAACTAGGATTAAAAAAGACTCAAATTTACATTTTTTACAATAACACCGCCAAATTCCTAATAACATCGAAATCTTGAAATTTTAAAACGAATTTTCCCTAAAAATAAAACCACTTTCACGGATCTCTTGTTTCCACTGGTGCTATTGTTGTTTTAAATAGTGTCATCTCTGTGCCTGTTGATAGATTGATTATGTTCGGAATATTGTAAGAGGCTTTGATAGCTGCTGCCGCTCTAGGGTGATTCATACTTCCTATTACAAACTTCTGGGGTTGTAGAGGGGACTTGGGGGCACGCCGTAGCGTAGTGGTTAAGGCACTGAGCTACAAGCCGGAGGGTCGAGAGTTCAAGTCCCGTTGGGGTCAGGATTTTAAACTGACCCAAACCCTCTGGCGGCACTATGGCCCTGGGGTCGACTCAGCCTCTAATGGAAATGAGTACCAGACGCTTGTTCTGGGGGTAAAGGCGGCCGTCACGAAGGGCTGACAACCCGGCTGACATAAAGTGCCGATTGTCTAGAAAATGTGGGAGCCTTAATCTCCTACTACCCCAAGGGCCTCCGGGCCTGTTGTGGGATCAAAAAAAAAAGAGGGGACTTAGTAGATAAAGTTGTGATAAGGAACCCATGTCCGGAAACGTACAATTTTGAAGTAAAACAAGTTTGAAGATCGAAACACATTGGTCTGATACCGTGTGTCATGTGTTTCAGAATACGTATTGTAGACTTCTAGGGGTTGTACTACACCTGTCGAGTCGGAGAAAGATCTTCTGGCGACAGTAGAAATTGTTGAGCACACACTAGGTCTTGTGGGGCATTTATATGAAAAACATGCGTCGCAGGTATACTTCATAGAACGAACAACAAGGTCGCCACGTGGAACCACACTTGTTGTACAATCCCTAGAAGTCGGTAATACTTATTCTGAAACACGAGACACAAGATATCAGCCCACTCTGTTTCGATCTTTAAACTTATTTTACATCGAAATGGTACGTTTCCGGACATGGGTTCCATATCAAAACTTTATCTACTAAGTCCACTCTACAACCCCTAGAAGTTTGTAATAGGAATTGTGAATCACCCTGTATACTGCGGTTATTTATAGTATTTACATAAGTACTTCTTCTTCTTCTTCTTCACATCATGGGCTAGGCAAATTGCCTGTTCCGCCTCACAGTTGTCCTGTCTATCTTTTCACTGGCCTTCCTACATTCCTTGAACCTCTTGGCTTGTAGTTGAATGCTGCTCTTGGTAATCTTGATACATTCATTCTTTCCACGGTGGTTAACCATTTTGTCTGTTCATTTTTACCTCTTATAGTTGTTTTGTCATCGCTGACGATGGAGCTAAGAAGCCCTGAAACATATGTTCAACAAAAACAACTATAAGAGGTGAGAATGGACAGATAAAGTGTTTTAATTACAAAACAACCTCTTAATGTTACTTCCTATTGTATTTAAAAAACTTATTAATGGTATTTATTTCTTATTTATAGTATTCTTAGCCATTGTTAATAAACTATTCAGTATTGGCTTAGGGCAGTAACATGACAAGCCACATTTTGTTAAGAAAGTCATTTATTATAATGATAGCAAATAATTGTTTCGAGAATATTCATCAAATCATTTGTAAGTGCGCCAGTGATGAGTTAAAACATATAGACACACATTGTATAAACAACAATACTGCCCAATTAGTATTATTATCATTTTTTGAAACATTAAAATCCTTATAGGCCTATCTCAGAAAGAACAATGTGTGGTTTATCATGTTATTGCCCTAAGCCCTTCAGTTTTATTCGTGAAATATACTAAGAACATATTATTGTCATTGTCATTATTTATTTAGCAGGTTTCAATAGTGTTTCACAACATCTTTCTGTGCTCAATTAATCTATATTATTCTTTTCTACATCTGTCATTCCAGTTTTCATCGTCCAATAATTTTTCCCCTCATGCTGCTCATAACACCATCAATCCGCGTTATTTTTGGCCGTCCTCTTCTTCTCCTATTAAGAGGATCTCATTCTAGTATTCTTCTTAGGAATCTGTCTTTAGTCATTCTTTTTAAATGACCATATAATTTTAATTGTTTGTTTTTAAATATGAAATCCACAACTGAAGTTCGAACATTCATTTTCTTGTTTAATTACATCGTTTCTTATTTTATCTTTTCTAGAAATTCCAGCTGAACGCCTCCAAAAATCCATTTCCTCAGAATTTAATTTACTTACTGTTCTAGATTTTAATTCCAATGATCCTGCACCGTATGTCACTGTACTCATTTTTGTATTAAAATGTTTTTGTTTTAGAACTTACATTTTGATCCCATAAAATACCATTTAATTTTATATTGCAGATTTGTCCTTACTTACCCTGTCATTAATTTCAGCATTATGATAACCATCGGCACTAATTTTTATCCCAAAATATGTATATTATTATTATTATTATTATTATTATTATTGTTATTGTTATTATTATTATTATTATTATTATTATTATTATTATTATTATTATTATTATTATTATTATTATTATTATTGTCAATATTGTTGTTGTTATTGTTATGGTTATTATTGTTATTGTTATTATTATTATTTTATTTATTTCAGGATTGTTTCTGTTATATACACAGGTATCCTCAACCAAAATATACTTTTTTTTTTCTTCCACACTTCCCAGTCTTGTGTGTCTGCTTCTGTCATATTTCTCTTCTTCATGTTGTCTTGATTTCCCTTTATCCACATTGGCTTTGATCTACCACGTTTCCCTTTTCCAGGAGGTATCCATTTAAATACTTCTTTGTTTGTTTCTGTGTCCCTTCTTCTCATTATATGTCCATACCATCTTTTGATTTCTTCAATCTCTTGTACAATATTCTTTTCTACATTCATAATTTCTCATATTGTATTATTATTATTACTATTATTATTATCATTATTATTATTAGTAGTAGTAGTAGTAGTATTAGCTAAATTTGAGTCGTATTAATGTTTTGGCAAACATGGTATAGTTTTAAGAAAAGGGATACGAATACCAC
The DNA here is from genome assembly GCA_030220185.1 of Diploptera punctata. NCBI lineage: Eukaryota > Metazoa > Arthropoda > Insecta > Blattodea > Blaberidae > Diploptera > Diploptera punctata. Next base: position 1,389,696 of record JASPKZ010003445.1, on the reverse strand, counting down.
GAAGAGAGGTAATTCAAGAAGCAACATAAATAAAGCGATTAGGTAAGACATATGCCCAGCTATAAAACGTTATACGAGTTACTGGACTTAACTTCCTACCATTGAAGTCTGAAAATGTGTAAGTCGAGTCTTAAAGAATCGAAAGTTTGGAGGCGCCACTCGCATTTAGTTAAGTTGCATGGTTCATTTCTAGTTTCACATTGGCTACCATAGACAACCTACCATTTAGAGATCAAGGAACTAAAATTACATTTGGAGTTGAACCGAAGGCGCCTTGAATGAAGCCTCTGCTTAGTTTACTTGTGTAACGTGACATTAAGAAGGTAAAGCTTTCATCGTACGTGACATGAATTTATAGCGAGTTAAGTGACGTCTGGAACCTAATACACACCTACTTCATTTGTTCAAACCTTATCAAAAATATAATTAGCATTCAAATCCACAATAATCTAACTACTAATACGAGGCCAATACCTTAGCGTTTTGCATTCTTGATTTTTTGTGTTAATTTGTATAGATAACACTTACTTACTCTTTCTTACTCACTGGCACTATCGAACGCGTAGGTCCATGATCGCACGGACGTAAGCTCTCCATACATCCCTATCCTGAGTCAATGCTTTCCAATCATTCCCTGTATAATCCACTTCCCTCAAATCGTAGTTAATGTTATTCTCCCACCTCATTCTTGGTCTACCAACTGGGCGTTTTCCCTCTGGCTTTCCTACAAGAAGCCTCCATGCAAGTCTTTCATTCTCCATACGTGCAACATGTCTTGCCCATTGCAGTCTATGAGACTTAACTGTTCTTATTATATCTGGCTTCCTATAAATACCATGTAGTTCATTGTTATGAAGTCTTCTCCATTCACCTATCTGTTCATCTCTCTTTGGTCCAAAAATTTTCCTAAGTACTTTATTCTCAAATACTTACAATCTCCTTTCCTCCCTTAAAGTAAGAGTCCATGTTTCGCACCCATATAATATAACTGGTAGAATAATAGTTTTATATATTTTCAGTTTAACGTTTTTTTTTAAGGGGTTGGGACATCAAGAGTCTCTGCAATTCATAATAGCACGCATTTCCAGAATTGAGCCTATGTTTAATTTCTTTGTGCATCTCATTCCTATTTGTGATTATTGTTCCTAGGTATTTGAATTCAGCCACTTCCTCAAAATTTCCCGCATTTGTCATTAGCTGTCCATTTCTATTATATAATGAATTTCTACGTATGACCATATATTTAGTTTTATTGATATTTACTTCTCAGGAAAATTTTACCCCAGTTGAATCCATGTCCGCATTTCTTGACGGTTGTATTTTTACGGTGAAAGATCGTCACTCTTTCGACCAAGGTACTTTTTTCGTCTGGCTTATCACCTTCGACCAGCCCGGCATGGGTAACCCTATCGGCAGCAATGCTACCGCCGGCATAGCTCTCAGGATCATTTAAGCACGCAAGCCACTCCACCACGAGATAACACTGAGCAACAAAAAATAAACTTTTTTTTGTCTCAGAAAGAAAAATGTGTGATTCTGATAGTACTTTTTCTCCTGAATTCAAATATGATATCGGTTTTTCTCCATCGCGCAAGGTTTCCGAGAGACAGGAATTTATAATTTCAAACACTTTAATATTTTCTACATTCGTAAGTACACAATATTCGAACATTCGGACCTAGAAAGTAAGAAATGACAATTTTCTGCTATATTTCGCTTGTGGAGCATCCCTCTTGATGGTCCAACAATAATCAGCCAGCATATTAGGATTCCATTTGCCTTGATATCTCTTTTCCATAGATGAAATCATTTGAGTTAGCTCGTTTGGTTTTATTTTACAATGGACAAATGGACGGAAAAACGTTTATTTAAAAAATAATTATTTAAATTCGTTAATTGAAATTGAAATACAAAAAACTGTAGCTGATGGAGAAGTTCCGAATACATATTTGAAAACACGATAAAAAAACTGCATTAAGTACAACTATTGGTACTCATGAGACAAAAATCATGTTGACCAGTGTAATTCTATCAATCTATGTATAGACGGATAAGTTCTATAACTTGTGTAGATAGCCCATGTGGAAAATGAAATTATGAGATTATCCAGTCATCTAACATACTTAATAAAAGAAAACAGATTTGAAAATAGAACAAAATTCGTCAGCATGTCCTTAAAAAAATATTTAAAGTTTCGGCTATTCTATGCTCAAATACCACCTGTGAATATTCGATCAGAGAACAAGTGACTGCTAACGTCATGTTCATCAACGTGATAACACACGTTCCCGCTAGAGCCAATAGCCAATATGTTTACTCTCATATAAGCATATTCTATCCCAGTTGTCCACCTGCATTAGTGGGCAAGTTAGAATGAGAAAATGGGCAGTTTGTGTACAATAGATAAGTTTAGGCAAGTTAGGGCGAGAAAATAGACGAGTTAATAAACACCAGATTAGTTTAGCGTTAACTTTTTTTGTTAGCGTGTTTCCTGTGATAACTTGGCTACACTGTTTGAGCAATGACTAACGCATAAATTTTACATTATATATATGGTGGTTTTAGGTTTCTTACGCAGCTTCCCACTTCATTTCAAGGTATTTCTCACATTTTTTTTTTTTTTTAATTTGGGGGAGAAACAACATATTTATTTCTCGCAATAAATTTCGAAGCAGTTTCGCATTTCGAAAGCAATCATATTTATTCGCAAACAGTAATTCAATATTTAAAAATGAATGTTTGTTTGTTTGTTCGTTCGTACTTCATGCACGGTCATACCGTTGATCCGATTGTGATTGAGCTTTTTGCAAAATGTTCAGGAGATTCCCGGGATGAACATAGGCTATAAGAGAGTTGTGATACTCAACTCCTACACCCTTAAAAATCGCCCTTTGTAGTGGAAAACTTGAAAAAAGTAGCTTATTGGACGCTTAAATGGCTTACGGTCCCTAAACCATAACAAATTCACAAAATTAATGTACACATAATTTAATATCTCAAAAAGCTCTACAAAAAAGTCTGGCACGGCATATGTCTATCTCTTACGGATAACTCACAATAACCATGTTTGTCTTTCATTGATGCCAAGAAGATCGAGACAAGTACGTAGATTCCTGTGCAAGCATAGCAGCACATGGCGGGTATTCTTTTACGGATAACTCACAATAACGAATATTGTCTTTTAGCCCATTTATGCCAAGAACTTCGAAATAAGTAGATTCCCCGGCAACACGTGGTAATCAGCACGGAGAATTTTAAAATAATTACGATATACATTTATAATTATTTTTCATTCTACTTATTCAATTAATCGTAAGAAGTACATTAATTTTCGTCTTTCAGCTCATTTATGCCAAGAAGATCGGGATGAGTAGATTCCCGGACAACGCCGGGTAAACAGCACGGGAAATGTAAAAATAATTACGATATTAATTATTTCTCACACTTATTTAACTAAACATAAAACTCATTAATTTTCGTATTTCAGCTCATTTATGTCAAGAAGATCGGGATAAGTATATTCCCGGGCAACGCCGGGTAATCAGCACGGGGTATCTAAAAAATATAAATTTATAATTATTTTTTTTCTTTACTTATTCAACTAAACATAAAAGCGCATTAATTTTCATTTATTTAGGCGTAGCAGCGCACGCCGTGTATAAGCTATTACATATAATTTTCTTCACAACAGTTCCTAGGATATCTAAATAATTTTTTTCATAATGACATAATTCATAACTTCTTTAGGTATTCACTAGTGGTCCCGGGTTCGATACCCTATAGGGTTGGAAATTTTACTTATAAAATTTTCATTTTTCGGACTGGGTGGAATGTTGAACCATTTTTAATCGTTAGATTGTGTGTCAGATGCCTGAATTAAATATCAATTCCATCCGGTTGGAATGTTACCTGGAGCATATAAATACCACCAGGCAGAGGGGTCCTCCCCTTAATAGTGACATTATTATCCATGCTATGTAACAGTATAAGAGCTAGAGAAGCGACAATAAGTAAATAAAGTATTTATGGAGGCGGACGTTTTCTTAAATGGTTTTACATATAGATGCACTTGTTCATATCATAATAAATCATTCGCTCGCTCTCCCTATTCAGACACCGCTACTTTTCTCGTGAGTAACGAACTATGCTGAAGTGGTCTGCGAAGTGGTGTGTAAATTGAAAATAGACCACATTAACGCTATCTCTTCACGAGTTCCTTATTCATCATTCATCATTTTTAAGTTCTGAACCAATTGAATTATCTCTATAGAAAAATAAATATTACATATTAATCTTTTTAACATCTGCATGAACCATAAGCACGAAAAGTGCACGGGTAGCCATGGAACGTATACAACATACAGTCTATATCTCGTTGCCAATTGGTTTGGTATCAATGCATATATTATTTCCTTATCCTGATCTATCTGACAGACTACAGGTACTCATAATGCGTGCATTCGATTTGTATTCAATCTCCGTCGATATTACCTTCCTTCATTTCAGACCTTATCACGGCTACATCTAATGGCAGAAGAACTCTGCATTCACATTCTGCACACACATTTACCAAGTTATTTTTCAAAGGCTTATCACAATTTAGGCACAAGATCACAAGATATTTCTTTACTATCTATACCACAGCACAGAACATGTTTATACTCTGAATATTACACAATATCTGTGACTAGAACATGGAAGTCACTTCCCAGTCATGTCAGGGACTGTCAATTACTATTATTATTTATATCTAAATTAACTGATATCTTAAGTTCCACATAACAAAAATACTACCTGCATAATAACTGTATACCGATAAATATTCATCTAGGATACTATATTTTATCTTATTTATTTGTGTTCCGTGTTGTGTTAGTGTTAGCTAATGTTATACCTCATCCGCATTGTGCTTTGTTTGGTCTATATTTTAAAATTGTAAATGTATTTATTTTTAAAGATTTTATTATTCGCTTGTTGAGTGGAAGAGAAGACATTATGGCCTTAACTCTGCCAGCTTAAATAAAGAATTATTATTATTATTATTATTATTATTATTATTATTATTATTATTATTATTATTATTATTATTATTATTATTATTATCATTATATTATTATTACTGTTATTATTTACTATTAATATTTTCTATCCCCTCAGGGGTCCTCATCTAGGGGATATGTGGATGGCGACCACAAGGTGCCCAAGCTGTGCAAAACATTTCTTCCACTTACTTGTGTTTTGCACTCTTTTAACTTTACTATCTAACCTCTCTTGGTTAACTCTTGTTTTTTCGACCCCGATGCTATTAGGGCATCCGAGGGCTAGGGAGTCCTTCTTTTCTTCCATTTCTTCTTTCCTTTATTTTCTTTTCTTCTCCAGAAAAGCCTGATCAGAGGCTATAAGATGGCAGCCCCATCACTGGTCTTGCCTTCCTTTGGCCAGCAACTAATCGAAGGGACTATTATTATGCTTTCAAGTCTTATATGAGAATTTCCCATAAGGAAAAATTCTCTATAGGATCGTAACAGGCCTTGGCCTGATACTTGGAAGGAAGAAGAAGAAGAAGAATATTTTCTATTATTATTATCATTATTATTATCATTATTATTATTATTATTATTATTATTATTATTATTATTATTATTATTATTATTATTATTATTATTATTATTATTATTATTAGTCCACCGCTGTAGTCTTGAGATAGCGTGCTGCCTTGTTACGCAGCGAGCGCGGTTTCGATTCCCGGTCGGGAAAGGATCATAGGTGAGGTTTTTTTCGGGATTTTTCCTCACCTGTAAGACAAATGTCAGGAAGCTTAAGGCCCAACGGTCCCCGAAGATCATCCGGCCATCATCATCATCCTTATCATTATCATCATTATCCTTCACCGGCGTGGAAAGCAACGGGAAGCTACCACACCTATATTTTCCTAGCAAAGCTGCAAAGCATAGCATCAAAATGCTATGATTGCAGTGAAAGACCTGCCTTCGGGCAGAATTACTATGAATGGATTATTATTATTATTATTATTATTAAAGTAAAGTATTCCCACTACAGGCCTCAGGAGGCCCTTGGGGTAGTGGGAGGTTAAGGCTCCCACTATTTCTAGACAATCGGCACTTGATGTCAGCCGGGTTGTCAGCCCTGCGTGACGGCCGTCTTTACCCCATAACAAGCGTCTGGTACTCATTTCCGTTAGAGGCTGAGTCAACCCCAGGGCCATAGTGCCGCCAGAAGGTTTGGGTCAGTTTAAAAATCCTATTATTATTATTATTTAGTATTATTATTATTATTATTATTATTATTATTATTATTATTATTATTTACCATTAATATTATTAATATTTTCTATTACTATTATTGTTTTCATCAATTACAGTCATGGATTAGGACATTGGTCTGTTCCGCTTCAGGATAGAAATTAATCCCTCCATAGCTTCTTTGGTCTTCCTGGGTCTCTTCGTCCTGTGGTTCTGTATTTGAATAACTTCAGAGATAGTCTATTGTTTGGCATTCTAAGGAGGTGTTCATGCCAATTATTTTGGTATATTTGAATGGTTTCATTTATTGCTGGTGTGTTGAGAGTTTTGCGGATATCTCCATTACGTATGTGGTCATAAAGCATATAACCGGCTAAAGGTCTTAGTAACTTCATTTCTGCAGCTACTACAAATTTTGTTATAAAAACTAGAAATGAAGTAAGTAAAAATAAAATTCATACTAATCAAGGAGTTAAACAAGGATGCAGTATCTCTCCAGTTTTATTTAACCTATACATAAATGATATAATAATAAAAAATGGAACGAAGAAACAAATAAAGGAATAAAATTAGATAAAACACACTACTTGAAAGCATAATTATACGCTGATGACCAGGTAATAATAGCAAATACAGAAGACGAACTTCAAAGGAATATATTTAAACTACATAATAGGCCTATATGTGAACAATATAATCTCAAAATATCCATAGAAAAAACTAAGGTAATGGCATTCCAAGGGAAAAATCAAATCAGATCCAAAATAGTAATAGGAAACAAAATCATAGAACAGGTGAACCATCTCAATTATCTAGGATGTGACATTTCATTTAATTATGATAATGATATAAATAATAAAATAGCAAAATTCCAGGGAATATGTGGTACGATAAAACGATCACTAAATAACAAAACAACAAGAGAGTCCCAATTGAAATTTTATAAAATGTTGGCAGTACCGGTACTGATCTATGGTTCAGAAGCCTGGATACATAAAAAAACAAGATCTAAGTAAGATAACGGCGGCAGAAATGAAATTTTGAGATCTGTTAAAGGGTGCACTAAGGAAGACAGAATCAAGAACACAGAAATAAGACAGGAACTTGAAATATTTGCAATAACTAATAAAATAGATACATATAGACAAAAATGGAAGCAACACATAGACAGAATGAATGAAGATAGATATCCAAAACAAATAACAAAATACAAACCTCAAGGCACCCGAGATGTGGTTAGGCCTAGAAAGATATGGGCTGAAGTCGGACGGGGGTCCACCAGACCATATATCCATTTAAAGCAGATGCTGATGATGATGATGACTATCCTATTTAATTTGCCTGTAGTAAGCGTCCAGGTTTTCAGAGCCATAAAGTAGAGTGGAAGAGCCACTGCTTTATAACAATTTAAAATTGTATCCGGGCGTACTTTTCGGAGAAGAGTGTTTTTTTATTGTTCCTATAAGTATTATATGGAATTTGATCAGTTTTAATGTCTATGTCCTTTACATGTGTCGGAGGAATGGTGGTTGGCAAAGTCAAGATAAGTAAGTTTATTTACTTGTTCTGCATTAATTTTATATACAATTTTAGTGTTCTTATCGGTTATTTTCCATTGAAATCCAATCGTTTTTGTTACTCACCGAAATTTGTAAATTATTATTTTTTATTATTAATTATTAATTATATTATTATTTATATTATTATTATTATTATTATTTAACTCACATGACACTATCGCACCCGTAGGTTCAATTGCACTATCCTAACCCAATGTTTTCCAATCATCCCCTGTATAATCTACTTCCCTCAAATCATAGTGAATGTTATTCTCCCACCTCATTCTTGGTCTACAAACTGGGCGTTTTGCCTCTGGTTTTCCTACAAGAAGCTTCTATGCACCTCTTTCATTCCCCCATTCGTGCCACATGTCCTGCCCATCGCAATCTACGAGATTTAACTTTTTTCATTATATCTGGCTTCCTATAATGACCATGTAATTCACTGTTATGCAGTCTTCTCCATTCACCTGTCTGTTCATCTCTCTTTGGTCCAAAATTTTTCCTAAGAACTATATTCTCAAATACTCGTAATCTCCTTTTCTCCCTTAAAGTAAGAGTCCATGTTTCGCATCCATGTAATATAACTGGTAGATTATTATTATAATTAATATTATTATTTTGTACAACGTGCTTTGCGATGGTGCATATTACTGGCTTATAAGATGCTCTGAAAAATAAATCCAAATATTTCTAGAGGAGGACAGTATTCGACAAAACGAGAAAAAAAAAGTTTATATTTATATCCCTGTAAACGAAAAAAAAACTTATAATTTATAAATTTCTCGACATACCATTGAATTCCTTTCGAAATTGTGTAAATTTTGTTCACTTTTAGAATGAATTTTAAGGAAATGCACAATAAATTAAAGATTGCATGTTTTCAGGATATATTTTGAATGTTTCTCTGCAGTACTTGGGATTTTTCATTTAGAAAGGAAATGGAATAAGTTAAAAAGATCAGCATGGGGTAGACAGTTTTCTTCAGTTGGTGGTTTTATAGTCACGTTAACCTCACCTCACAAAGGTCACGATCGACCCACATTTCACCTCCTGGCTCCAACGTGACCCTGAGCTAAATGATATTATGTGTACTGTATATGGCGTAAGTACAATAATTGAACTTGAATGTCACTAATTACCAGTCCACGATTTGAATTAGCAGTTATTAGTTTGTCTGCATACTCTCTCCAACATTAAAATTTCACCTTCGATTAGATTATGTATCTATTTTTAATGCCACAGTATCCTCGATAGTATGTTTAATTTCCTATAGATGTTCGTAATAATTTATAAATATGGTTTTGTACTCCTAAAATTTCACCAAATCTGTTCCATCCAATAAACTTCAAATGTTTAAATATTGTTGTTCATTCCATCTATTCCGCAACAAATTATTAAACTTGAAAAAAAAAACTTTTTGTTCAGTCTAAACATTGGCAATGCTATCCAAAGCTATTTTAAGTACAGTATAATTGAGATTTTTGTAAGAGAATGTCCTTTTTTTAAGCTTTTTGAACTGATACAATTATATTTTAAGTTTTTTCCCCACTCTATTTTCCTGTAGGATAAACATTACATAATCTCACAAAAAAATATTTATATAGTCCACCGTTGTGGTCTCGAGGTAGCGTGCTGCCTTGTCACGCAGTGGACCCGTGTTCGATTCCCGGTCGGGACAGGCTCTTGGGTGAGTTTTTTTCGGGGTTTTTTCTCACCTGTAAGACAAATGTCAGGAAGCTTAGGGCCCAACGGCCACCAAAATCATCCGGCCATCGTTATCACCATGTTGTTATCATCATCATCCTTCACCGGTGTGGAAAGCAACGGGAAACTACTAGACCTATATTCCCTAGTAAAATTGCAAAGCATAGCATGAAAAATGCTATGATTGCAATGAAAGACCTGCCCTCGGACAGAATTGCTATGGATGGATATATACATAACCATAAGTAACCCGTTTTATCCGACTAGGTGGCAAAAACGGGATACTTGCAACTTTTTTTTTGAAAATTGTTTTTTTTTCGATATGCACTCCAGTTTTTGGAAAATTATAGTGCCAATCGGAACATCAGGCACCACACCAGTAAAATTATATAAATAGTAAACTGCACTTTACAATAGTTAATTCAAAAGTTATTGGGCTCTACGCAAATCGTTAATCCTTAAACTGGCGAAACAATAATTTCTCGTGCCACTTATTCAAATATTTCGGACCGCAAAGAAAACAAAATCATGTAAAACTCTAAGTTATTATTGTAGGCTACATTATTACGTAATTTGACACAAACTTAAGTAATTTATAATCATTCGTTTTTTTATTGTTTTATAAACAATAATAAATAAATAAACGAAATCAATGTATCATAAAAGATACATTGTGAAGTTAAGGGTTAAGTATCTTGTATTACACAACCCTCCCATATATCATTAAGAAAGGTTTATTAGGTTTTCCGCTTCAAGGACTCAAGGTTGGCCTCTGGAAGCTGATTCCAACGTTTCGACATGATCCCAATTGTCATTATCAAGGAACGAAAGTTCGAGTTATTGGTATAAGTATTATATACCATCCGCAATGTATATCTGATACGCTATTGGACAGTTGCTAGTAATCCACTGCGAAAATCTACAATATCACACACATGCACATACACACACACACACACACACATATATATATATATATATATATATTATATATATCATCAATTCAAGTATTAGGCCATGTGGCCTGTTACGATCTCAAAGAGAAATTTTCCATCCAGCGCTTTTTTGGACGTCACAACGATCTTTTGTTTTGTAACGAAGCATGGCTTTTGGTATTCTATGAGACGGCATTCGTTGAAGATGGGTTTTCCAGTTATTCTGGTAGTTTTGTATATGGTGGAGAATGAGTTCTACATATATAAGTTATATTTCTCAACTACATTTGGATGGCATCCCTAGTATCTTCTTTAATTAATATTGGGTATCTTTTTCTCCTTGGTATACTCTCGGAATACCATGTTTGTTCAAGATTTTTGGAATAAGGAAAATTCCAAGTCGGGTTTCCTTCTGAGGCAAGTCGTTTATTTCGAGTCGTACTTCTATTTTACCTGGCAGAGTTGAAGCCTTCTTGTCATAGTTATATTGGAGAACAAAATTTGCAACTCATCTGACATCGCAATTAGCCTCTTAGTAGAAACAGGTGACATTAAACCCCCAAAACAAATAAAATTCTGAAAACATCTAACAACCAAACTGTCAACCACGTGCCAAAACGTATCTTAAAATGTCTCCTAGAGAAGCGTTGTGATATACCAAGACAATGTCCAAAAAAATCTGCCGTTTTTAACTACAAGGCACTAAAATCCAGCGCCAAATGCCTCATTTAAACTACAGGGAAGTAATACAACTCCTGACTTGGTGAAATGGATAACCCTGACAATCTCCCCGCTCGTCGCGTCCCGCCACACTCCACTCCGCTTTACTCACGCAAAGAGTCTATCTGCTTCGCACAGTGAGTTGCTATTACTGGATTCTGGCTTTGATTTCTGTGCTTTGCAGTTAAAAACGGCAGATTTATTTTGACATGACCTTGCTAATCACAACGCTTATCTGGGAGAAATCGCAAGATGTGTTTCAGCATGCACTGCTGATAGTTTCCTTGTAAGTATTTATATAACGATTTTTTCTAAATATATAGAATAAATACTTACTTACTTACTTACTCACTGGCACTATCGAACCCGTAGGTTCATGGCCGCACGGACATAAGCTCTCCATATATCCCTATCCTGAGCTAATGCTTTCCAATCATTCCCTGTATAATCTACTTCCCTCAAATCATAGTTAATGTTGTTCTCCCACCTCATTTTTGGTCTACCAACTGGGGCGTTTTCCTTCTGGCTTTCCTACAAGAAGTTTCCATGCACGTCTTGCACTCCCAATAGACGCAACATGTCCTGCCCATCGCAGTCTACGGGACTTAACTGTTCTTATTATATCTGGCTTCCTATAAAGACCACGTGCTTCATTGTTATGTAATCTGCTCCATTCACCCGTCTGTTCATCTACTCTTTGGTTCAAAAATTTTCCTACGAAACTGTATTCTCAAATACTCGAGTAATCCCTCCTTTCCTCCCTTAAATAAGAGAGTCCACTGTTTCGCACCCATCTCGTAATCACTGGTAGAACAATAGTTTTATATATTTTCAGCTTCACGTTTTTTGAAAGGGGTTGGGACATCAAAAGTCTCTGCAATGCATAATAGCATGCATTTCCAGAATTGAGCCTATGTTTAATTTCTTTGTGCATCTCATTCATATAGAATAAATAACATACATTAAATCAAAAAGAAAGTAAATATTTACTAAGTATAAAAAATGTATTGTTATCTCTATGAAGTTTCACGTGATGCATTCTGGTTAACATAAGGATATATTGCAACTTATAGGAATAACATCATGTTTATATGACATAGATTAAATCGCAATTTTGAGTGTATTAAATTGCAAGCTCTCTGGCCCACAAAAAGAAATCCGAGTGGATTTCTGAACGGAGGGGGAGACTCAAATTTATACCAAAACTTATTTTGATTTTTTTTTTTTTTTTTGGCATCCGGAAGTTTACATTTTAATTCTACCCGGGTTTGGAGATTTCAGAACAATAATAATTTAGGCATTGGAAGGGTTAGAACCGGGCCCGGCTAGGCCCAATTAAAAGCCTTTTGTCTCGGTTGTGCGACCCATTATAAATGGCCAGTTTTTTTTTCCTTTAATATCATACAGTGATTTAATGTTGGTATTGGGTGTAGCGTTAGATCATATCCTTTTTTATCCGAAGAGTGAAATGTATGAAGGTGAAGATTTGCAAATTGTACTGCTGACACATAAGGCAAGCTTGTCAGCACCCACTTATTAATGCAGAGGCAAGTCCTGATGACGAATCAGGTAACGGTATTCTCGTTCCAGTTGCCTCTCCTTGTTATTAATGCAGTGCGCAATATTCACTTACTGAACCAGACTGTTTGCTGTTCTCAGTCCTACATTGTATCAAGAAACAAATGCATTAGCCTAACTTGTGTAAACATTTTAGTAATGTGAACGATGAAGAAATCGTTTAGATTCACGTGATAGATCTTCTTCTTCATCATCAACTTCATGGTGGATCCTTAGACACTTTCCGCTCAATACAGGAATCAAATCTTATATCCATCTTCTCCTCGGACCTCCAATATTACGGCGTCCTGTATGTATTCATATGTCTGTCTAGCTGTTCTCTGTGGTTCCATACTTTGGAAATGTATTCATATGCCTGTCTAGCTGTTCTCTGTGGTTCCATCCTTTGGAAATGTGCATATAGGCCATGCTTTAACGACCTTCTCTCACTCTTTAAGAAATATAAGCTAATACTTACAATCATGTGCCAATTGTTCCACTTTCCATTGTTGCCACGTCCTCATTACTCTTTAAAAATAGGGTTTTAAAATTAAACCATTCCATGCTTTATTAACGTGCACATACCTGTTAAAACATCGGTTAGTTGATTTGATAACTTCAGAATATCTGCGTATTTTTGTGATATGGAGATCTAAAGAACTGGTTGGTTGGTTGGTTGGTTGGTTGGTTGGTTGGTTGGTTGTTGTCTAATGTGCTGCATCTAACACTGAAGTCATTAGCAGTCTTGCTCTCCAGTACTTGGAAGTTTTTGAAGTTTCCTCTTTGACGGCTGCACAGTTGTTGAGGTGTTCATCATCCATTTCTTCTTCTGGGTGGTTGCATAGAATGCATCTTGGTGTAGACAATATGCTGATCTTGTGCAAGTGTTTAGCAAGGCAATCGTGTCCTGCAGTTAATCTGAATTATGCAACTGCTGTCTTCCGCGGAAGTTCTGGTATGATGTTTGTGTTTAGCAAGGCAATCGTGTCCTGTAGTTAATCTGAATTATGCAACTGCTGTCTTCCGTGGAAGTTCTGATGTTTGTCTTTAGGAAGGCAATCGTGTCCTGTAGTTAATCGGAATTATGCAACCGCTGTCTTCCGTGGAAGTTCTGATGCTTGTGTTTAGCAAGGCAATCGTGTCCTGTAGTTAATCTGAATTATGCAGCTGCTGTCTTCCGAAGTTCTGGTGTGATGTTTGTGTTTAGCAAGGCAATCGTGTCCTGTAGTTAATCTGAATTATGCAGCTGCTGTCTTCCGAAGTTCTGGTATGATGTTTGTGTTTAGCAAGGCAATCGTGTCCTGTAGTTAATCTGAATTATGCAGCTGCTGTCTTCCGAAGTTCTGGTGTGATGTTTGTGTTTAGCAAGGCAATCGTGTCCTGTAGTTAATCTGAATTATGCAGCTGCTGTCTTCCGAAGTTCTGGTATGATGTTTGTGTTTAGCAAGGCAATCGTGTCCTGTAGTTAATCTGAATTAATGCAGCTGCTGTCTTCCGAAGTTCTGGTGTGATGTTTGTGTTTAGCAAGGCAATCGTGTCCTGTAGTTAATCTGAATTATGCAGCTGCTGTCTTCCGAAGTTCTGGTATGATGTTTGTGTTTAGCAAGGCAATCGTGTCCTGTAGTTAATCTGAATTATGCAGCTGCTGTCTTCCGAAGTTCTGGTGTGATGTTTGTGTTTTCAAGGAGGTTTTTCCATTTCTTATCTTTTGTGGACGATTGAAGTCTGTTATCATTTATACCCTTAGTTTTTGATTTGATGTGCCCATTTGCCGAAAAATAAGATCTTAAGAACTATTCAGGGGAAACATTATTTGATAAGAAATACAATACAGAAATTAGGGGCAAATGCCATATTCAAGACATAACCAAGTTAATTATAGATAGACGAAAATATTGGAAAGGTCATATAGAAAGAATGGTAAAAAACCGACTTACAAAAAAGAGTTAAAGAAGATAGACGGGACAAGAACAAGAGGAAGTTCAGCTAAGAGATGGATAGACAGTGGCTGCACATCCAATACGTCTTTGCAGCTTTACTAGAGAATTGTAGATGTGGTAGCTTCCCGTTGCTTTTCACACCGGTGAATGATTATGATGATGATGGTCGGATGATTTTCGGGGACCGTTGGACCCTAAGCTACCTAACATTTGTCTTACAGGTGAGGAAAAACACCGAAAAAACTGCATCCAAGAAGCCTGTCCCGACCGGGAATCGAACCCGCTCCCGCTGCGTGACAAGGCAGCACGCTACCTCGAGACCACAGCGATGGACTATGGCATGCCTATTTAGCTTTAATTATACATGTTAAGAAAAATGAATTAATACCACGTAGTTGAAAGGCTTGGTGCAGAAAAAGAATGATATGACACTATATTTAGCGTATCTTAAGGATGATTTATAAATATACGATTTCTGTTTGTTTCAGGTAAGTGCTTCTGCGAGCTGGTGCTGTTTATGAAACCTCCATGTTACAGTAAGTGGGATCGTTTATAATGTTGAAGCCTCATCTGTGAACACACATGCTCCATATGCTAGCACTTTTTCTCTTGCTGCAAATTGTACCTACTCATAGTCTAGTGCAAATTTAGTTTTCGCTGTCATTCTTCAAGTCAAGATTTCTCGATTAGAGAGCATAGGCCTAGTGTTTCAATTTGTAAATTGATTATTAATTTAAGTATGTTAAAATTTTACTTGAAATGTTTTGACTTTTTTTTTACTTTAAAATCTTACTGTAATGTTCTAATTATTATAGCAATAATAGTAATACTTTCTTCTTCTTCTTCTTCTTAATTTGTAGGATTTTCATCCTGTTTATTTCCAAAATCACTCCTCGGAGGAAGACGTATTGGATGTGCATTCACTGTTTATCCATCTCTTGGCTGGTCTTCCTCTTGTTCTTCTCCCGTCCATTGGTCTATCTTCTTTAGCTCTTTTTGCAAGCCGGTTTTCTTCCATTCTTTCTATATGACCCTTCCAATATTTCCGTCTATCTATAATAAATTTGGTTATGTCTTCGATATGGCATTTGTCCCTAATTTCTGTGTTGTGTATTTTATCAAATAATGTTTTCCCCTGAATAGTTCTTAAGATTTTCATTTCGCATGTGCCTATTATTTGTTTAGTTTTTGTTGTATCAGCCCTAGTTTCTGCTCCATATACGACAACTGGTCGAACTATCGTTTTGTATATGCGGAGTAATACTAATAATGATTAATTTAGTATATTTAATATTAACTTATGTTTTATTTGGTGAATTATTTTAAGGAATTAGGCAAAGGTTTACTCGCCTGTTCCTATTCAGCTATTCATATTAGCTCTATAACGTAACAACGTCTACTTATTTTGTTTCCTGGATTTAAAAAGTATTCAAAACCAAGGTATGAAAAAGAAAACTAAAAGTAAAATGGAAATTAAATGTATTTCCTACTAACTCTATAGGTTTAATAACCATGTTTATTCGTACAATCATTATTATACTTTATTAAAACAAAATCCTTGTGCAGAATTTTGTTTTACCTCTCTTCGATTATTGTGACGTTATCACCAATTAGATTTAGTGGCGGTCCATTTTCAAGGGTAAATTCAGTCGAGGACCGGAACCACAGTTGATTAAACATACGAGGCTTTTATTAAGTAATTAATATAATAAGGAAATTATTTAAATTATGTTATGGGTTTCTGGAAATGCGTGTTATTATGCATTACAGAGACTCTTGACTTCCCAACTGCTTTCAAAAAACGATAAACTGAAAATATATACAATTATTATTATACCAGTTATATTATATGGATGCAAAACGTGGACTCTTACTTGAAGGGAGGAAAGGAGATTACGAGTATTCGAGAATAAAGTTCATTAATAAATATTATAAAGATCAAGACCATCTTCGCTAGGTTTACCGTACAGACCACATGGCCTAAAACGAATTTGTTCATGATGATGATGATGAATAAATATTATCTTCTTGGTGATAACATTGTATTGCACAAAGTCAATAAAAACCCAAGTCACAAAATTAAAAAGTCGACGCGTTTCAGCAGCGACACTACCATTATCAAGATTGATTTATTGACTGTCTTGATAATGAAACGCGTTGAATCTTTTTTAATTTGGTGATTTGGGTTTTTATTAACTGTGTAATATGAATCATTTTGGTCAAGAAACTCCCGTTAGGGAGCATCCGTGTCTCCACGCGGGACGTATGGGGTAAATACATACTTACAATAAGAAGTTTGCCTCTGGGCCCCAGGGTCGCGGGTTCAAACCCGGCCGGGGGTCGATGGATTTTTTTTAGGATGCAAAAATCCAAGGAGCAAGTCCTCCGGGAGGGACTTCAAGCCGTGGGTCCCGAGTCTGAAGATTTTCAGGTTCGTAAAAGATCCTTAAACCTGAATGAAAAGACCTCTAAGCAAAATTTACCTAATTTTCCCGTCCTAGTACTACCTTGGTTTCCTAGATGTCAGTATGAGGCGGAACGCTGACCACGGACCACTCAAATGACATCTATAGGAAAACAAGTGTAACTAAATTAGTATGGTTCAAATTCTTCCCTGTAGGGGAGAGCGTCTAAATCTCTGTTAAGGAAAACATGGGCTTACAAGACAAGAAAATAGGAAGTTACGTTTGCAAATGTAGATAAAGAGGGATATCTGTCGTATCTTTTAGACTTATGATCACGGTATCGAACATCAAATGCAGGCGTAGTACAGTTTTGTAATTACGTATTAAAGCAAGTCCGTCGCCGTGGCGTAGTAGAGTCCCTACCTTCCACTCCGGCGACCCGGGCTCGATTCCCGGCGAGGTAGGGGATTTTTAATCTCCACTTTGGGTATGGGTGTGTGTCTTGTCCTTGTGTCTATATGTGAGAATAACAGAATTGCAGAATCTTAAAATGCTTAGATTTACTTTTTTAAACGCACCTGCAACCAACAACGACTTGCCACATGAATTTATTTATTTTTTACTTATTTATTTATTTATTTATTTTGAATTGAGGTGATATTATAGTGCTTATAGTTTGACAGATTCAATATCTATATCAAGAAAAATGAGTCAACTGATTATTTTCAGATCATGGTGGCTTAATAAGGCATTTCAATGCAACGCATTGCATTGAGATATACGACCAAGTAAAGTAAAGTAAAGTGATCCCACAACAGGCCCGGAGGCCCTTGGGGTAGTAGGAGGTTAAGGCTCCCACTTTTTTCTAGACAATCGGCACTTTATGTCAGCCGGGTTGTCAGCCCTGCGTGACGACCGCCTTTACCCCCAGAACAAGCGTCTGGTACTCATTTCAGTTAGAGGTTGAGTCGACCCCAGGGCCATAGTGCCGCCAGAGGGTTTGGGTCAGTTTAAAAATCCTGACCCCAACGGGACTTGAACCCTCGACCCTCCGGCTTGTAGCTCAGTGCCTTAACCACTACGCTACGGCAGCCCCGATATACGACCAAATATAACCATATCAAAATGTAAAATAGTTTGATTCCGTGTTGAACTGACGTAACAATTACCACAAAATTAAATCAATTTTAAATTTGTTTTTTTTACCGGGATCCATAAAGTACGACACTACTTTTTGTCTTCAAAACATTTGTAAGACTAGGTTTCAATATATTTAACACAAAATCTGAAGTCATCATCATCATCGTCCTTTCAAGTATTAGGGTGTACTCAGTGGCCCGTTCCGGTCTCCCTCCATCTCCGAAGGACTTCGACCCACAGATCTTCTTCCTGCGTAGGAATGTAGTGAAGAATTTGCTTGTGTATTCTGTGACTATCCATGGCGCTGAATATGGTCTAGCCAGTTGTTTCTATATTCTTGGAGGTATTCAGATATAGGTAGGGGATTTTACTCTCTGGCTATTGTTGAATTTCTTTGGGTGGTCCTGAGAAGGCTATACCCTGCAGTTCGTTCCGGCAGAAATTTCATCTCCGTGGCTGTAAGATGACTATCATGCCTTAGTTCTTATGGGCCAATCTTCACTGCCGATAACAGATTATGGGTCTAGCGAGAATTTTATAGATTTACATTCTTGTATGTCTCTGCACTTTTGATGGTTTAAAAACTTGGTTGATAATTCTTAAAGCTTTATTATAGTTTTGTATTTCAAAATATGAAGTTTCTATCTTTAATGATAATTGCACTAAAATGTACGATTTTATACGGTAACTGACATAACTATAGAATGACATCACGTTTTATACTGTGAGAGTAAAATAATCTCTTTTAAGTTTTCCATTTTATTTCAACAAGCTATTGTGAACGTAGTAAACAAAATACTTGTTTTGAGATTTATGTTCAAATAAACTTTAGTCACTGTTATAAAAATGAAGGTACCTGGCGTGACAACAAACGCTTTTGCGTGATGTAAGTGTTTTTATTAAAATAAATAACAATAAATAACGTTGTGACGTATGAAATGAATAATGAAAAATGAAAGAAGACTTTACAATGTAGCCTAATGTAAAATTTCCAATTAAATTTCTTCTTAATAAAGAAGCCACCATTTGCAAGATTAGAAGCAATGGCTTCATAGCATTTGGTGCGCGGAATTAACAGCGTATGTAAGAGAAAAATTTGCGTTTAGTTTGGAGTTCTTCAGATAGCTCAGTTGGTAAAGCATTCAACTAGAGTGCGAAAAGGTCCTAGGTTCAAACCCCATTCTGAGCGTATAATTTTTCTCTTCAAATATAATTTATCAGCCGCGGTGGACTAGTGGTTATGCTCCTTGCCTCTGGTCCCGAGGGTCGCGGGTTCAAACCCGGACGGGGTCGATGGATTTTTTTAGGATGGAAAAATCCAAGGAGCAAGGCCTCCGGGAGGGGCTTTAAGCCGTGGGTCCCGAGTCTGAAGATTTTCAGGCTCGTAAAAAATCCTTAAACCTGAATGAAAAGGCCTCTAAGCAAAATTTACCGAATTTTCCCGTCCTAGTACTACCTTGGTTTCCTAGATGTCAGTATGAGGCGGCCCGCTGACCATGGACCACTCAAATGACATCTATCGAAAACAAGTGTAACTAAATTAGTATGGTTCAAAGTCTTCCCTATAGGGGGAGAGCGCCTAAATTTCGGTAAAGGGAAAACATGGGCTTACATTATTACAATTTATACACACAGTCATTATACATATCACCTACACGCATGTATACTGGCCGAAAGAGAGTTTTTAAATAAGAGCATAAAATGACACTACACATGCATAAATTCGCACTTCAACACACTCAAACACACACACACACACACACACACATAAATTAATAGCTGTCTTAAGAGTCAACATTGAAGTTCTCTATATGGAATTTAAGACCATGTCTTTATGTAATTTAACAAATTTTATCAATAACTTAACAGATTTTTAATACCTTATTTCTCACTGTTTTAAAATATTAATTGTTTTAATATATGCTGACGATGTGGTTATTATTCAAGGAAATGAAAATCATTTGCAGTACTCTTTACATCAATTAAATCAGTTATTCCAAGAATATAATTTTAAAATATCAAAGGAAAAAACAAAAAAATGGCATTTTGGGGAAGTGAACATATAAAATCAAAAATCATATTAGACAACAAACCTCTGGAACAAGTAACAAATTTTAATTATTTGGGTTGTAATTTTACTATAAACACAAAAACTGAAATAGACGTAAACGTGAAACTGTCAAGATTTCAAATGAAATGTGGAACTATACATAAAACATTAAAGAACAAAACAAGAAATGATACTAGATTGAAGTTTTATAAAACATTGGCAGTTCCTGCATTACTTTATGCGAGTGAAACTTGGATAATGACCAAAAAATTACAAAGTAGAATACAATAGCGTAGAATTGAACATCCTTAGAAGAACAAAAGGCTGCACAAGAATGGATTGGATAAAGAATGAAGATATGAGAACAGAGTTATATACATATCCATTTAATGATAAAATCAAAGAATATAGAGAAAAATGGTTTAGACATGTAGAAAGAATGAACGTAACAAGATTACCAAAAGCAGCATTTAACTACAAGCCAAGAGGTTCAAGGAATGTAGGAAGGTCAGTGAAAAGATGGACAGAACAACTGTGAGGCGGAACAGGTATTTTGCCTAGCCCGTGAAGTGGAGAAGAAGATTTCTCACTGTTGATATTGAGCAGAATATTTGTTGCGGCCGCTCTTGGTCAGTTCTGGCTATAAAACAAGATGCCCCGAATTCTATTCCCATCCTTGAACATGATAAATTATTCACATCCCGTCGAGGTCTGGATCTGAGTGATTGTCTATTTGGGTGCCGCTTGTTTATGTGTAACGGAAAATTTTAAAAATGAAATTAAAAGAATAAGGTAAACAAAAAAATGGCAAAAGAAATAAAGAAAAATTGAAAGTTTAAAAAATGCCTCGCATAATAGTCTTAAATGTAACGTTATGATTTTTAAGTTGCGAGAATTAAGTATCAGATGAGAATACCAGAAATGTCAAGATGACAAATTGGTGGCATTGAATAAAAATATGGCGATTAACTTGTGAGAAAAAGTAACCAAAGTTTGAGTTGCATTCTTAATTTTGTTTGTTCAATGCCACCTGTTTGTCATTCGACATTTCAGGTATTCTCTCCTGGCATTGGCGTATTGTAACCCACTTCTGAGGTTGGGGAGCCTGTAAGGCGGGGTTACGCTGCCCCAATGATATGATGGGTAATGATGCGCCAGGAGAGGCCTTAAACCTAAACTTAATCTAATATTATATGATATGGATGATAATGATGGCCAGATGATGTTCAGGGACCTCCTGAGGACAGGAGGATAGCTGTATTTAATAATGGAATTTGAAGGGGATTAAAAGGTAAAAGTCCTGCAGGAGGTCAAAAGGGATCCAATATCAATTGTAGGGGATAATCTGCTGTGGAAGAATGGTCAAAAAAAATGAAAGGAAGAAAAATACTTCTGAAATAATAAATAATAAAGTATCCTGGCAATTGTCTTACAGGTGAGAAAAAAACCGAATAAAACCTCACCCAGGAAACTCGTCCCGAGCGGCGATCGAACCCGAGCCCGCTGCGTGACAAGTCAGCACGCTACCTCGAGACCACAGCGGTGGACGCATTCTTAAAATAAACTGTTAATATTAACTGAACTTAGGGCTTTTCATTGAATCCCTATTTTCTATTTTTTTTAGTGGTTAAATGTTACATTAGTCGCCTTAGTGATGTCATGCCGAAATCTTTCTTTCTCTTTAACCCATCTAAGTTGATAATATGAAATATACTTAGTTCGTTAATCCGTAATCCGACGAGAAGTAATTAATCTCAACATAAACAAAGTGTTGAAGGGAACACTAATGTATGGCTTAATGTGAAAGTAAGTTTACATAAGAGTTCGCTGGCGTGAATGCATTTAACAGATAATAGCTGTATTTACAGAAGGATCTACGACGACAGCTGCAACTTTCGAAATCCTCGTTGGACAAGTTTTAATTATTACTAGTAATCGGAAAGGACATATCCCTTGGTTTATTTGGTTTTCTGGTTTTCTTCGATTTGTACCAGTAAGGGCCGATTACACCAACGGAAAATAGACTTCTGATTGAGTTATAACTGCTTAGTAACTACAAATAGTATATACAAAATGATACTGATGTAATTATATTCACTACTTCTTCTCCATCGTAGTTTAACCTATCATCTTATAGATACGTTTACATGCCCCACGTCACCCGTACTTTACAGTGGCATGATCTGTCGGCAGAGGGTTATTAAACATTTGGATCACACGTATACTTTTTTTTCATCATAAAAAAAGGAATGGAGAGCCTTCCCCAAATGAGTGATCAACTCAATCCAGAACCTCCTCCGAGACAACAAGAACATTTGAGACGAAACACACAAATGTGATAATTAGGGCAAGGATTTTAATGCAGTAAAAGTTAATATTGTAATATAGTATAATTAGAAGTAAGGCTTATGTCTTTTGTCTTAGTTTCACATACAAACAGATGAATAATATAATGAGAAATTAGACTTCTGACTGTCTTTTGTCTTGGTTTCACATACAAACAGATGAATAATATAATGAGACGATAGACTTCTGACTGTCTTTTGTCTTGGTTTCACATACAAAGAGATGAATAATATAATGAGAAGTTAGACTTCTGACTGCCTTTTGTCTTGGTTTCACATACAAACAGATGAACAATATAATGAGAAGTTAGACTTCTGACTGCCTTTTGTCTTGGTTTCACATACAAACAGATGGATAATATAATGAGAAGATAGACTTCTGACTGCCTTTTGTCTTAGTTTCATATACAAACAGATGAATAATATAATGAGAAGTTAGACTTCTGACTGCCTTTTGTCTTGGTTTCATATACAAACAGATGCATAATATAATGAGAAGTTAGACTTCTGACTGCCTTTTGTCTTGGTTTCACATACAAACAGATGAATAATATAATGAGAAGATAGACTTCTGACTGTCTTTTGTCTTGGTTTCACATACAAACAGATGAATAATATAATGAGAAGATAGACTTCTGACTGCCTTTTGTCTTGGTTTCATATACAAACATATGAATAATATAATGAGAAGTTAGACTTCTGACTGTCTTTTGTCTTGGTTTCATATACAAACAGATGAATAATATAATGAGAAGTTAGACTTCTGACTGCCTTTTGTCTTGGTTTCATATACAAACAGATGAATAATATAATGAGAAGTTAGACTTCTGACTGCCTTTTGTCTTGGTTTCACATACAAACAGATGAATAATATAATGAGAAGGTAGACTTCTGACTGTCTTTTGTCTTGGTTTCACATACAAACAGATGAATAATATAATGAGAAGATAGACTTCTGACTGCCTTTTGTCTTGGTTTCATATACAAACAGATGAATAATATAATGAGAAGTTAGACTTCTGACTGTCTTTTGTCTTGGTTTCATATACAAACAGATGAATAATATAATGAGAAGTTAGACTTCTGACTGCCTTTTGTCTTGGTTTCATATACAAACAGATGCATAATATAATGAGAAGTTAGACTTCTGACTGTCTTTTGTCTTGGTTTCACATACAAACAGACGAATAATAGATATAATGAGAAGTTAGTCTTCTGACTGCCTTTTGTCTTGGTTTCACATACAAACAGATGAATAATATAATGAGAAGTTAGACTTCTGACTGCCTTTTGTCTTGGTTTCACATACAAACAGATGAATAATAGATATAATGAGAAGTTAGACTTCTGACTGTCCTTTTGCTTGGTATCACACACAAACAGTTGAATAATATATACTATCTGTGTTGCAATCTTATATTTTAGTGCATTAAAATCATTGCCCTAGTGATAATGATTATTAAGTTCTCTACATTATGCCTGGGACTATTTGGGCCTTATAGTTTCCGTGACATTTGTATTACAGTTGAGGAAAAAAAACTCCGAAAAATCATTATCTTAAGTGATTTCCAAATTATCGATAAATTTACGAATCACTAAATGACGAGTGGATTTATCTAGAAGATTTGGAAATAAAGAGTGGCATTTGTTATGACTATTTAACGAATGCAATTAAACTACTCAAAAATCAGTATTTATATTTAGTTGCCGGTATTTTAAAATATTTGTACATTTAATGTAAACGGTGACGTTTGAAAACAATTCAGAAATGTGTGGCTATGTTTATTCGCTGCAACTTGATCATATTAGTTATTACCAAACAGGATTGCAATCAGCGATAACCCACTAAGATCGCAATATTGTAAGAGTGCGTCCTAGTGGAGAAAAAATATATATAACACATCAAACTGTATATTATAACCAACATTATATGTTATTAATTTTTTTTGGGAAACAACTCAGTAAAATCATTATTTAGAAACATAATTGTTGAACACGCAATTATCATATTTGTATTTCAAGGAATCTGTTCATTATTTGCTATATTCAACGTCTTTGTTGGAGAGTCAGTCACTGCAAAATAAAGCTCTCACCTGTTGAGAATATTAAAAGGAGGAGCTTTCCTTATTTTGGTAAACAAAATTCGATAAATATCAAGGTGAAACAAGACTGTTATTGGTTGTAAAACAAAATTCATTGAAACGTGAATGGTATTGACTCCCATTTGCGGCATGAATAAAATAGTCCAGGAAACTTATCCCGACCGGAGATTAAACCTGGACCCGCAGCGGCCAATCCCCGAGAGAATAGCGGTGGAGAATTATATTGATAATTGTGATAAATCTGTAATTTTAGACATAAATATGACTTTTTCTTCAAAAAATACACTTAATCTTTATGTGTAGCCCTATACGTCACAATGCAAAGTGACTATTTTTATAGTTTCGTGTAGAAGGGTTAAAGTTACATGTATCGCCAGTTATCTGAAAGCATGGCTGACGTTAGAGCCGAGTAGGCGTGCTCTCTCTCTCTCTCTCTCTCTCTCTCTCTCTCTCTCTCTCTCTCTCTCTCTCTCTCTCTCTCTCTCTCTCTCTCTCTATCTATCTATCTATCTATCTATCTATCTATCTATCTATCTATATATCTCTATCTCTATATATATATATATATCTCTCTTTCTCTCTCATGCGTGCTAGTAACCAAACTGAAAGTGTAATGGCTTTAGTCCATAGAGATGAAATCCAACTATTAAGATCTAATAAGCCATATTTTCAAAATTTAGATTTTGAAGAACTGCCGATTGTCTAGAAAAAGTGGGAGCCTTAACCTCCTACTACCCCAACGGCCTCCGGGTCTGTTGTGGGATCACTTTACTTTACTCAGTATTAGCCGGCAATGTTCCGTTTTGCTAAAAGCTACTCGTTGAAACACAGTCGGTTATTTTTTTAATAAGGCTGCTACGTGATGCAAGCTGTTAGACGCTCGTAGGAACTGATTCCTAATCATCAATTTGGATTCAGAAATTCACACAGCACACCGCTGCAACTGGCCAGGCTTATGGACCAAATTGCCACTGGTTTCAACGCCAAGCATAGTACAATAGCTGTCTTTCTTGACATTGAGAAAGCGTTTGACACAACATGGATAAACGTATTGATATACAACCTCATACATTTCCAAATTAATCCAAATTTAGTCAAAATTATCTCCACTTACCTGTGAAATAAAAACCCTCTATGCCTCAGTAAGTGGAAACAAACCTGACACGAAGTCCATACTGGCGGGGGTTCCACAAGGAGCTGTCCTTTCGCCCTTATTGTACTCCCTATATGCCTCGGACCTACCTTCACCTCCACCACTCCAAATAGCCTCATTTGCTGATGACACTTGTCTCTTCATGCAATCGAAACTTAAATCCATTCCTCACCGACTTGCAACGTTCCAGCGAGCAATAAACATCATATATGAATGGTTTTGCTCCTGGAACATTAAACTTAATGCAAACAAAACACAAGTCGTCCTGTTCACCAAATCAAAATTTCCCTGTCTAATTCAGCTCACTATGGGTGTGCAACCCCTAACTTCAGTCAAATATTTAGGCCTAATAATGGATAAAAGACTCACACTAAAAGCACATATCGACCATATCTCAAATAAAGCTCAGCAAGGTAAGTTATAGCTATATTATATCCGTTTTTCAAGTCGCTGTCACTGTCCCGAAGGATCAAGGTCACACTATATGTGGCCGCGATCCGTAATATGCTATTGTACGGCTGCGAATCTCTGAGTATCCTTGCGAAATGCCACAAAAAGAAACTGCAAATATTGCAGAACAAATGTCTCAAAATAATACTTGCGGCCCCGCGTTACACAAGGGTAACGGAGATGCACGAGGCCACGAAGGTACCATATACTGATACTATCATAACGGAAAGGGTCACCACCATGCTCCGAAACATAAATGATCATGGGAACCCAATAGTACGCAATATATAACACCTTTCGCAATGGCGTACTACACATAGAAACATATTCGACACAATAAATCACCCATAGTACTCAGTATGAAGTAACCTAGGTCAGCGCAGATTGGCGTGGCTCATTCCGGTCCTGAAAGAGCCGAACTCTTCAGCGATATAGTTTCCGATGCCCCAAAAGCGAGATCTGTTTGCCTTGGCATCAAACATCCACATAATATCAATAGCACATGCTACCATATAAAAAAAATCTCCAAAGAATCGTCGTGTAGACTAGGACCAACCAGCTAAGCCCAATACTGTACACACTCACGCGAATTCGCCGTCGAGGGACAAATAACAGTCACAGTAAAAGACCACTGGACAGCACAAATATCTGTCAGCAAAAGAGAGAGTGAGATTGAGAGATTGAGTCTCGATCACTACATGTGAGTTTCGTGGAGGATTAATAGAGCTTGGGCAAGTTTTTCTTTGGGTTTCTTCCCGTTTTCCCCTTCCACAAGTTTCACTCCACAATTTATCCATACTCGTCATCTCTTTTTCGTTTCATTTTGTTCATCTATCCCTATGATGGTGGGTCAGGTGTGGTCGGTCGGCACCCATGTCGTTCACAGACTTTAAAAATATAGGGATCTCATCTCATCCTTCGACGCAATCCTGAGTTGTATATGAATTCAGGATAATTCTTAGGAGTTTGGGTTTCATCCAATTTACTGTTACTTAGAATCTTGAGATTGCTCGTGCAGTAAATTCGGTCGTTTCTTCAAAATATTGCGCGTTAAATCTCGATTGTTGAGAGTTACAATAACACAAGTTTGTTAAGCCGAATGTTACAGTAATGAAAGAGAAAATAATAGTTATCTATTAATTCGGAGCTAAATTCCAGTTCTACTGTAATAGTAGGCTTATATTACGATGAGAGGTTGGAAAGTGGTTTTACAGAATCGAGGAAAAATGTTCCGAGATTCTGTAAAACACTTCACAAACCGTGGTACTAATTTTAACAGGCATGTGACTGAATTGTGTACCGAACTGTCAAAGATTGAAACATTGTTTTTAGGCAATATCGTACTTTATGGGAAATAAGACTGATATGGTAAGATGATAAAAACTGCATGGCGCGACAGGCCTAGAAGGCCCTTGGCCTACCAGCCGGTTATTGGCCTCACATCCACATGTGTTAATCACAGAGGTAGATATCATCCAGCCAGTGTAGTGGTGGCATGTGGTCAGCATGTCGGATCTCCCAGCCGATATAGCTGGTCTTCTCAACCTGGAGCCACTATTTATTGTAGCTACCCAAAAGCCTCAAGATGCTGGGTGGATACCGGTCCCATACTGGCCGAGAGTCCATGAGAAAATGTCTTTCCCCATGGAAACCTGAACTAGCGCAAGTCCCGTAGCTCTGCGCCAAGGCATATTGCCTTAATCATTCGGCTACGGCGCGGAAAAGATAAGGTAATACCGGTACCAATAACACTGATCAACAATGATATTTGTCTCATGAGTACCAATAGTTGTACTTAATACAGTTTTTTTTATCCTGTTTTCAAATATGTATTCGGACTTTCTCCATCGCCCACAGTTGTTTTTATTTCAATTTCAATTAATGTATTTAAATAATTATGTTTTAATAAACCTAGATTTCTTCCCGGAAAATCTTGACGCAGTGAGTGATGAGCACGGGGAACACTTTCATCGGGAGATTTCAGCTATGGAAAAGAGATATCAAGGCAAATGGAATCCCAATATGCTGGCAGATTATTGTTGGACCGTCAAAATATATCCACAGGCGATATATAGCAGAAAATCGTGATTTCTTACTTTCTAGGTGACTCCGAATGTTCGAATATTGTATAGTTACGAATGTAGAAAATATTAAAGTGTTTGAAATTATAAATGCCAGTCTCTCGGAAACCTTGCGTGATGGAGAAAAACCGATATCATATTTGAATTCAGGGAGAAAAAATACTATCAGAATCACATATTGTTCTTTCTGAGACAAAAAAAAAAGTTAATTTTTTGTTGCTCAGTGTAATTAGGAACTTCCTCCATTCCTTATTTATTTAAGACAAAATAATGACAAAATTTATATATGGGTCTACCTAATTCACACATTTGTACTTTTTTCATGTTTAACTTTTATAAGATTCGCGATGTGTTCCATTGGTGTTATTTAAAATTAAATTATAAAATTGTGGAATATTCACCTGATCTTCAGTGAAACACCAGTTTTGAATGCTGCCGATGATGGGACAACTCCCGAAAACGCTACAGTTAAATAATTAATTAAGTTGAGGAGACGGACCTTTCAAGTGAATATTCCATAATTTTATAAAAATTGTTTCATGTTGTCGATAGATATCCTTTATTTACCGAAATATTCTGGTATCTTTCCATGCTCTTTTTTTATTTTTTTTGTTTTCATTTTAATAGTAGATTATGAATGAACCAACGCGCTCGTTGCATAAGTACAAATATTTTGCATAACCTACATAAAAATAACATATTACACGCCATAAAGCATTATAGTTAACTTGTTACTGGGTGCATAACTTAGAGGAAATAACACTGGTTGATTTGTTACCGTGGAGTTCTTGTGAAGGTCCACGAACCCGAATCAAGGTAAATGCGACCTTCAGGTGAGATTATCTTTCAACTTTGCACGCAACCCACGTGTCTGTGATTAAAGTGCTGTTAATTTTGAAATAGCATGTGCTTTTAATAATGGACGATATCTTTTATTTTTACCTGTTACAAAAATATATTCTCTACAACTGCTTTCATATACAGTACAGTTTAAATAAGAGAGCAGTTAAAAGGTCATTTTTTGTCTGACCTTGTATATTACAAGTCAACATGTATGTGTAATATAATCTTTCTGCCACGTGTAGCAACCAAGGTCAAACATGTATGTGTAATATAATCTTTCTGCCACGTGTAGCAACCAAGGTCAAACATGTATGTGTAATATAATCTTTCTGCCACGTGTAGCAACCAAGGTCAAACATGTATGTGTAATATAATCTTTCTGCCACGTGTAGCAACCAAGGTCAAACATGTATGTGTAATATAATCTTTCTGCCACGTGTAGCAACCAAGGTCAAACTTTAAGTTGATACAATATCTATCGTTCTACTCCATGGCATAGATTAAAATTTCTGTATCAAAATAGTCTGTGTTAACCCATTAACCTCAAAAGACGAGGTAGGCTCGCCGGAAGTTAAATGGCCTTCAACTCAGATGACGAGGTACACTCGCTTTACTTTGCTGTTATATATTTTGCAATATTTGGCAAATCCCTTGGTAGGGTAATCTTTTGTTAAAATTTACGAACGGTAGAGGAATGTGTTTTGGCCTTCGCCCTTATTGTGATCTGAAACACCATTATCTTTTGCTTGTTTTGAATGTCTGAAAATTATACGATATAATTTATGGTAACTTAAATGCGGTTTCTGGGGAAATGAATTGAGCATTTAAACCTGAAGCGAATGGGTTAACAAGAACCCTGGATACCCAATTCTTGTTGCTCTTTCTCGCTTATTTATCTTATCTTATTGTAAGCCCATGTTTCCCTTAACAGAGATTTAGGCGCTCTCCCCCTACAGGGAAGAATT
This sequence comes from Diploptera punctata, assembly GCA_030220185.1. Classification (NCBI taxonomy): domain Eukaryota; kingdom Metazoa; phylum Arthropoda; class Insecta; order Blattodea; family Blaberidae; genus Diploptera; species Diploptera punctata. The sequence goes on along the minus strand of JASPKZ010003445.1, from coordinate 1,359,481 downwards.
TGAACCTTACTAATTTAGTTACACTTGTTTTCGTATAGATGTAATTTGAGTGGTCCGTGGTCAGCGTTCCGCCTCATACTGACATCTAGGAAACCAAGGTAGTACTAGGACGAGAAAATTCGATAAATTTTGCTTAGAGGCCTTTTCATTCAGGCTTAAGGATCTTTTACGAGCCTGAAAATCTTCAGACTCGGGACCAACGGCTCAAAGTCCCTCCCGGAGGACTTGCTCCTTGAATTTTTCCATCCTAAAAAATCCATCGACCCCGGTCGGGTTTGAACCCGCGACCCTCGGGACCAGAAGCAAGGAGCATAACCACTAGTCCACCTCGGCCGATCTTCGCTTATTTAATGGTGAAAATGTAGAATCCTCTGAGAATATTATTCCTAGCACAATCCCTCTCTATAAATATGCACCGTTGACTTCATGCGAAGTTGAGCGATCTTTTTCAATTTACAAATACATATTGTCAGACAGAAGACTGTGCATGACAACAGAACATTTGGAAAAGTATATTATAATTAATTGTGGACACAGATCCAATATGGCTTAAATGCTTGACACTTGTACTTCAGTACTGTAATTTGTAGCAGAAGTGAATTGATTATAAATTAACATAGAGATTTGGCTATGTGGACTTATTTTTATAGCAAAGAAATAACATTTTGGATTTTACATATAATTGCTTTATTACATATTTATTTACATCTTTCACAATATTAGTATACCAAAGATGGCACTGATGTATAATCCTGGAGGACGACGATCCATAGCAAGACCTAGAAAGCGCTGGGCTGAACAGATGTGAGATCGGAACAGGCAAAGACCTAATCCGTGAAGTTTATGATGAATTTAGTCGCTATATTATAATTGCATCAATTCCAATAGAGTAAGAAAAGTGGACAAAATTGTATCCCAGAGGTATAAATCAAGCTTGAGTTTTAAATTCCAACTTCCTTCTCAGATCATCATCATCATAGTACATTCACGAGTTTAGGTCATTTGTTGACCTGTTTCGGCCTCAAGAGAAACACCACCCAAAAGTCTTTTGAGTGGACGTCCTGGTCTTCTTCTTCCTGCAGGTTGATATCTTAACATTTGTTTGGGTATCCTGTGATCTTCCATTCGATGAACATGTTGCATCCATCTTGACTTATAATCAGAAATTTTGTTTTCTAAAGGTTCCATGTGTAATTCTTCTAAGATGTCTTCATTTTTTTTTTTGTGATCTAGTAGTGTGTATCCTGCAGTCCTCCGAAGGTATCTCATTTCAGCAGATCTAAGTCTCTGTATATCCTTCTGTTTCAACGTCCATACTTCGCTACCATACAAAAGAGTTGGAAGAGCCAGTGTTTTATACACTTTTAATCTTGAATGCTTTTGGACTAACTGTGGCTTGAAGATAGAATTTATTAACCCTAAAATTCTTAAAAATTTAGATATGTTTGCATTTACATCCTTTTCTTCTTCGTATGAGATATTGCATCCTAGATATGTAAAATTATTCACCTGCTCCAAAATTGTATTGTCCAGTACAATTTTACTTCTGACAGGATCTACACCTTGAAATGCCATAATTTTTGTTTTCTCTGTAGATATCTTCAATCCTCCTTCTCAGATAAAAACTTAAATTTTAGTAATTTTATAGGATCGATACTAGTAAAATTCATGGTGATTTTCCGTTGAGGTATTAGTTCACAGTAATATAAAAAAAAAAAGTAAAGTGATCCCACAACAGACCCGGAGGCCCTTGGGGTAGTAGGAGGTTAGGGCTCCCACTTTTTCTAGACAATCGGCACTTTATGTCAGCCGGGTTGTCAGCCCTGCGTGACGGCCGTCTTTACCCCCAGAACAAGCGTCTGGTACTCATTTCCGTTAGAGGCTGAGTCGACCCCAGGGCCATAGTGCCGCCAGAGGGTTTGGGTCAGTTTAAAAATCCTGACCCCAACGGGACTTGAACCCTCGACCCTCCGGCTTGTAGCTCAGTGCCTTAACCACTACGCTACGGCGTGCCCCTTCACAGTAATATAATGTACGGTTAAAAACTATAATATAGTTACCTTGTAGGTCCGTCTCCTCAAATCAAGTTCTTTTAAAGTTGAGGAGACGGACCTACAAGGTAACTATATTATAGTTTTTAACCGTACATTATATTACTGTGAATTTTATAGGAGTCAGTTTTAGCAATTTTTCCCCACTGGATGTTGGTAACCTTGCTCCTTATTATTAAGATCGGAATATGCTGACAATGTGCCTAGCACGTGTTTCAGGAAGTGTCTCAAGTCATCCTCTCCTTGATTTGAAAGGTTAAAATGTGGTTACAATGTAAGTAAATATTTATATTTACTTTGTTTCAACATCTTCATGGAACTTACGTAAGTGCACTGAAATAAAATTTCACCTGATTTCATTGACATGAATTGCAAACATTTGTTGCATTAAAATATATATACAGTCAATATGCCCATTTCACCAATAAATGTTTAAAATGGTCAACTAGTTTCTACAGCCAAGCTGTCATTCTCAAGACCAGATGAGTCAATATCTGGTCTTGAGAATGACAGCTTGGCTGTAGAAACTAGTTGACCATTTTAAACATTTATTGGTGAAATGGGCATATTGACTGTATATATATTTTAATATTGTATCACCAAGAAGATCAATTGTGTACTAAAAAAATTTGTTGCATAGCTAAGTGCTTCTTAACTATTACGAGAACACTTGTACGAACACTTTCTCCGAACACCAGTGGGTGGTCATCATTCCTTTGTCTTGACTGTTCATTTTCAGTGCCAAACAATTACTTGGCAACATTCATTTCATTCCTTAAATCATCTACTTGCAAAGTAAACCCTGTGATCTTGTCTGACGCAATGCCAGGTAGAGGGTTGAGATGAGTTTAAGCCCCTTTTTTCGTTTTAGAGACTTATTAAGAATAGAATAGATTTATTTAGCCTGGTGGAGTTAAGGCCATGTGGCCTTCTCTTCCACTCACCAGGACAAACATATGTTACATATGAATACAAAAAAAATACAATAATAGTCATATTAAACAATTAATTATCTGTCAAATTGAATAATAATGAAAATAATGTCTAATGATATAATGAAATTAAATACAATTAAAATTAAATTAATGATACAATGAATACAAAAAAGGAATAACAACTCGAATCTACTATACATAAAAAGAAAAGAAAGAAAAAATACAGAGAAAGTAATAAACTACAATGAATTAATCTATGCTTTTTATACAAGGCATTAGGTAAATATATTAACAAATCTTAAGTCTATTTTTATTAAATAATGAAAAAACACATTATTAATTCTTAAAAATTAATATTAGTGAGTTGTTTCTGTTAGTAATTTTATTTTCAATTTGTTGCTGAAAGATGGTAAAGTTTGCCAGTCTCTGACATAGGGTGGAAGGGAATTCCACGTTCTAGCAAGAGAAACTGTAAAATATTTCGAATAATATGTAGTATGATGAGGGATATAAAGGACACTGTGCTCAAGGGATCGGGTATCTAATATATGTGTATCAGAGAGTCTAGTGAAGAGTATCAATTAGTGAAATTTGAGTGAAAATTGAAAAAATAAGTACATGTTGTGTTTTATCTCTCATAAAATTCTCCTAAGCTTCCTGTTCAAGAAAATATATAACATCGCAATTTCGCCATTATTAAAGCCCTGGCGGCCATTTTTAAACTAGTGGCAAAAATGATACCAATATATCAAAGATTGGCATCAGATGTATTATTGGAGAGAGGCACAAAAGGAAAAACCCAAAATGGTAATGAGATTCTCTATCATACAGTTTGGCACAAATATCCAAAAGAAATATTTGTTTCAACACAGAAATTGGAACTGTGTGTTATTAAAGCAGTCAAAAGTATTTTTTCTCAAAGTGTATTTTTCAAACGTATGCCCATTAAAAAAGTTCTTTGCACTACAGTTTTTGCCCTATTCATTTGAAATTTTCCACACTTATCTGTAAGGGTACAAAGAATCAAACTTGCACTGAATTTTAATCATACTCTAAATGCTCATGAGTTATGATATCTTATATTGTCATAGATGTTACAGTTTCCGTCAATAAGGAAAATATGTTTTTACTCAAAAGTATTAACAGCACAGAAAAATCCAGTGCAAGTTTGGAAACAATGATTATAATGAATATCCAGAGCAAATATTGAAACAAAATAATTAAAACTGCTCTGCAAGGAACTTTTATAATTTAAGTAAAAAAACAGAAAAAATTGTAACTTGAGAACTAATAGAACAAATCACTTGAAATTTAGCAAATGCGTTATTTATACAGGTAGGCATTTGCGATAAAAATTTAAAAGAAATACCTTCATTAGTTTCGGAGTTTCAAAATTCACTCATAGATACCCTTAATTAGTAGAAGAGAGTTTAATCTCCTTAAAATATTTACAATCTACCACCTAATTCTCAGTCATTTTACTTTACTATTTGAAACTATGTCTATTTTCAACTAATCCTAAAGATATTGGAGCCTTATACTTCATTTTTAGAGTTTGATCAGGAATAGTGGGTACGTCGCTAAGAATATTAATTCATGCAGAATTAAATCAACCAGGATCGCTCATTGGAGATGATCAGACTCGTAATGTTATTGTTACAATAACCCATGTTTTTATTATAATTTTCTTTATAGTTATAGCGATTTCAGTTCGGGGATTCAGAAATTGCCTAATGCTCTCTTCGGTTTTTATACTATTTGTTTTGTCTGGTGTGTGAATTTTGTGTTTTGATTTTAGAAAAAATTGTGTACTGTCACCCAGTGGGAGAGCAGTGTTGATAAGGGGTTTAGTGAGAACATTTGTGGCGTGTATGCCCAGGGGGGGGGATAAGACAAAAAACCCAGACGAAACCCGATTTTTATGATTTTGTGGTTATAGATACAGATTTTATGTTTTTTGTAATGTTCGAACTTAGAAAAAATAAGAAATGTTGTCATACGAGAAAAAAATGAACGTTAGACATTCAATAGTAGATTATATAAGATATCCATTCATCCTTAGTAATTCTGCCCGAGGGCAGGTCTTTCACTGCAATCATAGCATTTTAATGCTATGCTTTGCAGCTTTACTAGGGAATTGTATGTGTGGTAGCTTCCCGTTGTTTTCCACACCGGTGAAGATGATGATGATGATGATGATGATGATGATGATGATGATGGCCATATGATTTCTATGACCGTTTGGGATATAAGATACAAGCAATTAAATTGGTACAGTCGTGTACAACGAATGCAAGAACAAAGGTTAACCGGAAAAGCATTGGAATGGTGTCCACCTGGAAGAAGAAGGAAAGAAAGACCTCTAAACAAGTGGATGCAAGAAATAAGAACTGGAATGAGAACAAGAGGACATGGAATGAATGAATAGAGACGAGTAAAAGTAAAAGTGATCCCACAACAGGCCTCAGGAGGCCCTTGGGGTAGTAGGAGGTTAAGGCTCCCACATTTTCTAGACAATCGGCACTTTATGTCAGCCGGGTTGTCAGCCCTGCGTGACGGCCGCCTTTACCCCCAGAACAAGCGTCTGGTACTCATTTCCGTTAGAGGCTGAGTCGACCCCAGGGCCATAGTGCCGCCAGAGGGTTTGGGTCAGTTTAAAAATCCTGACCCCAACGGGACTTGAACCCTCGACCCTCTGGCTTGTAGCTCAGTGCTTTAACCACTGCGCTACGGCGTGCCCCATAGAGACGAGTGGAGAAGGAAAATAAAACTTTACGCACAGAAAGATGTGTAAACATTAAAGAATCTGTATATAAAAATTATTATAACTATTATTATTATTATTATTATTATTATTATTATTATTATTATTATTATTATTATTATTATTATTATTTTAAACTAAAGAGAATAATTATTTGAAGGACTGTACTAATGCTACTAAATTCGGATGGACTTATAAATAAGAGAATGCAACTGCTCATAAGCGCTGAGTTATTAGTGGATCTATTATATTTAGCAAGTAATTTCTGTTGACAAATCGTGACATTGACTAGAAGCCGTAAATACATTGCCTGGAATATATGTGCTATATTACGCAATTATAATTTACGTAGTTACAACTCTCTATGCAATTGATGCAAATGACAACTAAAAATGAACAACTCATTCCAAACTCAGTGGCACTGTCTAATTTCAGGTTCAAGGCCGCGCGAACATAAGCTCTCCATACATTCCTATCCTGAGTTAATGTTTTCCAATCATTTCCCTCAAATCACAGTTAATGTTGTTCTCCCAGTTCATTCATGGTCTACCAACTGGGCGTTTTCCCTCTGGTTTTCCTACAAGAAGCTTCCATGCACGTCTTTCATTCACCATTCGTGCCACATGCCCTGCCCATGTCAGTCTATGAGTCTTATCTGTTCTTATTATATCTGGCTTCCTATAAAGACCGTGTAGTTCACTCTTATGTAGTCTTCATTCACCTGTCTGGGTTCATCTCTCTTTGGTCCAAAAATTTTCCTAAGAACTTTATTCTCAAATAGTTGTAATTTCCTTTCCTCCCTTAAACTAAGAGTCCATGTTTCGCATCCATAACTGTTTTATATACGAGTATTTTCAGTTTAACGTTTTTTGAAAGGAGTTGGAACGTCAAGAGTCCCTGTAACGCATTTCCAGAATTGAGCCTATGTTTAATTTCTTTGTGCATCTCATTACTATTTGTGATTATTTTTCCTAGTTATTTGAATTCAGTCACTTCCTCAAAATTTCCCTCATTTGTCATTAGCTGTCCATTTCCATTATATGATGTATTTGTGTGTGTGATCATATATTTAGTTTTATTGATATTTACTTCCAGTCCCATTTTCTTAGTATCGTCCAATAGTACTACATCATCAGCATAAACTAACAGCTTATTAATACCATTGAGTTGTAGGCCTTCTTCGTCCTCTACAGATTTGATGGCATGCTCTTGTACAAAATTAAAAATAGTAGAGGAGATTATGCATCTCCTTGCTTCAACCCATTGTGGATTTCAAAAGTATCCGAAAACTGTTTGCCTACATGCGCCCTACTCCTTGTGCCATTTAGACAAATTCGTATAGGCACCGGTCCCATACTGGCCAAAATTCAATGAGAAAATTTCTTCCCCCATGGGAATTCGAACCAGCGTAAGCAGGGGTTTCGCCAATTGGGTGCAGAAGGGAGCGCTTGCACCCCTTTTAATTTCGTTCCCCATCCCACATCCCCCTAAATTTTAGAACCATTTTTCTTTACAAAATTAAACCTTGCGGTCGTTGTGTATCATTCACTGAAATCGATATAAATCGCCAAAACACCAATTGTTTTGACACCACAAATTGTTTTTAAACGTCGGCCGCCTTCTCAAGTTTTCCGACAATATAATTTGGAAGCTTGTTAAAGCAGAGAGTACATGTATCATAAAATGTGCTGAATTTCAGTTAAATTTGAATTCCGTAAATAGTGGTTTCTGCATCGTCCACCGTTGTGTGTCGAAGTAGCGTGCTGCCTTGTCACGCAGATGGCTCGGGTTCGATCCCCCGTCCGGACAAGTTCCCTGGGTGATGATTTTTTTTTTTTTCCTTTTCACCTGCAAGACAAATGTCAGGAAACTTTAAGGTCCAAAGTCCTTGAACATCATCTGGCCATCATTATGATCATTAACATGTTCATTAAGTTTAGGATGAAGGCCTCTCCTGGCGCACATTACCATCATAACTACCTATCAGATGTATCATCGGAGCAGTGTAACTCCGCCTTCCAGGTGCCCCAACTTCAGAAGTGGGTTATAATAACGTCATGCCCGGAGATAATACCAGAATGTCGAAATGGTGGCATTGAACAAAAAAAAATTAGGCTATTTAGTTTTATTGATGTTTACTTCCAGCCCCAGTTTCTTTGTATTATTCAATAGAGTGTGTGTGTTAGCCCTTCGTATCTCCTCGCTATCGCCCAATAATATACATCAGCATAGACTATTAATAGCTTGTTAATACCATTGAGTTGTAGGCCTTCTTCACCTTTTAAAGATTTGATGCCATGTTCTAATACAAATTGAATAGTAGAGGAGATCGTATACCTTCTTGTTTTAACCCATTGTGAATATACAGAGACTTAGATCTGCTGAAATGAGATATCTTCGGAGGACTGCAGGATACACACTACTAGATCACAAAAAAAATGAAGACAAAATTTCTGATTATAAGTCAAGATGGATGCAACATGTTCATCGAATGGAAGATCACAGAATACCCAAACAAATGTTAAGATATCAACCTGCAGGAAGAAGAAGACCAGGACGTCCACTCAAAAGACTTTTGGATGGTGTTTCTCTTGAGGCCGAAACAGGTCAACAAATGGCCTAAATTCGTGAATGCACTATGATGATGATGATGATGAATTTCAAAAGTATCCGAAAACTTCATCCCTACACGCACCCTACTCTTTGTACTATTCAAAATACATCCGTATAAGTCCAATTAACTTTTTAGGAATTCCGAACTCCAGAAGAATATTATGTAACTTGAATCTATGCCTTTTTTCAAGTTTTATATCTATATAGTTGATGTACAGTGCCATTATAATCCCATTTATTTTCTAATCTGCTTATACTAATATTTTCATCCAAAACAACTCATTCCTGCATATGTTTATTGTGAGCATACCCCTTTTTATTGTCATGCACAAAGTATGATATTGTTTACACGAGGGCTGTTAAACAGTCCTCACTGGGTATGAAAAGAACCTCGCAACTCCTATTCAACCCTACGTCGGACAAGCTGAATAAAGATTTGGAGTCAAGTTTAGCTACAATAAAAATGAAATAAAATACATTCCTGAAATACCCATAATCGGCCGCGGTGGACTAGTGATATGGTCCTTGCCTCTGGTCCCGAGGGTCGCGGGTTCAAACCCGGCCGGGGTCGATGGATTTTTTTAGGATGGAAAAATCCAAGGAGCAAGGCCTCCGGGAGGGACTTTAAGCCGTGGGTCCCGAGTCTGAAGATTTTCAGGCTCGTAATAGATCCTTAAGCCTGAATGAAAAGGCCTCTAAGCAAAATTTACCGAATTTTCCCGTCCTAGTACTACCTTGGTTTCCTAGATGTCAGTATGAGGCGGAACGCTGACCACGGACCACTCAAATGGCATGTATACGAAAACAAGTGTAAGTAAATTAGTATGGTTCAAATTCTTCCCTGTAGGGGGAGAGCGCCTAAATCTCTGTTAAGGGAAACATGGGCTTACAAGATACAAGAAGAGATACCAATATAAGTACTTGCAACATTCTGATGGAAAGAAAGTAGATTTTTTTTAAATAACAACTCTTACTTTTGCTAATTCAAATGGTGTGTGTTTCATTCAAACATTATGACTTAAGTAATTTGTTCCACTAGCTGTACATTATAGTTTTTTTTTTTCGCTGTTTCAGTTCTACAAAAGAAGAATGCAGTAGTTACATGTACTCAATTTCAGAACAGTTATTGTTTCAAATTAATGACCAGAGAATTGTAAGTGTACACACACCTAAGTGAATGCTTAAAATAACGTTTTTGTGCGATAGTGCGTTTAGTCGTAGGCTACTTACAGCAATGGCGACCATAATTGAAAGTTCAACTTCCTACATTTCGGGGTTGCCAACCTAAATACAGTATTGTAATAAAAATAACTGTACTGTAATACTACATATTACAAACAAGCGTGTGGGAAGTAAAACCACTATACTACATACCAGTATACTACATACAATGTATATACAAAAACTATCCAAAAGGAAGTGTTATACATTATACGAAACAAATCACTGCATTTTAAATTAACTGAACTTCATTTGAAACAATATAAAACAAATACGTACTTGCCGCCATTTATTACTAAATTGGTCTCACGGCCTCCTGTTGTTACAACTAATAAACATTGCCCACACTGGTTAACGTTAGTCAATTGTTTATAATGAACGCAAATATTACCAACAAAGTTATTATTTTACTATTATTTATTATTTTAAAAACACCATCGCGCAAAAAAATAATGTACAACGCACGTTTGTGAAGTGTTTTACAGAATCTCGGAAATTAAAAATCTCGCTGTCGCTCGGTTTTTAAACATTTTCCTCCATTCTGTAAAACCACTTCTCAATCTCGCATCGTAATATACTAGGCCTATGATATGTTAGAATTCCTTTCAGTAAGACCTACATGTGATCTTCCAATTGTGTTACAACATAATTGGTCTTTAAATTTAGATTCAGCTCACCGCTGTGTGTCGGAATAGCGTCACTGCCCTGTACGCAGCGGACCCGGATTCGATTCTCACTCGGGACAAATTTCCTGGATGGTGTTTTTTTTTTCATGTTTTTTTCGCAAGCTCTTCAAGGATTATACCTAACAGTTATTTTAGGTCTATATTTTACAGCCCTTCAAGCTTTTGAGCACTTCGAAGCCCCGTTTACAGTTGCAGATTCAGTTTATGGTTCAACCTTTTTTTATAGCCACAGCCGTCCATGGGCTTCATGTAATTATTGGAACTACTTTTCTACTAACATGCTTACATGCACCTGTAAAACAAATTTCAGGAAATTTTAAGCTCTAAACTGTCCCAGAAAATAATCTGGCCATCATAATCAACACTATCATATTCGCCATATTTAGTATAAACGTGTGTGTGTGTGTGAACCTTACAGTTTTGTTGTCTAAGAAGAGGCCCTGGCATTCAATTGTGTCTACATGCCCTTGTATAGTCAAAAAGTGTGTATGTGATCTACGGTTCTACAAAAGAACAATGCAGTAGTTACATGTGCTCAATTTCAGGACGACAGGTCATGTCAGTGTAAGGCCCGGGTGGTGTGTGGCAAAACGTGCCTATAAGGCGAGAGGTTAGACTGCTTTAATGGAATGGAAATGGAAAATTAAATTAAACCATCACTTATAGAGCAGAGTGATTTTAAATTCGTTGAGGGCAAAATTATAACAGCAGAAGAATTAACTCGCTGCACTATACAACCGGAGATGTATTTTATCTCTTAGGCCCCACCATATGATATATTATTTTAATCTTGTAATTTGTTTTATATATCGAAATAATAAAGGAAAATTTGCATTTGCTTGCCTCAAGGGAATATTGTGGGATAAAAATATAAGTAATAAAAAAAATGAATATATATCATACAATTATTAAAAGCAACATTACTTACGGGGTAGAAATTTGGCCGTTAACAACAAAAATAAATAAGTATCTTTTGGCAACAGAAATGGATTTTATACGAAGGGCAGCAAGAATTTCAAGAAGATAAAAAATTAGAAAATGAATTATAAGGGAGGAAACGAATTGAAGACGCTAATTTAGATTATGTTAAAACTCAGCAATTAAGATGGTACAGACATGTCCAGCGAATGGAAGAGGATCGGCTTCCAAAATGTGTTTTGGAATGGAAACCTGATGAAGACGAGGCAGAGGAAGACCTACAACTTTCTGGAGACAGGGAATATATTTATACATGAAGGAGAAACATCTACAACCAGGAGATTGGATGGACCGACAAAATTAGTTATAGCAATCGGACGATGTCAGAGACATTAATCAACCGATGATCTATCTATCTAATTGTCTTATACATCAGAAAGGGCGCTAAAGCTTTTTGATGTTGGTACCAGAAAATTACCAAAACAAAACTATTAAACCGGCAGGATATAAGCTCTCGACTCATCCCTATCCTGAGCTAATGTTTTCCAATCATTCCGTACATAATTAAACTTCCTCAAGTCATGGTTAATTGTATTATTCCACCTCAACCTCACCTACTTACTGGGCTGTTACAATCTGATTTTTCTACAGAAAGTTTCTGTGTCCCGCTTTCATTCCACATTCGTACTGCATGACATCACCACCGAGAATTGTATCTGGTTTAACAGCAGACGGGCAAAATCCTTCACTAATTCGCTTATTGAAATAATATATTTCAATCATTTCCTACATACTTCACCTCAAATCACGGTTAATATTTTTATCCCACTTTATTCTTGGCCTATGTACTAGACTCTTGCCCTCTGTTTTTTTAATACAGAATTGAATACTTACTTACTTACTTTTACTCACTGGCACTATCGAACCCGAAGGTTCATTGCCGCGCGGACATAAGCTCTCCATACATCCCTATCCTGAGCTAATGTCTTCCAATCATTCCCTGTATAATCTACTTCCCTCAAATCATAGTTAATGTTGTTCTCCTACCTCATTCTTGGTCTACCAACTGGGCGTTTTCTCTCTGGCTTTCCTACAAGAAGCTTCCATGCACATCTTTCATTCCCCATACGCGCAACATGTCCTGCCCACCGCAGTCTACGGGACTTAACTGTTCTTATTATATCTGGCTTCCTATAAAGACCATGTAGTTCATTGTTATGAAGTCTTCTCCATTCACCTGTCTGTTCATCTCTCTTTGGTCCAAAAATTTTCCTAAGAACTTTATTCTCAAATACTCGTAATCTCCTTTCCTCCCTTAAAGTAAGAGTCCATGTTTCGCACCCATATAACTGGTAGAATAATAGTTTTATATATTTTCAGCTTAACGTTTTTTGAAAGGAGTTGGGACATCAAAAGTCTCTGCAATGCATAATAGCATGCATTTCACAAAATTGAATTGTTTTTATATTTTTATATCCATAAATATTATATTTATGTATTACAATTATTTTAAAATAAGTAATTTTCATCTGTAATTTCATTGACTGCAAATTCTTAAGAAAAGAAAGTCCAAGAGACTTTCGTTTTTATTTCTCAATACGTTTTGTCGTTTCGATGATAACAGTGTGATTCCATAAGATTTATGGAAACGTATTATATATTATATATCTATATATTAATACGTGAAGAAAAAAATGTGTACTCCTTTTTAAGCACTTTGCGCGCACGGAGGAGTGTGATATTTGGCATAATTAAAGTTCATATAGAGAAGGAGTGCAGAAAAATAAAATTTATGTATAATATATTTCAAATCTATAATATAAACGAGAAAATACACACAAATAAACGTGATTGGTTTGAACATATAAAAAGAATGCCAAATAATCGTTTATCAAAACACCTGCTTCATTATAGGCCTCTAGGCCGAAGAAATATAGGAAGACCAAAACGTCGTTGGAAGGACGACCTGCGCCTGCGGCATATAGTGCACCGGGGAGCGGAACGGGCCAACAAGCTCATACCTTGAAGATGATGATGATGAATATATTTCACAAATAAATTAAATTAAACAAAATAAAATAAATTGTCTCTAAGAAATTTGTATGTGTATTACTCATTCATTATTTTGTTTACATTCATACTGAAAGAAGGGACACGCCGTAGCGTAGTGGTTAAGGCACTGAGCTACAAGCCGGAGGGTCGAGGGTTCAAGTCCCGTTGGGGTCAGGATTTTTAAACTGACCCAAACCCTCTGGCGGCACTATGGCCCTGGGGTCGACTCAGCCTCTAACTGAAATGAGTACCAGACGCTTGTTCTGGGGGTAAAGGCGGCCGTCACGCAGGGCTGACAACCCGGCTAACATAAAAGTGCCGATTGTCTAGAAAAAGTGGGAGCCTTAACCTCCTACTACCCCAAGGGCCTCCGGGCCTGTTGTGGGATCACTTTACTTAGGGGGCACGCCGTAGCGTAGTGGTTAAGGCACTGCGCTACAAGCCGGAGGGTCGAGGGTTCAAGTCCCGTTGGGGTCAGGATTTTTAAACTGACCCAAACCCTCTGGCGGCACTATGGCCCTGGGGTCGACTCAGCCTCTAACGGAAATGAGTACCAGACGCTTGTTCTGGGGGTAAAGGCGGCCGTCACGCAGGGCTGACAACCCGGCTGACATAAAAGTGCCGATTGTCTAGAAAAAGTGGGAGCCTTAACATCCCACTACCCCAAGGGCCTCCTGAGGCCTGTAGTGGGAATACTTTACTTTTACTTCATATTGAAAGTGTATTGTTGCAAAAAGAAAATTGTGCAGCAGCAATGTGAATTGACTTACACTTCCGTATTTATTATTAGTGGTTTAAAAAAGGTGAGTACATTTTATTTTTTTAATTTAAATTAAACCCTGTCTAATCTTGGTTTCAGTAATTTCATTACTTTTTTCTTATATTTAGATATTCTCACCTACTTCCATTATGCCTCGACATAGAACATTGACGGGTCGGAATGAGAGACAAAGAAGAAGGGATATACACATGATAATAGGCCAAATGCAAATTTAAATAGTATAAAAATGTCAAATGACATGTTATTGTTTTTTAAGTATGGCTTAGCCAAGCTATACCACATTTCCTATCGTTCGTATTTTTTTAAAATAAATCTAAAATGAATGCATAATGACGTATTTTTGACAAACTTAAAAAAGTAATGAATTGTGGTCGAATTTCGGCCACTAGGCGACTACTAGTACATATTATCATACAATTAATTATAATATTTAATATTCACTACGAATTGGAAAACTAGGCATTAGTGACGATTTTCTAAAAAAAATGAGAACAACAATATTTGATAGGTAGGCTACGTACTATTAAAATTGAAAGAAAAATACATGGAGAGGTTATGTCCGCGTAGCATGAACCTAAGGGTTCGATAGTACCATAGTGCCAGTGAGTTAGTTAATTGCACTGAGCAACAAAAAAAGAAACTTTTTTTTGTCTCAAAAAGAAAAATATGTGATTCTGATAGTATTTTTGTCCTGAATTCAAATATGATATCGGTTTTTCTCCATCATGCAAGGTTTCCGAGAGACAGGCATTTATAATAATTTCAAACACTTTAATATTTTCTACATTCGTAACTAAACAATATTCGAACATTCGGACTCGCCTAGAAAGTAAGAAATGACGATTTCCTGCTATATTTCGCCTGTGGAGCATCCCTCTTAATGGTCCAACAATAATCGGCCAGCATATTAGGATTCCATTTGCCTTGATATCTCTTTTCCATAGCTGAAATCTCCTGATGAAAGTGTTCCCCGTGCTCATCGTTCACTGCGCCAAGATAATAAATGGACGAAGAAACTTTTATTAAAGAATATAATTATTTAAATCCATTAATTGACATTGAAAAAAAAAAGCTGTGGGTGATGGAGAAATTCCGAATACATATTTGAAAACAGGATAAAATAACTGCATTAAGTACAACTATTGGTACTCATGAGACAAAAATCATGTTGACCAGTGTTATTTAATTTTCTTATGGACGATGACATTCCTTCAAATTAATAGGTATTACTGTTATTATAAAACAATTAAAATGACATATTGAGCGATATTTAGTTAAAGGCCCGGGGCAGTAAAAATATAATAAAACCTTACTGATCTCCAATAACTGTTGCAATCGTAATATTGTGCTCTGAGTTTTGTAAACTTAAAATTCACCTTTCTGAGTCATATGTTTAATTTCGATACTTGAATCCATTGATAAAATCGTTTCCAGTGAGCAATCGCTACCGGTCCAACATATTTCTGCTCTAGCTACACGCTAAACCAATCTATTTAGAGAGGCAAAGGTATTTTATAACATAGGTAAAGATTTTTCACGATATTCCAAGGGGAAATATTTAGCAATTGACTAGAAGGGTAACTTTCCTATCGCATATCATGAAAGCCCTTGGTGTATACAGTAATCCTACGTTATTCGTACTGGAACAAAAATAAAACAGCTACTTCTCATTGGTGTCTGTTTTACGCGACACTGGGTTTTTACAACACATAATGAAAATAATTACACAGGAAGTTTTTTTCTTGAATATAATTGCACAATTAAATTGTAACTTCATTAATCTTGGCTACTAAAATAAATGTAACTATTTCGCATTATTTGATTAGAACTTTCATAAATAAATAGAAGTTACTGAAGTGTATAGGAGGAAATTATTGGTATAATTATTAAAATTATCATAAGTAATGTCACGAGTGATTTCCAAATCCTCTAGATAAATTGACGAGTCACTTCGTGCGTCACTCCAATCAAGAGTGGCATTTGTTAGGACTATTTAACGAAAAAAAATAAGCTGTTCACTCAAAAATCATGATTTAAATATAGTCACCGATATTTTAAAATATTTATATATTTAATGTAAACGGCGATGTTTAAAAACAAATCAGAAATGTGAGGTTATGTATATTCACTGCTACTTGATCGTTTTATTTATTGCCAACTATGATCGCAATATTGTAAGAATGCACCCTAGTGGAGAAATAATGAAACACATCAAACTGTATATTATAATCAACATTATAGGTTATTCATTTATTTTTTTAGTAAATAACTCTGTAAAATCGCGGAATCTGTTCATTATTTGCTATATTCAATATATTTTTGGAGGAAAATAATGTTCTATCCTGTTCAGAATATTAAAAAAAGGAGGAGCATTCTTTATCACAAAAGCAGGAGCTGATAAAAAAAGAAATTTATAAAGATCGAGTTGAAACATGTCTGTCATTGGTTGTAAAACAAAATTTATTGAAACATGATTCGTCATTGACTCCCATTTGGGGCATGAGTTAAATAGTTTTTATAATGTGCATGTATTAATTGCTTTTGTTATTATTATTATTATTATTATTGTTGTTGTTGTAACTCTAACTCACAAGCACTATCGAACCCGTAGGTTCATGGCTCCGCGAACATAAGCTATCCGTACACCCCTACCCTAACCTATTGTTTTCCAATCATCCCCTATATAATCTACTTCCCTCAAATCATGTTATTCTCCCACCTCATTCTTGGTCCACCAACTGGACGTTTTCTCTCTGGTTTTCCTACAAGAAGCTTCCATGCACCTCTTTCATTCCCCATTCGTGCCTCATGTCCTGCCATGCACCTCTTTCATTGCTGATTCGTGCCACATGTCCTGTCATGCACCTCTTATATTCCCCATTTGTGCCACATGTCCTGCCCATCTCAGTCTACGAGACTTAACTGTTCTTATTATATCTGGCTTCCTATAAAGACCATATAGCTCACTGTAATGTAGTCTTCTCATTCGACGCAAGTGATTCATCCAGTTGTTCTGGTATTCACGTATGTACTTAATGACTGGTTCTAAACGTAGTCCCTTTAATACATCACTATTGCATTACCCCAATACATGTAACCCCCTCTACCAGATCTTCAGTGAAACACCAATTTTGAATCCTGCCGATGATGGTACAAGTCCCGAAAGCACTGCAGTTAAATTATAATTAATTAAGTTGAGGAGACGGACCTTTTCAGGTGAATATTCCATAATTTTATATTTTAATTTTGAATAATACCTCAACGGAACACATCATGAATCTTATAAAAGTTGATTTGTAATCCCACTCGGTGTAGTAGTAGAAGTAGTAGTTCCTGTCGCTCCTCTTGGAAGCATAGGGTCTTTGTAAAAGCACGCCTCCTGACTGTTTTTGCCAAATTCCTAACTTAATTCCAACTTTTCCCTTGCTATTCAATTTCTGTTATTACTGTGCTCCGCTATCTAATTTTTTGGTCGTCCTCTTTCCCTCGGCAGTCCCTGTGGATTCCATTCCAGAACCCTTTTTGGATTAATGTAAAATGGGCATCTGTAAAAAAAAAAAGCTTGAACAACATCTGAATGTTTGTCTGTAGAATCGGTATCCATGTTGTACAATATGTTGTACAGGAAAGGAAGCAACAGCAGTCAGAATGATTCCAGGAATTTAGACACAGCTTGAAAAGATAATGAAAAAGCGTGTCACTTAACGGACAACTTCTTTGTGCGGCAGATTTCAGATCCTGACAGTTCATTAAACCCAAATCGTAACTTCCTTCTCTCGTTATTGCGCTTCGATCTCTAGATCTGTAATTAAAAATAATTTACAAATCCTATACACTTTTCTATTTCATCAACTTTCTTTAACCTCTCGCCTTATGTTTTTTTACGTGTCACACGCTACCAAGGCCATACAGTAGCACGACTTGTCGGAAAATTAATTTTAAACTATGTATCACACATACAATTCACAGCCTATGTCAGTTTTTGAACCAATCACGGTCGACCACGACTGAAATACTGTCAAAATGAAATTGTCAGACCTGATGCACAATTTTTCGAAAATATCGTATCTAACTTGTAAATGTTGGTGATTTGTTCCGTCAAACATTATTAAATAATAAATTCAATTAAATAACATTATATAAAATACGTCCTCCGCTGTGACCTCGAGATAGCGTGCTGCCTTCTCACGCAGCGGGCCCGGGTTCGATTCCCGGTCGGGACAGGCTCCTGAGTGAGGTTTTTACGGGGTTTTTCCTCATCTGTGAGACAAATGTCAAGAAGCTTAAGGCCCAACGGTCCCCGAAAATCATCCGGCCATCATCATCATCATTATCATCGTCATTATCCTTCAACGGTGTGGAAAGCAACGGGAAGCTACCACAACCTATAATTCCTTAGTAAAGCTGCAAAGTATAGCATGAATATGCTATGATTGCAGTGAAAGGCCTGCTCTCGGGCAGAATTACTATGGATATCCACGTAATTTGCTTCAGTTATATTAATTTTTTTCATTAAACATTCCATTCGCTAAATAATATTTTAATTTCATTCACTAAGTCCACCGCTGTGGTCTCGAGGTAGTGTGCTGCCTTGTCACGCAGCGGGTCTGGGTTCGATCTCCGTTCGGGTCCAGTTACCTGGATGAGATTTTTTCGGGGTTTTTCCTCACCTGTAAGACAAATGTCAGGAAAAACTTTAAGGCCCAAAGCGGGTCTCGAACATTATCTGGCCATCATTATCATCAATATGTCATTCACCTCATTATATTAAGTGTAGGATTAATTTCTCTCCAGGCGCATCATCGCCCATCACATCGTTGGGGCAGCGTAACACCGCCTTTTTATATGCAGAAATTGCCCTTCTCTTACCTGTAACAATTATTATGACAAGCTCAAGCATAAAATCATCCAGGGATTAAGCCTGTTGGCTCGTTCCGGTTTCATGAAAGCTAGAATTGTTAAAATTGTTCAGACCATCTTGTGTGTGTGGCGTCCAACATTTCGCCTTCCGCGTGGTTTATAATTTAGCAATAATTTTGGGAATCTTTCTTCTGGCATTCTGTCAACATGTTCTTTCCAGGCGTTCCTATATTTAATTAT
This sequence comes from Diploptera punctata, assembly GCA_030220185.1. Lineage (NCBI taxonomy): Eukaryota > Metazoa > Arthropoda > Insecta > Blattodea > Blaberidae > Diploptera > Diploptera punctata. Next base: position 1,340,360 of record JASPKZ010003445.1, on the reverse strand, counting down.
TCGTTCTGTAAATTTGAAAATATTTAGTTCCTTTCTTATATCTTCATTCCTTTTCTTGTCCAGCAGAGTACATCCTGCTATATTTCTTAAAAATCTCATCTCAGCTGCTTCCAATCTTTGTTCTTGTCTTTTAGTGATCGTCCAACATTCTGATCCATGCATCAATACAGAAACAGCCATCACTTTATAAAATTTATTTTTTGTTTCTTTTTCTTGCGATTTTAAGGGTTCTTTTAATAGTGCCACACATTAGATTAAATTTATTTATTTTGTCATTAATATCTTCAATTTTAACATATGATAAATTGAAACCTAGATATTTAAAACTGTTCACTTGCTCTAAAATTTTATTATCAGTTACTATTTTTCCTCTTAAGGTATCATGTCCTATAAATGCTAAACATTTAGTTTTATTCTTTAAAATTTTTTAAATTATAATTGGCACTTATTTTTTTACAAATTAAAAATAAGTATTTGTAGATCATTACTGAACTGGAAATCACTACTTGATCATCGGCAAATAATATTGTATCCAACGATTTATTATTTATTTTAAAATGTTTGTTAAATTAATCTGCCACTTTAACATTACTTCATCTTCTTCTTCTTCACTTCCTGGTTCAGGCAAGAGTTGCCTGTTCCGTCTTCACTAATAGCTCTAAGACCATCTCTTCCGAGGACGTCCGACATCTCTTCTTCCTCTTGGAAAATAATGGAAGATTTTATTTGGTAATCTACTTTCTTCCATTCTTTCTACATGTTCTTTCCACTGTATCTTGTTGTTAAATATTTTTTCTTTATGGAGTAGATCTGCCTGCAGTTCTTCACGGATATCCTCGTTTCTTATCTGGTCCATTCTAGTGCAGCCTTTTACTCTTCTTAAAAATTTCATCTCGGCTGCTTGGATTTTACTTTCTTGTTTGGTAGTGGTAATCCAAGATTCACTCCCATAAAAAAGGACAGGGACAGCCATTGTTTTATAAAATTTTAATTTTGTTTGTTTATGGGCTTTATTATTCAATGTTCTATTTATTGCACCACAAATAGCTTGAAACTGATGTGTTTTGGTGTTCAATATCTTTATCATACCCATAGCTGATGTCGCATCCTAAATATTTAAAGTGGGATACTTGTTCAATAATTTCATCTCTAATTACTATTTTTGCACGCAGAGTATTTCTTCCACATAATGTCATTACTTTTGTTTTACTTATTGAAATTTTAAAATTATAATCGCTACATATTGCATTTAGTTTGTAAGCAGCCTGTAACAGATCTTCATCATGGTGTAGTAAGACCAAATCATCGGTGAAAAGTAAGTTATTAATACTTGAGTTATTGTTCAATCTAAGGCCATTGTCCATTATAATTTTCCATTATTTCATAATGTCGTCGATATATATATTAAAAAGAGTGTGCGATAGACTACACCCTTGTCTAACTCCTTGATTTATTAAAATTTCTTCTGACCTTTTTCCATCAGTTTTTTATCACAACTTTAGTTTCTTCATATAAGCCTTGGACTGATTTTATTAGATGGTGTGGATATCATCGCTCCTTCATTATTTCCCATTGTATAGATCTATTTACTCTGTCAAAGGCCTTTTCAAAATCAATGAACAACAAATATGTTGGCAGGTTAAATTCTCTTCTTTTTTCAATTAGTCTCTTTATAATAAACACATTATCACTACAGGATCTTCCTTTTCTTCATCTATATATATAAATTAAAAAGAGAACGTGATAAAGGACACCCTTGTCTGACAACACGATTTATTATTACTATTTTTGTTGTTTTGATTTAAATCCCATGTCTATTACAATTGTATTATTTACATATAGATTTTCTAGCGATAATCATTAGTTTTATATTCCTATTAATTTTATTTATTGGATTATCTCATGAATGAAATCAAGGGCACTTAAATATGTTCACTAAATAATAAGCAGTTTTAAGAAAGGAAAGTTAAAAGAGGAATTAAACCTCTAATTAGTGCTTTCAAAACGCAGTACTTTCTAAGATTTAACTTTACTTAATTTTCACAAAATTTGATAACTAACGGATTAATGATATAACACGAGAATACAAGACTGTTAATAATTGTCCTTTAATAATGTAGGGGTCTTACGATTATGTTCGTCGTGTTTATTTTGTTTAGCAAATAAATTTTCATAAGTAATGCCACGAGTGATTTCCAAATTATCGATAAATTCACGACTCACGAAGTGAGGAGTGAATTTATCTAGAGAATTTGGAAATCAAGAGTGGCATTTGTTAGGACTATTTAACGAATAAAATTAAGCTGTTTACTCACAAATCATTATTTAACTATCACGCCGTAGCGTAGTGGTTAAGGCACTGAGCTACAAGCCGGAGGGTCGAGGGTTCAAGTCCCGTTGGGGTCAGGATTTTTAAACTGACCCAAACCCTCTGGCGGCACTATGGCCCTGGGGTCGACTCGGCCTCTAACTCAAATGAGTACCAGACGCTTGTTCTGGGGTAAAGGCGGCCGTCACGCAGGGCTGACAACCCGGCTGACATAAAAAAAAGTGCCGATTGTCTAGAAAAAGTGGGAGCCTTAACCTCCTACTACCCCAAGGGCCTTCTGAGGCCTGTTGTGGGATCACTTTACTTAGTTATTTTAAAATATTTAGATATTTAATGTAAACGGCGATGTTTGAAAACAAATGAGAAACGATAGGTACGCTTCTACTGCTTCTTTTTGTTTATCACTGCAACCAGATCATACTATTTATTGCCAAAGGAACGCCATATTGTAAGGAGGAGCTTTCTTTAATATGGTAATTATAACACTGATAAATATTTGGTGAAACACGACTCTGATTGGTTGTAAAACAGAAATCATTGAAACGTGATTGATCATTGACTCCCATTTGGGGCATGAGTTAAATAGTCCTAGAAAACTTGCTAGCTAGGAGATTAATATTTAATTGAAGTGAGAAATTTGTTTTCTTATAAGGCTTTAACTGCTGTCCATTTTGTGATTTAAGGATCTCATGCACTGTACAATGTAGCGACGTTTCTGAGTTCTTACTGTTCCTGAACACTTGACAACAAAAGGTCGGAACGTTGGCACATCAGATGCAATGACACAATGACGCTGTATAATAGCTAAGAACCTTAAGGGCACCCATTACTTATTTTGGTTTAAAAAATCGAGTTTGTTTCTTTCTGCTTCAAAAAATCCAGGAAGGTCTATTTTATCGATGTGTAATATTATTTTGTCAATTTTGGACATTTAAACCAATAAATATTGATTTTTAAAAATAGCATCTCTGTGTTCTGCTAATGTGCATTTTTTTTTTTTGTTTTTGGCATTTCCCCGTAACTTTGCTTTTTTTTTTTTTTTTTTTCGTATTTTGGTACACATTTCTCTGAAATTATGAAAGATAGGCTAATATTTTTTGGCATGGATATGCAGTTTAAAGAGCTCTGTAATAATAAAGTAAATTTATCTTTGTGCTATTAATAGTGTTTGAAATTAAAAAAAAAAGTATTCAAAATTGTTTGGTCTTTGAATTTTTTTAAATAAATCACATTCCATATCTGAACACAAGAAAATATTATTGCCAAATGCATTATACACAATAACATACTAAATTTTGGAAACAATTGAATGAGTAGTTTTTTGAGAAAACTGTATCAAGACGATACTTTTAAGAAGTTGGATTTTTTATTTTCATTTTTTTTTGTATTTTTGATTACTCATGAAGAAATATGCCTAAAACGTTAACCAGAGTGTCATTATGTTCAGGAGACTTCTTTAATTAGTGACATAATGTTCATGCACTAACTTAAGACTGAGCCGGAAAAAAATATTTTTGTATGTTGCATATTTTTAAACCAGATGTCCTTAAATCGCATACAAATGTCTTGCTTAACCCTTATATCGTAATGTATCCTTTTGGATACATCAGTTGGTTCAGTTAATTTAATATTTTAAATAAATCAGAAGAAAACGAACAGAAAGAAACCACTTAAATTTGTCTAATTATACAATGTAAGCCTACCTAATAATAACAATTACATAAGATTCGTTTTCACTGCGGTCCGCCACATTCAAATAATTAACAGAAGAAATTTGTTTTTGATTGGAATGTCGACTTGGCTTCCCGCTCTTGCCCTTTTGAGGGTTGGCGGCGTCTGTGGTGGTGGCGGTCTTCCTGTTGGCGTGCTTGGTGTGGCGGCTTGAACAACAACTGGATAAACTCTGACGACAGCGTCTACAAGGCTTGTCAATGTCCGATCACTGGATCTTTGTCTCCTGATCTACGTCCGGCGTGCGCTGAGGATAGGAAAAATCACTCATCATCATCAACGACGAAATACCATATATCAAAAGAGCTAAAGAGAGAAAGAAAGCCCTAAAGTAGCTGGAGGATAGTAAAATGGACAAATTTGATGTCCCTTCCCAACTGTCGAGGACGCTTCCAAAGAACTGGAGGTTTCCTCGACGAGATTTGAAGGAGAATCAATATCTGGGAAGTTTTACTACTTCCATAACGCTGTCATGTCATGTTGGGTCAATTTAAGGGTTAACACGGCTATGTTATATACTTTTCCTCATATTTCTATTTTAAATGTTCGATCTATATATATAGTATTTTGGTAAAAGAAAACATGTGTTTTTTTATTTATTTATTGGTTTAATATAATTCGTTAATTGTACTTATGATGCATTTTAGAAGTAGAAGTAAATCTGGCCTTCGCATTGAGGATAACAGTCTCGTCGGTCAATGTAAACAATGAATAGGAAAAACAGAAATTTTCAGGATAAAAAAAAAATACAAACATCAATTCGCCTCAGGAAATATGAGCAGTTTAATGTTTGTATTAAACTTTTTATATAAGCAATTTGGAAGTAGATGCCAACATTTAAAAACTTTTTAAATGAACAATTTATGTTCAGTTTCAATGTCATGGCATAGAATTGTTTTCTATAAAAATAAAATTGTTTCCAGCTATTCAATGCTAAGACCTCAGTTATAACCAAGGGCGGCTAATGAAGGGACTCAGGGGCATAGCCCCCTAACAGCATTCATATTTACTGAATAAATTTATTTAAAACCTCATCCAGAAAACTTGTTTCAACCTGGAATCGAACCCGCTATGTCCGATACAACGACATAACCCTCCTACCACAATACAAGAAAGCAAATAAAATAATAATAATAATTATTATTATTATTATTATTATCATTATTGCCCACCGCTGTGGTCTCGGGGTAGCGTGCTGCCTTGTCACGCAGCGGGCCCGGGTTCGATCCCCGGTCGGGGCAGTTTTTCTGGGTGAGGTTTTTTATCGGGGTTTTTCCTCACCTGTAAGACAAATGTCAGGAAAACTTTAAGGCCCAAACGGTCCCCGAAATCATATGGCCATCATCATCATCCTTATCAATATCATCATCACCATCATCCTTCACCGGTGTGGAAAACAACGGGAAGCTACCACACCTACAATTCCCTAGTAAAGCTGCAAGCATAGTATTAAAATGCTATGATTGCAGTGAAGGACCTGCCTTCAGGCAGAATTACTATGGATGGATGGATTATCATTATTGTTATTTTTGTTGTCGACCGCGGTGGGCTAGTGGTTATGTTCCTTGCCTCTAGTTCTGATGGATGGAAAAATCCAAGGATCAAGTCCTCCTGGAGGGACTTTTTGCCGTAAGTTTCGAGTCTGAATATTTTCATGCTCGTAAAAACAGAAAGCCTGAATAAAGAGGCCTCTGTGCAATATTTAACAGACCTTCATCCATCCCAGTAATACCTTAGTTGCCTACTAGATGTCTCGTTGAGGCGATGTACTGATTACATATCACTCGTTAACATCTGTAGGTAAATGAACCAAACTAAATTAGCTTTGTTAATGATTTTCCGCTAGAGAGCACCCAAATCTCCACGCGGGGAAGTATGGAGTATAAACATTCATATTATTATTATTATTATTATTATTATTATTATTATTATTATTATTATTATTACTATTGGAATGGGAAGATAGAGAAGAATGGAGAAAGAAGATAAAGATTTAAAATGCTTTGGGCACATTTTATTACATTGTAAACCTGTTTATAATTAAATAAATAAATGTTTATTATTATTATTATTATTATTATTATTATTATTATTATTATTGTTATTTCTATAGAGTAATATTCCCGGGGCAGGTCTTTCACTGCAATCATAGCACTTTTATGCTATTCTTTGCAGCTTTACTAAGGAATTATAGGTGTGGTAGCTTCCCGTTCCTTTGCACACCGGTGTTTATGATGATGATAAGGATGATGATGATGATGATGATGCTGGCCGGATGTTTTTCGGAGACCGTTGGGCACTAAGCTTCCTGACATTTGTCTTCCAGGTGAGGAAAAAACCTCACCCAGGAGTCTGTCCCGACCGGGAATCGAACCCGGACCCGCTGTGTGACAAGGCAGCATGCTACCTCGAAACCACAGTTGTGGACATTATTATTATTATTATTATTATTATTATTATTATTATTATTATTATTATTATTATTATTATTATTATTATTATTATTATTATTAAACATTAGGAAAAATAGAAGAAAAACGTTTGAAATGATATGAACACCTCATAAAAATGAAAGAGAGAATACCAAAGAAGATCCTTAATTGGAAAGCTAATGAAATAAATGGAAGAGGCAGGCCTAGAGAACGATGGATGGATAGATGGAGTGAAGAGAAGTATGGAAGCTTGATATTTGAGGGAAGAAGAGCTTTAGATAGGAACCTCTGGCAACAAATCACTTTGGGTTGAAGGAGAAACATTGTATTGTGGAATATTCGTAAATAAAAAATATTATTATTATTATTATTTATTATTATTATTATTATTATTATTATTATTATTAAATTTTGTAACTGGATTTAGGTAGAAACTCTGACAGCCAGTGTGCTGGAATTTCGTGCAGCTTAGAGACATCTTTTAAGTAAACCGAAGATAACAATCCCAGTTCTTACAGCAGGCAGTAGAAGTTACATTGTACTAGAGATGACAGAATCAGAAAGCTGAAATAGGGTTTGTAGAGGTGGTGGTTCCTTTGTCGTGTTTCATTATGAATTTGCGAGCTCTGCATAGCTGTGAAGTGTCTTGGCGGCGGCGCCGCGACGCGTTGGTCCTGGCGTTCATTACTTGGCCTCTTATCGTGTTGCATTGTCCCCTCAGGTACCGAAACCGTGGCCAATCTATTTTAGTCGTCATTGTCATGTCACATTCTCTCATTTTCTTCTTATTAACGCTGGTGCTAACCCAGCACAATTCATTCAATCTCAGGGGTTTTACAACTCTATGACGTCTACATGTTTGCTTTGTTTTCTTCGTCTGCTTATTCTTCTTGTTATGCTTATGACTGTTTTGTACTATTTCTTTGTTTTTTTATTTATTTCCTTCGAGGCTTTAACCCTTAAATTGGCAATGCATCCCATAGGATGAATACTAATAAAATTAATTGTTAAAACCGTTGAGGTGGAGAGTCATAAAATAAAATAAGTCAAAATATACCTTCTTAGGTAAATTCCGTCGTCCTCAAATTATAAAATATGTAATCTTTATGCCTGTATGCCTTTCAGAACATCTGTTCCATCTTCAGTAGGTCCCTCTTCGCTATAACATTCAGTATGTTGGTTGATGCTGCTGGTCCTAATTTTATTATTATTGACTCTTAGCCAGTCAGGCCAAAACAAAGTCTAGTTTTTTTAAACTAAATTAACGCTATATAAAATTATTGCCAATATATATTTCAACAAACAATATTTAAATCATAATATTATCCCAAATTATGCCAAAAGTAAAAGTCACGACAACACCACATTAGGACCAGCAGCATCAACCATCATACTGAATGTTGTAGCGAAGAGGGACCTGCTGAAGATGGAACGGATGTTCTGAAAGGCTTACAGGCATAAAGATTACATATTTTATAAGTTGAGGACGACGGATTTTACCTAAGAAGATATATTTTAACCTATTTTATTTTATACATCCTGCTGGAGTTCGGAATTCCTAAAAAGTTAGTTAGACTTATACGAATGTGTCTAAATGGCTCAAAGAGTAGGGTGCGTGTAGGCAAACAGTTTTCAGACACTTTTGAAATCCAGAATGGGTTGAAGCAAGGAGATGCACTATCTCCTCTACTATTTAATTTTGTACTAGAGCATGCCATTAAATCTTTAGAGAATGAGGAAGGCTTACAACTGAATGGTGTTAATAAGCTGTTAGTTTATGCTGATGATGTAGTACTACTGGCCGATAGCGAGGAGATACTAAAGGCCAACACGCACACACTATTGAGTAACACTAAGAAATTAGGACTGGAAGTAAATATCAGTAAAACTAAATATATGGTCACACGTAGAAATTCAGTATATAATGGAAATGGACAGCTAATGACAAATGAGGGAAATTTTGAGGAAGTGGCTGAATTCAAATACTTAGGAACAATAATCACAAATAGGAATGAGATGCACAAAGAAATTAAACATAGGCTCAATTCTGGAAATGCGTGCTATTATGCATTACAGAGACTTTTGATGTCCCAACTCCTTTCAAAAAACGTTAAGCTGAAAATATATAAAACTATTATTCTACCAGTTATATTATATGGGTGCGAAACATGGACTCTTACTTTAAGGGAAGAAAGAAGATTACGAGTATTTGAGAATAAAGTTCTTAGGAAAATTTTTGGACCAAAGAGAGATGAACAGACAGGTGAATGGAGAAGACTACATAACGATGAACTACATGGTCTTTATGGGGAAGCCAGATATAATAAGAACAGTTAAGTCTCGTAGACTGCGATGGGCAGGACATGTTGCACGTATGGGGAATGAAATACGTGCATGGAAACTTCTTGTAGGAAAGCCAGAAGGAAAACGCCCAGTTGGTAGACCAAGAATGAGGTGGGAGAACAACATTAACTATGATTTGAGGGAAGTAGATTATACAGGGAATGATTGGAAAGCATTAGCTCGGGATAGGGATGTATGGAGAGCTTATGTCCGCGCGGCCATGAACCTACGGGTTCGATAGTGCCAGTGAGTAAGTAAGTAAGTATAGGATACATCAATTGGTTTGATTTATTTAAAATTTGAATAAAAAAGAAGAAAATGAATGAGAAGAAATTACGTAAATGTGTGTCAAATTACACTACATGATTTTGTTATCACTACGGTCCGCTACATTTGAATAACTGTCACGAGAAATTACTGTTTTGCCAATTTAGGAGTTAATGCGTCTATTTTTACTGGGTCGATATTATGACTAAACCGTGATTTCTAGTTTTACGCCTATTTTTTTTTCCTGAAAAAAAAACTAAAACTAATCGTGTATAAACAAGCTTTATGATTTTTTGTCATCTGGAAGAGTTTAACTGTGCCTAAAATGCCTATTTTTATTCATTGATACCTATTTTGTGATATATATATTAAAATACCAAAATTCGATATATCATACATTAAATTACTATTTTATAGACTTGTTCCCCTACTACACTTATGCCATTTCTTTAACAACTTACGTCACTTTACTTTTTTTCTGCTGTCTTCTCTAACATAACCCCTAATCTCTAAACTAACCTAGGCCTATAGAATATTTATCTAAAAATAAAAACGAAGCAAGTATTTCAAGAAATAGCTTAGATGAAATAATGAACGATGTAGACCCTATAAAATTACCGTTAACTTGTCTACGTTATAAGGAAGGCGTTTTATGAATTGCTTCAAAATGAACATCTCAAAATGTACGTAAGCCTTGCTTCCTTGCTTTCAATGCCTGTAATGTAAATAACTACAGGATGTTACAGAATCTCATCAACAGACTTTAGGAGCGAGAAAATACAAGGTTATTCAAAAAGAAGGAACAGACTCCAACATTTATTTCTTCCAAACTACAAAAAAACACAAACACAATTCTAACGTTAATGGAAAGAAAAAAGTTCAAATTTCACTATTTTACACATTCAATATGAGCACCATGTGTTACACGAAAAATGCCAAAACGGTGACTCATTTCTTGCCACACACGAATCAGCGTCTCTAGTTAGCGAATTCACAGCTTCAACAATTCGATGTCGCAGATTTTCAAGAGTGTCAGGCATATGGGGGATAAAAACACGGTCTTTTACGTAACCTCACAGATAAAAATCACACGGGGTTAGGTCTGGTGACCTGGGAGGCCACCGGCGATGAAGTTGATCTTCTGCTCCTCCTCTTCCAATCCAACAGCGCCAATGCAACCGTGATTGCAACTTCAAGTAACAGCGCCAATGCAACCATGATTGCAACTTCAAGTAGCAGCGCCAATGCGGATATGATCGGAACTTCAAACTTTTCTCTTTCTAGGAACGTTGGAATTGTGTTTCTATTTTTTGTAGTTTGGAAGAAATAAATGTTTAAAGTCTGTTCCTTTTTTTTTTTGCACTGTTTTCCTTCTTGTTTTACCTTTTTGTTATTCTCACATATAGACACAAGGACAGGACACACACCCAGACCCAAGGTGGAGATTAAAAATCCCCTACCCTGCCGGGAATCGAACCCGGGTCGCCGGAGTGGAAGGTCGGGACTCTACCGACTACGCCACGGCGACGGACTATTTTTTTTCACTTTTTTTTTTAGAATTGCCAGCAAAAAAAACCTCACCCAGAAAAACTGCCCCGACCTGGGAATGAACCCGGGCCCGCTGCGTGACAAGACAGCACGCTACCTCGAGACCACAGCGGTTGACAACTGAATAGCTCTGTATAATGTTGTCAACAAATACATGCTGCCAAACAAGGTATATGAGTTATGCGCTTTGGTCAAGGTGCCCTTTACCCCTAGTAACCAAGTCATAGGCTTTCCTCTAGGAGCAAGTCAAAAATATAATGTATGAAACTTGTGTTGAAACTAGAACAACTCAGTTCATTGTCCGATTGAATTATGCGTTTCGCCATATCAAACAGAATTCTGCATTGTTCGATAGAGTTGGATAGTTGTTGCTGCGAAGTTCTCAAGCATGTAATGTGGTGTGAATGTACAGGGTGGACCGCTCGAATGGACCTAATTTCAATTGCTTGTTACTGGCAAACGGTTGAAGATAGAAACTTAAAACAACGTTCATAGTACAGAAAAACTCACCAAGTTTCGAATCCTGTCGGTAGATGGCACAAAGATACGTTTCTCGTTCTTAGATTTAATTGTTTGTGAAAATGGCGACTCCGCAGATGAAAGCGCAAGCTGTTTTGTGGTATGCGGAGTTTAAATCAATCATTAGAGTTCAAAGGGAGTTCCGGCGTGTGTTTAACCGTGATGCTCCAACTGCTAGAAGCATAAAGAAGTGGCGTGATACATTATTAGCTACAGGATCTGTGTTGAAGAAGCATGGTGGTGGTCGCAGAGCATCCGATGAAATGGTAGCAAATGTTCAAGCCGCATTTGAGCGAAGCCCCGGAAGTCATTAAGAAGAGCTTCGCGGGAACTTCAAATACCAAAATCGACATTACAACGGATTGTCCACAAACGCCTCAAACTGCACGCATATAAAGTGCAGTTAGTGCAACGTCTGGAGCCGAATGACATGCCGAAACGAGTGGAATTCGCCAATACGATGCTGGACCGTCTCGGCGCTGATCCTGACTTCATGACCAAGATTTTCTTCTCGGACGAAGCCACTTTCCATTTGTCAGGCAAGGTAAACCGGCATAATGTGCGGATCTGGGGATCGGAGAATCCTCACGCTATTCAAGAGCATGTTCGTGATAGTCCGAAGATGAATGTTTGGTGCAGTTTGTCACATAATAAGGTCATTGGACCGTTTTTTCTTCGCCGAGAAAACTGTTCGTGGTACCACATATCTTGACATGCTGGAGCAGTTCTTCTTTCCACAAATTGAACAACTGCAGCCTAACATCGTTTTCCAGCAAGATGGTGCTCCTCCCCACTGGTCCAATGAAGTTCGTACGACTTTGGACAACATTTTCCCTGGCCGTTGGATTGGTAGGGGAGGACCAATCGCGTGGCCCCCGAGATCTCCCGATTTAACACCACTGGATTTCTTTCTCTGGGGCTATGTCAAAGATAAAGTTTACACCACCCCAGTCAAAGACCTTCGTGATCTTCGTGAGCGCATCATAGAGGCTATTGAGAACATTCCAGAAGACATACTCCAACGTACTTGGCAAGAAATTGTTCATCGCTTTGATATCGTCACAGTGACTGCTGGGGCTCATATAGAGATGTGGTGATCTGGATATCAAAACTTGGTGAGTTTTTCTGTAATATGAACGTTGTTTTAAGTTTCTATCTTCAACCGTTTGCCAGTAACAAGCAATTGAAATTAGGTCCATTCGAGCGGTCCACCCTGTAGTTTGTGAACACACATTGAGAATTGCCGAACAATGTCTTTAATAAAATGTAATTTGTGTGTAATTATTTTTATAAAATATCCTAGTCTTTAAGGACTATCATCTTGACTAATGTACATAACTCGTTAACGACGCCAATTGAAGTCTAAACTACGACCCCGGTTTTTCAATTATTTTATTATTTCCATAACAACTATAAAAACTGAAAATCCACAGGGATTACCATGGTAACGATTCAGATATTTTTATTTTTGCAATTAACAGTCGTAGGTTTTCAGTTTTTATGGTTGTTATGGAAACGTTAAAAAATTGGAAAACCGGGGTCGTGGTTTATACTTCGATTGTACAATCCACGCTATATGTTCCTTAAGGGCACCCGGTATTAATTTCCTTGCAATTTGGTTTAAAAATATGAAACATACATTTTTTTTCAGCTTATTCTTGAGCTATGTGCATGGAAATTGTCACTGATTAGGCCTAAACAAGTCTTCCTGAATAACTTTTTAGACATATTTCTTCATGAGTAATTTAAAATACAAAAAAATGAAAATAAAAAATCCAACTTCTTAAAAGTATTGTCTTGGTACAATTTTCTCAAAAACTACTTATCCAATTGTTTCCAAAATTTAGTATGTTATTGGCCATAGTTCATTTGACAATAATAAGGTTTTCTTATGTTCAGATATGGATTATGATGTAGGCCTATTTCTAAAAAATTCAAAAACTAATTTTTTTGTGTTAAAAATTTTGCATACTTTTTTTTTCAACACTATCAATAGCACAAATATAAATTTAGGTTATTATTCCATCCATAGTAATTCTGCCCGAGGGCAGGTCTTTCACTGCAATCATAGCATTTTCATGCTATGCTTTGCAGCTTTACTAGGGAATTGTAGGTGTGGTAGCTTCCCGTTGCTTTCCACACCAGTGAAGGATGATGATGATAAGGATGGTGATGATGATGCCCATATGATTTCGGGGACCGTTTGGGCCTTAAAGTTTTTCTGACATTTGTCTTACAGGTGAGGAAAAGCCACGTTATTATTATAGAGCTCTTTAAACTGAATAGCCATGCCAAAAATTAACTCTCCTACCTTTCATACTTTCAGAGAAAAGTGTACCAAAATATGAAAAAAATACAAGTTACGGGAAAATGCAAAAAAAAAAAAAAGTGCACATTAGCAGAACACAGAGACGCATTTTTAAAAATCAATTTTATGGGTTTAAATGTCCAAAATCGACAAAATAATATTACACATCGATAAAATAGACCTTTCTGGATTTTTTTAAGCAAAAAGGAAAAAAATCAATTTTTTTAACCCATATAAGTACTGGGTGCCATTAACAAAAAAATTTGTATGACCTTTCTCTCCTAAAAGTTTGTCGGTGAGGACTCAACACGTTACATTGTCGCCATCATTTCATGTACATCCCTTATTCAGAAAAATCTTATTCTAAAAATACGTAAAAACGCTGAAACGTCACTAAAATAATAGACTACACAAAAGAGGGTGCATGTGTTTCTTATCTTTATAGCCTACTTGACGTAAGAGTTTTATATCCCAGTGAAAAAATCCATACTATAAGATAAATTCATTATTATTAAGATAAGTCTCTGCACACTTGACCACGTACCACAATCTTTCAATATTTCCTTCAGTCGCACAGCAAGATGCTGGACGAGCAGAACTGTCTGGATGAACTTTAAATAACGTTGGTTCACTTTTAGTAAACTTTGTATTCTAATTATGATTTTTTTCACTGGATCAAGGCCGGAAAAAAAATTGAAATTTCGCAATCACCTCTTGTTTTATATATTCATTTAGCTGTCACTTCAGGAAACTTAGTTTTAGATCGTAGATCTACAGAGTACAAACAAATTCTACTGATGGTTCGTTCCATTGTAGCGAACATCATGTTGCATCTACTTTTTTCATCTCTCATCTAATAGGCCTATATAAAAATGAATGTTTGTTAGTTTGTTCGTACTTCATGCGCGGCCGTACCGTTGATCCGATTGTGATGGGGCTTTTTGCAAAATGTTCAGGAGTTTCCCGGGATAAACACAGGCTCTAAGAGAGTTGTGATTCTCAACTCCTACACCCTTAAAAATCACCCTTTGTAGTGGGAAAACGTGAAAAAAGTAGCTCTTTGGACGCTTAAATGGATTACGCTGCCTAAACCATAACAAATACACAAAATTAATGCACACAGAATTGAATATCTCAAAAAGCTCTACAAAAAAGTCCGTAAAGCATATGGATAACTCACAATAACCATTTTTGTCTTAAATTGATGCCAAGAAGATGTATATGTGAGAAAAAATGTAACTGTTAGCAGTTCTTTTGAAAAGGAACATTAAAATTAGAACATTTAACATGGCGGAGATACACATGTTTTCGCATCCATATGTGAAGCACTATAAAATGAAAATATGATGTGTTATTGAAATATTTCCAGGTGTTTAGAGATGTATTAGAGATGGGATACGATATTAAGAGCGAACATCGTGACTTAATGGTTCATAGGGCCGTAATGCATATCTGGCATCAATATCATATTACTCTGTAACAAGTATTGGGTAACGTGTGTACATTACTTCAAAACTCTCGACAAACATTTCCGAATAATCTCTGAAATGGTGTCGGTAGAGCATTTTTTTGTTGTTTAGACTTGATCTTAATAGACTATCAATAAGAATATGATTTAGGGCCTCAGTAAGAGAGCTAATTGGACGATGTTATGCATCAACTGGCTAAGCGCCATTAAAAAAAAAGATATTTTGAAGCCATCTGTTACACTGTCTCATGAAGTGTACACACACTTTTAGCGCCAAATCTTTAAATATAGCCTCATTATTAAAGAAAAACATAAACGCCATCAGTCCTATCAGATATTGTGTGTTTTGCAAGAAATGAGTTTGAAACTAGATCTTCATAAAATACTAATCTGAATTTTGTGTAATGCAGTTTAGCGTCAAATATTCCCGCTCTTATATTGTTGATGCATAACTGAGTATTGTTGGTTTGGCACCGCAATATGTAGTGAAGATTGTCAATTCAGTGTGATTTTTTAAATGTTATCCAGAGCTTGGAAAATTTTAGATACGATTTGGATATTTGACTGCTCTGAAAATGGAAAGGCATCTTCTGTCTCACTGCAAATATCAGGCGCTTGTCAATTCAGAAGTCATTGTAATAGTCGACGGAGTTGGGACTCCTATGTTCAGCAGTTAATAAAATTCATTCTATATATATTTTTTTTGTGAAATTAAAAGTGTGTATTTTTTTCTAAATGTTTAATGATAACTTTATTACATATAAATTTCCAATGCGAATAATTCACATTAAAAATATGAGATAATTTTTTTTTGTATTATTTACTGTTGTTCCACTTATTTTAAATATTGTGTACAGTTATTAGTCATGTATATGCCTTTAAAAGCGTATCATAGTTCAAAATAAAAATTTAGTGTGTAAGTTGATGGATGTCTATCGATACTTTTTACTCTAAGGAATAAAAAAATTATTTCACAAAATTGTTACAGCATTTTTTTTTTCATTTTCATATGTTCTTTTTTCTTTGTTTTTTTTCATTTTTATATGTTTTTTTTCATATGTACTCTAATTCTATGAATAAATTGGATTTATTTACAAACATTATTAATTTAACAAGCACATTTCATAATGTAATATGTATGAAGTTTTACAGAATAATACAATATATAAACACATGTCAGTAAGTGTATTGTGCATACAAACACTACTAATATGATACAATATTTTACATCAACAGTGTATACGCATTACCTTGACTCTTGGCTGATGATACATAATAAAATATCTCATACTAATACGTATCAACAGTCTAAACGCCCTCTTGCGGCGCTTAACTGGTTGATGCATAACGATTAAGACATCAATATCGTTCATGGTTCATGGTCACGAGAACATAAGCTCTCCATATATCCCTATCCTGAGTTAATGTTTTCCAATCATCCCCTATATAATCTATTTCCCTCAAATCATGGTTAATGTTATTCTGCCACCTCTTTCTTGGCCTGCCTACTAGGCTTTTTCCCTCTGGTTTTCCTACTAGGTGTTTCTATCCCCCTTTTCAATTCTCCATTCGCGTCACATGTCCTGCCTATCGCAGTCTTCGAGATTTAACTTTTCTTATTATATCTAAAAGTAAAGTAAAGCGATCCCACTACAGGCCATAGGAGACCCTTGGGGTAGTAGGAGGTTAATGCTCCCACATTTTCTAACACTTGATGTTAGCCGGGTTGTCAGTCCTTCGTGACGACCGTCTTTACCCCAGAACAAGCCTCTGGTACTGATTTCAGTTAGAGGTTGAGTCGACCTCAGGACTATCGTACCACCAGAAGGTTTGGGTCATTTTTTAAAAATCCTGACACCACCGAGACTCTTATGTTTTATCATAAAGATCATGTCCATCCATCCATAGTGATTCTGCCCGAGGGCAGGTCCTTCACTGCAATCATAGCATTTTCATGCTATGCTTTGCAGCTTTACTAGCGAATTATAGATGTGGTAGCTTCCTGTTGCTTTCCACACCGGTGAAGGATGATGATGATGATGCCCATATTATTTCGGGGACCGTTTGGGCCCTAAAGTTTTCCTGATATTTGTCTTACAAGTGAGGAAAACCCCCGATAAAAACCTCACCCAGAAAAAACTGCCCCGACCGGGGATCGAACACGGGCCCGCTGCGTGACAAGGCAGCACGCTACCTCGAGACCACAGCGGTGGACAAAGATTATGTAGCTCACTGTTATATAATATTTCATCATCATCATAGTACATTCACGAATTTAGGTCATTTGTTGACCTGTTTCGACCTCAAGAGAAATACAATCCAGAAGTCTTTTGAGTGGACGTGTCTTCTTCTTCCTGCAGGTTGATATCTTAACATTTGTTTGGGTATCCTGTGACCTTCCATTCGATGAACATGTATAATAATCTGAGTATAATGTATGCGCATCCTCCTCCAAAGGATCCTCATGTCCTGTTAACGGCGGAATTCTGTTTTATGTAATAATACTTTATTTCTGATACTTAAAGATTTTTTTCTGTTCCAGATTACCGCCTGTGCAATGCATTTTGATTAACACGAATGTAGACTTCGTGGTAAGAACAGCACGAAAAAATGGCGGCTGGAGGCAGCAAGTGGCAGTGGGGGCGGCACCAGTGCTGCAGCTGGTCATTCTCATGGCCATCGGCGGCAGGAATCCATGTATGCAATGACAGGACTTTATTCAGAGTCAGCGTCCAACGAAGAGGATCTCAACGACTCGAATGCTACAGTTACGACAAATGTCAGCCTGAACACTGCAGCAGGCTCGTCCACGGCCTGTTGTCACGACACTGTAGTCAAGTGCCACAGTAGAAATCCTTCAGCTGGTATTGTCGATAGGTAAGATAATTTAATATAATGTAACTATGCTAAAAAGTTGTTAGACTTAACCGAAACTGTCTAGGGGTCGGTTTCAACAACAGAGGTAACTGTATCACGCCAGTTTAAGCTATGCATTATACACGGGGAAAACTGGCGTAATACAGTTACCTCTGTTGGTGAAATTGACCCTAAATGACACAAAGTTTAGGGTGCGGGTAGAAAAAGTCTTAATTTTTTATTCATTTTGGATTGAAGCATGGAGATCATCTGAGCAAAATTCATTCCGCTGTTCCCATCCAAGTAATGCTTTGCTTGCCTACTAGGTGTCTCTTTGAGGTAGTGAGTTAATCATTGTCACTCGCTGACATCTATAGGAATATAAGCACAACTAAATTAGATCGGTTAAGGGAACGCCCTCTCCATGGTATCTTTACCTTGTCGTGGTGAAGTGGCTTGCCTGAGAGCTATGCCGGCGGTAGCATTGCTGCCGATAGGGTTACCCATGCCGGACTGATCGAAGGTAATAAGCCAGACGAAAAAAGTACCTTGATCGAAAGAGTGACGATCTTTCACCGTAAAAATACAACCGTCAAGAAATGCGGACATGGGTTCCACTGGGGTAACATTTTCCGGAGGTCAAATAGTCCCCATTCGGTTCTCCGGGCGGGGACTACTTCAGGGAACCCATGCTAAAGGAATAGAGAAGACTACATAACAGTGAACTACATGGTCTTTATAGGAAGCCAGATGTAATAAGAACAGTTAAGTATCGTAGACTGCGATGGGCACGAATGGGGAATGAAAGACGTGCATGGAAGCTTCTTGTGGGATAACCAGAGAGTAAACGCCCAGTTGGTAGACCAAGAATGTGGTGGGAGAATAACATTAACTATGATTTGAGGGAAGTATATTCTACAGGGAATGATTGGAAAACATTAGCTCGAGATAGGGATGTATGGAGAGCTTATGTCCGCGCAGCCATGAACCTACGGGTTCGATAGTGCCAGTGGGTTAGTAAGTTAAGGGAACACCCACGACTCACATGGGAATGTACGAGTACAGACATAACTATCTTACTGGCTCTATCGAATCCGTAGTTTCATGGCCGCGCGGACATAAGCTCCCCATACATCCCTATCCTGAGATTTTTCAATCATCCGCTGTATAATCTACTTCTCTCAAATGAGTATGGATATACAGACTAGATTTGGTTGTATTCCATTACTGCCCTTGCATAGTTTCATATATTTTGTTATAGTTTTATATGGTCACACGTAGAAATACATTATATAATGGAAATGGAAAGCTAATGACAAATGAGGGAAATTTTGAGGAAGTGGCTGAATTCAAATACCTAGGAACAATAATCACAAGTAGGAATGAGATGCACAAAGAAATTAAACATAGGCTCAATTCTGGAAATGCGTGTTATGTATTGCAGAGACTCTTGATGTCCCAACTCCTTTCAAAAAACATTAAACTGAAAATATATAAAACTGTTATTCTACCAGTTATACTATATGGGTGCGAAACATGGACTCTTACTTTAAGGGAGGAAAGGAGATTACAAGTATTTGAGAATAAAGTACTTAGGAAAATGTTTGGATCAAAGAGAGATGAACAAACAGGTGAATGGAGAAGACTACATAACAATGAACTACATGGTCTTTATAGGAAGCCAGATATAATAAGAACAGTTAAGTCTCGTAGACTGCGATGGGCAGGACATGTTGCACGTATGGGGAATGAAAGACTTGCATGGAAGCTTCTCGTAGGAAAGCCAGAGGGAAAACGCCCAGTTGGTAGACCAAGAATGAGGTGGGAGAATAACATTAACTATGATTTGAGGGAAGTAGATTATATAAGGAATGATTGGAAAACATTAGCTCAGGATAGGGATGTACGGAGAGCTTATGTCCGCGCGGCCATGAACCTACAGGTTCGATAGTGCCAATGAGTAATAAGTAAGTATAGTTTGATTCACTTCTATGCCCATCTGTTTTCCTTCAGCTGCAAGGATAGGTACTAAACATTTCTTCACAGCAGGAATACGTCTTTCAATTAACGTAATGAGTCGAAGTAACTAAGCACTATTTTTGTCCTCAGTTGATCTGGAAATAGTTAAACAACGAAGAGACTGTACAGTTTTGTTTTGTTACTTGAAATATTCAAAATGTTTATAACATCTACTTCATACAGTGGCACTATTAATATAAATCTAGGACTAGTCTAATCCGCTTTCGAATTGAGTGGCGCTATATGAGGGATGGAGTAGTCAGTAAAAAAATTGGCTACTTATTGACGTAAGTCTCAAGTTACAGAGTATTAAAATTTTGTCAGGAGATGATTACTTCATCATCTCTGATTACGGCATTGAAAACACATATTCTGTTATAGTAGACTCAGTATTTTAGTTTTCGATCGCTTTACTTTGTGGTTAGGTGGTTAGCATATCAAGCGGCGCGGTGTTGTCACGTTTTATTCATTGACACTAACATTCTATATTATAATAATACTGCAAAAGACAAAAGTTGCAACGCGGTTAAGGTAATTATATCCACGTTGAGTTAACATGGAAACCTCATTTTATAATCTCAATTATAATGTGAACATATTATTGGCGACTACATTGATGACATTCTAGGATATCATCAACGTGGATTTAGAAGAAACAGGTATACAACAGATCAGATTTTTAGTATAAGGCAGATTTTAGAAAATAAATGGTACTATACATCAACTATATACGTAGACTTCAAAATAGTATACGATTCAATTAAGAGGGAGAAGTTATATAGTATCCTACTGGAGTTTGGAATTCCTAAAAAGTTAGAGTAGGGTGCGTGTAGGCAAATAGTTTTCGGATACTTTTGAAATCCAGAATGGGTTGAAGCAAGGATATGCACTACGTCCTCTACTATTTATTTTTGTACTAGAACATATCATATCTTTAGAGGATGAGGAAGGCCTACAACTCAATGGTATTAATAAGCTCTTAGTTTATGCTGATGATGTAGTACTATTGGCCGATAGCGAGGATATACTAAAGGCCAACACGCACACCCTATTGAGTAACACTCAGAAATTAGGACTGGAAGTAAATATCAATAAATATATGGTCACACGTATAAATACATTATATAATGGAAATGGACAGCTAATGACAAATGAGGGAAATTTTGAGGAAGTGGATGAATTCAAATACCTAGGAACAATAATCACAAATAGGAATGAGATGCACAAAGAAATTAAACATAGGCTCAATTCTGGAAATGCATGCTATTATGCATTGCAGAGACTTTTGATGTCCCAACTCCTTTGAAAAAACGTTAAACTGAAAATATATAAAACTATTATTCTACCAGTTATATTATATGGGTGCGAAACATGGACTCTTACTTTAAGGGAGGAAAGGAAATTACGAGTATTTGAGAATAAAGTACTTAGGAAAATTTTTGGACTAAAGAGAGATGAACAGACAGGTGAATGGAGAAGACTACATAACAATGAACTACATGGTGTCTATAGGAAGCCAGATATAATAAGAACAGTTAAGTCTCGTAGATTGCGATGGGCAGGACACGTTGCGCATATGGGGAATGAAAGACGTGCATGGATGCTTCTTGTAGGAAAACCAGAGGGAAAACTCCCAGTTGGTAGACCAAGAATGAGGTGGGAGAATAGCATTAACTATGATTTGAGGGAAGTAGATTATACAGGTGATGATTAGAAAACATTAGCTCAGGATAGAGATGTATGGAGAGCTCATGTCCGCGCGGCCATGAATCTACGGGTTCCATAGTGCCAGTGAGTTATTGGCAGAGAACTGTTTTCAGTTTTTGGTGATTGGTGCGGCGCGGCGCCTTTGAAACCTCTAACAACTCCGCGGCACTGCCTGGCAGTAACAATGTATTTTTTTAAACCAGAGGGAAACAATTGCCTTTGATGCCGCCTGGAAACTAGAATACCTAGTCCACTATATATATGTGCGGTGTAGCTTGTGTTCTGTAGAAGGAAAATAAAAAAATAATAAAGTAAATAAACATACAAACTTCCAGTCAATTAAAAATTATAATTAATCTGTTGTTTATTCCTGTTTGGAGCGTGATTCACTTCCTTTAATTTTTATCAGTTTGTCACTCACTGCAACTGAGTTTTCCAAGGTTCTTCCTCTTAAGTCATAAATAATGTATTAATATACACTACATAACTATTACGAACGTAAACTGAAATTAAAATTAGCATGCAATAGTTAATACAAGTAAAGAGAGAATTTTCTGCCGGGAACCGGGATTTGAACACAAGATATGGCACAAAGAGTAGGGTGCGTGTAGGCAAACAGTTTTCGGGCACTTTTGAAATCCACAATGGGTTGAAGCAAGGATATGCACTACTATATCCTCTACTATTTAATTTTGTACTAGAGCATGCCATCAAATCTTCAGAGAACTCAATGGTATTAATAAGCTGTTGGTTTATGCTGATGATGTATTATTGGCCGATAGCGAGTAGATACTAAATGACAACACGCCCACACTATTGAGTAACACTAAGAAATTAGGACTGGAAGTAAATATCAATAAAACTAAATATATGGTCCCACGTAGAAATACATTATATAATGGAAATGGACAGCTAATGACAAATGAGGGAAATTTTGAGGAAGTGGCTGAATTCAAATACCTAGGAACAATAATCACAAATATGAATGAGATGCACAAAGAAATTAAACATAGGCTCAATTCTGGAAATGCATCTTTATGCATTGCAGAGACTCTTGACGTCCCAACTCCTTTCAAAAAACGTTAAACTGAACATATATAAAACTACTATTCTACCAGTTATATTATATGGGTGCGAAAGTTGGACTCTTACTTTAAGGGAGGAAAGGAGATTACGAGTATTTGAGAATAAAATACTTAGGAAAACTTTTGGACCAAAGAGAGATGAACAGACAGATGAATGGAGAAGACTACATAACAGTGAACTACATGGTTTTTATAGAAAGCCAGATATAATAAGAACAGTTAAGTCTCGTAGACTGCGATGGCAGGACATGTTGCGCGTATGGGGAATGAAAGACTTGCATGGAACCTTCTTGTAGGAAAGCCAGAGGGAAAACGCCCAGTTGGCAGACCAAGAATGAGGTGGGAGAATAACATTAACTATGATTTGAGGGAAGTAGATTATACAGGGAATGATTGGAAAGCATTAGCTCAGGATAGGGATGTATGGAGAGCTTATGTTCGCGCGGCCATGAACCTACGAGTTCGATAGTGCCAGTGAGTAAGTAAGTAAGATATCCAGCTTTACGTGCTGGCACTGGAATTTTAAAGACAGAGAATTTTATGCATGTGTGGATTGCTAGAGTAGCACAACTGCTTAGTGCACTAGCCTGTAAAATTGGAGATCTTAGGTTGAAAACCAGGTTCAGGTAGATTTTGTTTTCCTTTTAGTTCGTAATTATCTGATACAGCACGGAATAACTTCTATCATAATGATCTTCTTAGTGTAAACAGTTCTGTTGTAATGTGAGTAGAAGTCCACTACTATGGATATATGGGAATTTCAAATAGAGAGAAATATATGTCTATTCATGAGTAGCACAGTTGGTTAGTGCGTCGGCGCATAAAGTTGGAGATCTTGGGTTGGAGTCCCGTTCAGACAGAAATGTTTATATTTAGTTGCATTAATATAATCTCTATCTATCTTCGGATTTTTACAGTTGCTGCCGTCTTCCCGTGCCAAACCTCCAAAGCCAACGATCTTGGGCATCTTCAATGCTTAGTCCTCTTGCTTGCATTAATGTCTTCATGTTTTCCTTCCATATTAACTTCGGTCTCCCTCTCTTCCTCCTTCTGGTCGGATGCCATTGATATGCGTAGTTGCTTCGGCCATCGCTCATCTTCCATTCTTAAAAAATGTCCTAACCACTTTAATTCCTTCTCCTCAGTTCTTTCGATTGTGCTTTCTTCTGCTTCCATTATATTTCTAATTTCCTTATTTGTGACATGTTCAAATTTTGACTTTCTGGCACTTCTGCGTAAATAATCCATTTCTAGAGCTATTAGTCTATTGTCGTAGTACTTATTGAGTGTGTCTATACCTCACTTCCATACATTGCAACAGATTCCACCAATGTTTTACCATTATATTTTTTTGTGTCTTCCAAATATGCTTATCCCACCATATGGAATTTAACGATTATATTATTTTGCTACTCAATTCAATTCTATGTTTTATATTCTCTTTGCCTATACCTTCAATGTTATCCATAATTATTCCCAAATATTTAGTTTGTTTCACTTGTTTTATTTGGATTCCTTCCTCCAATATTAAATTTTCTCTTTCATTGCTATTTATTGCCAGATATTCTGTTTTTTGTAAATTTACTGTGGGACCCCATGATTCATATGTGTTTTTCAACCTTTTTATCATGAATTCCATATCAAATTTGTCTTGCGCTAAAACCAGTTGATCATCAGCAAATTGTAATGTCAGCAAAAATCTGTTGCCTATTGGGATACCCATACCTTTGCAGCTTTGTTTCCATTTCATTAATATAACTTTTTGTCAATTAAGCTCATATTAGAGATGAGGGAATACGTGCGTCATATTGAAAACAACGTTGTAGCGCGTTAATTCTTAATATTTCGATTCCTATTCCGACCTTTGTCCCGCGCCGCAGCCGAGTGGTTAAGGCAAGAGGCCTTGGCGCAGAGCTAAGGGACTTGCATTGGTTCGGGTCTCCACGGGGAAAGAAATTTTCTCATGTAATTTCGGCCAGTATGGGAGCGGTGTCCACCCACATCATGTGGAATTTGGGTGCTACAATAAGTAGCGGCTCCAGGTTGAGAAACCAGCTATAACGACTGGGGGACCAGAAATTCTGACACGTCACCCTACTCTGGCAGGATGATTGTCTGCCTCTGTAATTACCACATGTGGATGTGAGGCCATCATCCGGATGGTAGGCCAAGGGGCTTCTAGACCCTTCATTTTTTTCAATCCCACCACATTGTCATTTTGATAGTTTGGTATTCTCTCCTGACATGGCGTTATTGTAACCCACTTATGAGATTGGGGCCCCTGGAAGGTGGAGTTACGCTGCCCCAATGATATGATGGGCGATGACGGTGGTAAGGATGCGCCAGGAGAGCCCTTAATCCTAAACTTAATTTATATGTTTATGATGATAATGGCCAGATGATGTTCGGGGACCATTTGGGCCTTAAAGTTTCCTGACATTTGTCTTACAGAGGAAAAATCCCGAAAAAATCACCCAGGAAACTTGACCCGACCGTAATTGTTTTTTATAGAATAAAATAATTCTTCGGGGTTTTTCCTCACCTGTAAGACAAATGTCAGGAAACTTTAAGGCCCAAACGGTCCCCGAACATTATCTGATCATCATTATCATATTCACCATGTTTAGTATGGATGGTGTACTTTGTCTTAATGTTGTATTGTCTCGGAGGCGGCACTGACGTTGTGCTGATCACTCATTTGGGGACGCCTCCATGCCTTTGCGTGGTCAAAACATTATGTGTGTGATCCATAGTAAAAAATCCTTCCCCGCCAGGTTGTGTCATTGCAAGGCCCAGTGGCGAGTAGCACATAAAATGATCTCTGTATAAGGCGAGAGATTAAAGTTCGTTAATGGAATGGAATAATAAAATAATTAAATAAAAATAGTAAAATACCTTACCAAAAAAAGGGCTATTGTAATAGAATAGATAATGGAAAAAGTTATCACTAATTATACTTTTAACCTGGACATTAACAAAGGCAGATAGTAAACAAATAGAGGCTGCTGAAATGAAGATGTTGAGAGCAATAGCAGGATACCAAAGGACCGATAAAAAGAAAAATGAAGATATAAGAACAGAACTTCTTCTTCTTCCTTCCAAGTATTAGGCCAAGGCCTGTTACGATCCTATAGAAAATTTTCCCTCCAGCGTAAATAGTTTGATCCTTCCGGAAAATTCTCATATAAGATTTGAAAGCATAATAGTAGTCCCTTCGATTGGTTGCTGGCCAAAAGAAGGCAAGACCAGTGATGGGGCTGCCATCTTATAGCCTCAGGTCAGGCTTTTCTGGAGAAGAAAAGAAAATAAAGGAAAGAAGAAATGGAAGAAAGGAAATACTCCCTAGCCCTCGGATGCCCTAATAGCGTCAGGGTCGAAAAAACAAGAGTTAACCAAGGGAGGTTAGATAGTAAAGTTAAAAGAGTGCAAAACACAAGTAAGTGGAAGAAATGTTTTGCTCAGCTTGGGCACCTTGTGGTCGCCATCCACATATCCTCTAGATGAGGACCCCTTTTAATATATTTAATCTCTGTGAAAGAATAAAATATTATCAAAATGCTTATCTTCAGCACGTATTACGAATGAATGAACAGCGCATACCAAGAAGAATGCATTATTATAAACCAAAAGGGAGAAGAATGTTGGGAAGACCATTGAAGAGATCGGAACAGGCCATTGGGCTTAATCCTTGTTGTTGATGATGATGATGATGACTTATTCCACTCTTCAGAATTTAAGGGCTTAGAGCAGTAACATGATCAGCCACATTCTGTTAAGAAATGCCATTTAATACAATTATAGTAAATAAATATATTGAAATATCCATAAAATCATTTGTAAGTGCGCCAGTGATGAGTTAAAACATATAGACACACAATGTATTAACAACAATAATGCCCAATTAGTATTTATAATGTTTTAACATTAAAAATCCTTATATCTCAGAAAGAACTATATGTGGCTTGTCATGTTATTGTCCTAAGCCCTTCAATTAAACTGTTTCCCAGAATATCAATTTTTTTGTGCATCATACACTAAAATATGTTTTTATAAAGGAAAAATAACTAGGTTAAGCATTATATATATATATATATATGAATAAATTAATAAATTAATAAACGAATGGAGGAAAACACAACGAGGATATATACCCATCAATTGGAACCTCAAACTCGATGTTATTCTTTTTGCAGACGATTTAGCTCTTCTGGCACTTTCCGAAAATGATTTGCAACGATCAATTTATAATTTACAAAAAATAGCTGTCAAATTTAATATGGAAATATCAATTAACAAAACTAAAATTATGGCATTTCATGGGAAGGACCCCATACAAAGTAAAATCTGTCTCCAGAATAAAATTTTAGAGAGATCTAATCAATTTAAATATCTTTGATATTATCTCTCTATCTGGGATAAAAAAGGATATCCGTGAAAAAATTACTAGTTATAATAAAAGTTTGGGAATTATTAATCAAGTTATGAAACCATCATTAGCTCAGGATAGGGACATATGGAGAGCTTATGTCCGCGCGGCCATGAACCTACGGGTTCGATAGTGCCAGTGAGTAAGTAAGTAAGTAAGTTATGAAACCATCCCTTGTACAAAAAAAAAACACCGGATTACGTTTATATAACATTTTGGCTAGACCAGTGTTGACCTATGGTAGTGAAGCATTGGACACTAAAAAGACAACATTAAAGCAGAATAACGGCTTGTGAAATGAGATTCATGCGCAGAACAGCGGGTTACACCAAATGGGATCGGAAAAGGAACACCGATATCTTAAAAGAATTGAAGACTACGCCAATTTTGGAATATATTAAACAGTACCAACTAAATTGGAAACACCATCTAGAAAGAATGAGTTCAAATAGGATCCCCAAAGCTGTTTATAATTATATACCAAGAGGACGAAGATCACTGGCCCGTCCTATGAAACGCTGGAGGGAAAATTTTCTATAGGATCGTAACAGGCATTGGCCTAATACTTGGAAGGAAGAAGAAGTTAAGCAAATGGGTTCATACCCCATTATTGACACTATGAAATGGTGATGATCTGATGATAATGGAATGAGTGCTGGTAATAAAATTCCAACCCAGCATTTGACTTAAGGAGAAAACCTCAGTCAGATTAGTTGGCACCGGAATTTCAAAGTGGGACCATCCAAAATACAAGTGAAAACAGTACTGCCAGAGATAACTCGCTTGATAAAAGCACTTTTTATTGTTGATTTTTTTAGTGGATTACACACCACCATCTCTAAGACAAATTTCAGGATATATATGACATTGTTTCAAATCCATTATTTTTTAATTATCATCATCATCATCATCATAGTACATTCACGAATTTAGGTCATTTGTTGACCTGTTTCGGCCTCAAGAGAAACACTATCCAGAAGTCTTTTGAGTGGACGTCCTGGTCTTCTTCTCCCTGCAGGTTGATATCTTAACATTTGTTTGGGTATCCTGTGATCTTCCATTCGATGAACATGTTGCATCCATCTTGACTTATAATCAGAAATTTTGTTTTCTAAAGGTTCCACGCGTAATTCTTCTAAGATGCCTTATTTTTTTTTGTCATCTAGTAGTGTGTATCCTGCAGTCCTCCGAAGGTATCTCATTTCAGCAGATCTACGTCTCTGTATATCCTTCTGTTTCAATGTAGTCATCACAAATCATCTCTGCCGTTTACTTGTCATTATTTCAGTCCTTCAATGCAGTATTTTTAATTTAACCAATAAATTATTATTATTATTATTATTATTATTATTATCACTTTAGAATAATTATCATCATATAGCACATAGATTGAATTGGTTATAATTTTTATTTCTTATTTATAGAACAAATAATGTCTAAAATCTACTGATATAGGCCTATTAGGCTTTATAATTGTTAAGACCCTCTGGTTTTCTTAGGCTTAAAGGACCTTCGGGACTTGGAAAATCTGGTAGCGTTTTATCTAGCCGAGCGTTATTATGAGGATGTACAGTTATACATGTGTTGAAATAAACAAATGGAGTCTTATTTTAAACTATTTTATTACTAAAGTATAAATAATTACAATCCCTAAGTATTCTAGCCCTAAATAACTAATCTAAGCCTATATTAAAAACTACAGTACTTTCTGGGGTTTGATATATATATATATATATATATATATAGGGCGTTTATATGGATTAGCAGAGAGTCAAACCCAGAGTTCTAGGATTATAATCAAGCATAAGCTAATTACAGTATGATAGGTGTATCATCCCCTATGATGAGTCCGTCGCCGTGGCGTAGTCGGTAGAGTTCCTACCTTCCACTCCGGCGACCCGGGTTCGATTCCCGGCGGGGTAGGGGATTTTTAATCTCCACCTTGGGTCTGGGTGTGTGTCTAGTCCATATGTCTATATGTGAGAATAACAGAAAGTTAACAAAAAGGTAAAACAAGAAGGAAAACAGTGTTTAACAAAAAGGTAAAAAAACAAGGAATAATAAAAAAATGATGTAAAGATTAACACATCAAATAAACATTCCAGGAGAAACTTCTGATGTACTCCAAACTTCCTAGATGTTATACGATCTAAGATGTTCCTGCAACCTTAAATAATAAATCAGAATTCATGGAAATTTATATTTTGGATCAGTGGTTCTCGAACTTTTTTATCATTGATCTCTTTGGACTTAAAAAATAAATTCACAGATCTTCAGATAAGTCCTTCTAATAAACCTTCATATTTATAATTATTATTTTCATGTGGTTATGTTCCTTGCCTCTAGTCTCGAGAGTTGTGGATTCAAACACGGCCAGGTTGATAGTTTTTTTTTTAGGATGGAAAAATGCAAGGGACAATTCCTCCAGGAGGGACTTTAAGCTGTGGATTCAGAATATGATAATTTTCAATAACAGCGTTATATTTTTAACACTCCTAGTTCTTGAAGCAATGTAAAACGCTTTAAACCTAACATACTCTTTCTATTAATAATCCATTAAAATTGAGATAGCAAGCAGTTGTCTTGTCTGCATGAGGTTGCCAATAGAGTAGGCCTATTATGTAAAATGAGATCTTGGTCTTGAGTGATAAGTCAGATGAAATTTTGCCAATGTCTGTAGATCATGGTCAGTGTTGGATAACTCCCAGTGTGCATTTGTTTTCAGGAAGCTATACAATAATAATTTATCATAAGTAATGCCACGAGTGATTTCCAATTTATCTAGAAGATTTTGAAATCAAGAGTGGCATTTATTAGGACTATTTAACAAATACAATTTAAGCTCTTTACTCACAAATCATTATTTAAATATCCATCCATCCATAGTAATTCTGCCCGAAGGCAGGTCTTTCACTGCAATCATAGCATTTTCATGCTATGCTTTGCAGCTTTACTAGGGAATTGTAGGTGTGGTAGCTTCCCGTTGCTTTCCACACCGGTGAAGGATGATAATGATAAGGATGATGATGATGTTGCCATATGATTTCGGGGACCGTTTGGGCCTTAAAGTTTTCCTGACATTTGTCTTACAGATGAGGAAAACCCCCGATAAAAACCTCACCCAGAAAAACTGCCCCGACCGGGGATCGAACCTGGGCCCGCTGCGTGACAAGGTAGCACGCTACCTCGAGACCACAACTGTGGACTTACTTAAATATAGTTATTTTAAAATGTTTATATGTTTAATGTAAAAGGCGATGTTTGAAAACAAATGAGAAATATTTGGTTATGTTTAATTTGTTCATCACTGCAACTTGATCATACTATTTACTGCCAAATAGAATCGCAATATTGTAATAATGCACCCTAGTGGAGAAAAAATTAAACACACCAAACTGTATAATAAAACCAACATTATAATAATAATACTTTATTTATTCTGGCAGAGTTAAGGCCATAAGGCCCTCTCTTCCACTCAACCAGCACAAATATACACTATACTAATTATAAACAGTTAAAGATACAATAATGTAGCAATGTAAATGTCATGTACAAACAACATTTTATAGGGTAATAACAATAATGATACGATAATAATAATAATAATAATAATAATTATTATTATTATTATTATTATTATTATTATTATTATTATTATTATTATTATTATTATTATATAAATATGATACATTATACGAGAAACACCAATTAATATACATATCTTACACTGGATAATAATGAAATCGAGTTTAGAGCAAATATAAATTTAGATTTCTTTTAAAAGATGCCAATGTCCGGCAGCCCCTTATTTCTTGTGGTAGGGAATTCCAGTTGCGAGAAGTGAAGATGGTATATGACATGGAGTGATGTGATGTCCTATGTTGCGGTATATTAAGCAAGAGACTATGTTGTGATCTTGTGTTTAAGTTGTGGTTTGAGGATAGATACTGGAAACGGGATGATAAATAACATTATAGGTTATAGGTTAATTTTTTTCGGAAACAACTCAGTAAAATCATTATTTAAAAACACAATTATTGGACACACAATTATCAAATGTGTAGGTCGAAGGAATTTGTTCATTATTTGCTATATTCAACATATTTGTTAGAGAGTCAGTCACTGCTAAATAATGCTCTGACTGTTCAGAATGTTAAAAAGCAGGAGCTTCTTTATTTTGGTAATCAAAATTCGATAATTATCTAGGTGAAACATGACTGTGATTGGTAGTAAAACAAAATGCATTGAAATGTGATTGGTCGTTGACTCCCATTTGGGGCATGATTTAAATACTCTGATTAATTCTGGTATCTGCATATATTTGACATGTAGTAAATTCTCAATTGTCAGATGTTATGTGATAAATGATACTTTTTATCTAGTTTCTTCATCCACCACAGTCCACTGCCTAAGTTGGTATCCCTATCTAATATTATCATAAATAATATAGGGGTTGTTTGGTTGGTCGGTTTACGGGGAGTTAGATCATTTTAGAGGTAGATTCATCGGTTGAAGGGTAGTATCATCGTTTTAAAGGTAACTTGATCGTTTTAGAGGTAGTTTTTTTCATCGTAGTCTACAAGACTTAACTGTTATTATATCTGGCTTCCTATAAAGACCATGTAGTTCAGTGTTAAGCAGTCTTCTCCATTCACCTGCCTGTTCATCTCTCTTTGGTCCAAACATTTTCCTAAGAACTTTATTCTCCAATACTCTTAGTCTCCTTTCCTCCTTTAAAATAAGAGTCCATGTTTCACATCCATATAATATAACTGGTAGAATAAAAGTTTTATATATTTTTAGTTTAACGTTTTTTAAAAGGAGTTGGGAGGGCAAGAGTCCCTGTAATGCCTAATAACACGCATTTGCAGAATTGAGGCTATGTTTAATTTCGTTATGCATCTCATTCCTGTTTGTAATTATTGTTCCTAGGTATTTGAATTCAGTCACTTCTTCAAAATTTCCCTCATTTGTCATTAGCTGTGCATTTCCATTATATAACAATCACTGGCTAAAATTCTAAAGGCTTGGACACTCCTGAGTTGGTCTTATTCACAAATGCTGATAATCTAATTCTGTTTAACAAGCGATACACTGATTAAACAGCTAACTTAGAAACGATTCTGCAGCAAAAAAATCTCCAAAACAAATAACCAAGTTTGAAGTATAAAAAAAAGTTATACAACTAGAAGGACGTAACTGCCCATACATAATACATCTAATTTACTGATCTTCCAAACGATACTGTATTACCGATGTAACCGACAGAACTTTCATAGCCACGTGGACAAAACCTCTCCATACAGCTTAAGTTGCAGTAATGAGAATTGTACACTAGTGAGGGCTAAAATTTCTTTTTTATTTATATATTTTTATGTTTTTTACTTATTTATTTATTTGTTTTACTTTACTGGTTGGTTAGGCTTTTTCTTTCACTTAGATACATATAATAAATATTACATGTTATCATAGAAGTATGGATCAGTTATAAAAGTTGCCTAAAATATACAATAATTGAAATTTACATATAAACCAAAACTAATATGCAATATTATTGTAAAATCACAAAATATTAATTAATCAAATGGCATTAGCACAATAAAATTAACCTATGATATAAAGTTAAAAACCCTCCATGGCATCTTTACCTTGTCGTGGTGGATTGGTTTGCGTGCTTAAATGATCCCGAGAGCTATGCAGGCGGTAGCATTGCTGCCGATAGGATTGCCCATGCCGGACTGGTCGAAGGTGATAAGCCAGACGAAAAAAGTACCTTGGACGAAAGAGTGAGGATCTTTCACCGTAAAAATACAACCATCAAGAAATGCGGACATGGGTTCAATTGGGGTAAAAATTTTTGGAGGTCACATAGTCCCCCATTCGATTCTTCGGGCGGGGACTACTTCAGGGAACCCATGCCAAAGGCTCAGTAGGAATGAGATGCACAAAGAAATTAAACGTAGGCTTAATTCTGGAAATGCGTGCTATTATGCATTACAGAGACTCTAGACGTCCCAACTCCTTTCAAAAAACATTAAACTAAAAATATGTAAAACTATTATTCTACCAGTTATATTATATGGGTGCGAAACATGGACTCTTACTTTAAGGGAGGAAAGGAGATTACGAGTATTTGAGAATAAAGTACTTAGGAAAAATTTTGGACCAAAGAGAGATGAACAGACGGGTGAATGGAGAAGATTCCAAACAGTGAACTACATGGTCTTTATAGGAAGCCAGATATAATAAGAACATTTAAGTCTCGTAGACTGCAATGGACAGGACATGTTGCGCGTATGGGGAATGAAAGACATGCATGGAAGCTTCTTGTAGGAAAGCCAGAGGGAAAACGCCCAGTTGGTAGACCAAGAACGATATGGGAGAATAACATTAACTATGATTTGAGGGAAGTAGATTATACAGGAAATGATTGGAAAGCATTAGCTCAGGATAGGAATGTATGGAGAGCTTATATCCGCGCGGCCATGAACCTACGGGTTCCATAGTGCCAGTGAGTAAGTAAGTAAGTAAGATATAAAGTTAAAAAAAAGAGGATCAGAGGAAGATATTAAGGTTAGAATTAGAAAATCAAAAACTGTATTCTCACAATTCACACCTTGAAAAGAAGATGGCCACAAGTGTAAAAAGTGTAGTTCCAAGTTATTTGCAATTAAAGTTTTAAAAAGATATAGTAAATTCAATTTTTGATACGGACATAATTTTATCCTGTCTCCATTTTCTTGCACATGACTTGTGGCAATAAAGAAATAAATTTGTAACCATTTTTCCTAAAAGATAGTAATCTTAACTCAATTTGACATTTTTACACTTGTGGCCCTCTTCTTCCCAAGGTGTGAATCGTCACCCATATGGAGATCTAAACAAATCTAAACTAGAACTAAATTAAGACTACTTAATAGTAATGTGAAGAGTATATTGCTATATGGGTGTGAGACTTGGAAAAGAAAAAACACGTTATATAAATGTTGCAAGTATGTCAGATAGAAAGTGTTATAGGTCCTGCGCCATAACCAAATGGTTTCAGGAATAAGGGACTTATGCTGGTTTTAGTCTGTATGGGGGAAGAAATTTTCTCATGGAATTTTAGCCAGTATGACCTGCATCGTGAGAAATTTGGGTAGCTACAATAAGGAATGGCTCCAGGTTAAAGAATCCAGCTATAATGGCTGGGGAGCTGGACATGCTGACCACATGTAACCCCTTTATTGGTTGGATGATCGTCCACTTCTGTAATTAAGCCACATGTGGATATGAGGCCAGCAGCTGGCTGGTGGGCCAAGGACCTTCTAGACCTGTTGTAATATGGTGTTTTTAGTTCTAGGAAGTATTATAGAAAAAAAATGTTAACAATAGATGTGCCTCCCCTTACCAGACAGGTCAAAGATGATGATCCAAAGGAAATGAGATACCCTGGGCCTCCAGGTTGGGGGTTGGGTCACAGGGCTGGCAACTTTGCCCCTGTAAAAACAATGTATGTTGAGAAACCTACAGAAAATAATTTGATAAAAATAATCAGATGTAATTCGCCGTAGCGTAGTGGTTAAGGCACTGAGCTACAAGCCGGAGGGTCGAGGGTTCAAGTCCCGTTGGGGTCAGGATTTTTAAACTGACCCAAACTCTCTGGCTGCACTATGGCCCTGGGGTCGACTCAGCCTCTAACAGAAATGAGTACCAGGCGCTTGTTCTGGGGTAAAGGCGGCCGTCACGCAGGGCTGACAACCCGGCTGACATAAAGTGCCGATTGTCTAGAAAAAGTGGGAGCCTTAACCTCCTACTACCCCAAGGGCCTCCGGGCCTGTTGTGGGATCACTTTACTTTGAAGACTACATAACAATGAACTGCATGGTCTTTATAGGAAGCCAGATATAATAAGAACAGTTAAGTCTCGTAGACTGCGATGGGCAGGACATGTTGCACGTATGGGGAATGAAAGACTTGCATGGAAGCTTCTTGTAGGAAAGCCAGAGGGAAAACGCCCAGTTGGTAGACCAAAAATGAGGTGGGAGAATAACATTAACTATGATTTGAGGGAAGTAGATTATACAGGGAATGATTGGAAAGCATTAGCTCAGGATAGGGATGTATGGAGAGCTTATGTCCGTGCGGCCATGAACCTACGGGTTCGATAGTGCCAGTGAGTAAGTAAGTAAGTAAGTAAGTAATTACATAAAACACAACATAAGAAAATGATATGAGTTTGAAGTTTGGAATAATTTTGTTAGTTATGGTTTGAGAATATTAAATTTAAGAAAAAAGGAAATGAATAAAAAAACACTGATGAGTCACCATGACACAGTTCAACATGAACAAGTAACCCAGTTTATTGTGCTCAACCTATTTGAGTTGCATGACATAAATTAATTTCCAATATAGAACACCACTAGCTCTGCCAGTACAAATGTACATGCAACTGAAGCCAGGGTCATATTTGACTTAGGTGTGCCATGGTCAATAAAATATGTCAGAAGAATAGCTATTTATGCAACTATAGAGTATAACAACACTTTTCTTCATGAACTAGTTACTTAAGAGCACATGCCAAGTGAGTGTCAAAACTCCAATGAGTGAAGAAATATCACTTTACATTCTAGTTGTATACATTACCTTTCATCACCAAATTCCTCTGCTCCTGGTTACTTTTATTTATGATTCCAATATCTTACGTTATACTACACTATAAATATCTACTCATACTTCCAATTCTACTTCTTCTTATTTTTCTCTATTCAATATTTTCCACTAAACATGTTTAAAAATCAGTTACGTAACAATGTTATTGTAACTGTAGGATCAAACAATTCAATTCAATTTATTCATCCAACTGATCATAGACATGATATGGGACAAGTCAAATTTTTACAATAAAGTACAAGGACATCCATAGTAATTCTGCCCGAAGGCAGGTCCTTCACTGCAATTATAGCATTTTCATGCTATGATTGCAGCTTTACTAGGGAATTGTGTAGGTGTGGTAGCTTCCCGTTGCTTTCCACACTGGTGAAGGATGATGGTGATGATGATGATGATGGCCATATGATTTTGGGCCTTAAAGTTTTCCTGACATTTGTCTTACAGGTGAGGAAAAACCCCGATAAAAACCTCACCCAGAAAAACTGTCCCGACCGGGGATCGAACCCGGGCCTGCTGTGTGACAAGGCAGCACGCTACCTCGAGACCACAGCGGTGGACGTACAAGGACAAATAAAACTTAAATCAAAGCATTATGTATATATATATATATATATATATATATATATATATATACAAAATGAACATTCAACAAAATAAACATTTAATTTTTAGATGAAATAATTTTAACACTCTTTAAATTAATTCTATAAGGCGTAGCGTATTTATTGTTCGTAATAACCACTTCATAAATTTATCAACAACCGTCTCCCCAGGCTCCTACGAATCAAGGATTCCAGGGAGAAACCTTAGTTATCTTGTCTAATTGGAAGTATTTTTGAACAAGAAGAAAGATTCTTTGCAATGAACATTCATGTAGAACCTAGGCTAAACAGATTTCAGTTTTTAAACTATTACAATCTATTCTAATTTGCATTATCCTGAATTTTAAGAATAAATTCTTCAAAACTATAAAAACAGTTTCCTATTAATATCTTATATAGGAGCTTGTTAAATTTTTCATTTGCATGTATTTCCTTTAAGTAATTAGGTAAGCTATTATACATATGAATTGCAGTGGAAATGAAACTTTTTCTATATAATGTTGAGTTAAAAGGCTCAATAAAAATATCCGACTTATTTCTTGTATTATATGAATGTTTATCTGAGTTAAAAGAAAAACTACTCAAATTGGATTTAACAAACTTTAAGGTTTCATCATCATCATCATCTTCATTCATGGATTAGGTCTGTTGACCCGTTCCGACTTCAGCCCATCTCTTTCTAGGTCTGCCCACATCTCGGATACCTTTAGGTTTGTATTTTGTTATTTGTTTTGGATATCTGTCTTCATTCATTCTGTCTATGTGTTGCTTCCACTTTTGTCTATATGTATCCATTTTATCAGTTATTGCAAATATTTCAAGTTCCTGTCTTATTTCTGTGTTCTTGATTCTGTCTTCCTTAGTGCACCCTTTAACAGATCTCAAAAATTTCATTTCCGCCGCCGTTATCCTACTTAGGTCTTATTTTTTATGTATCCAGGCTTCTGAACCATAGAGTAGTACCGGTACTGCCAACATTTTATAAAATTTCAGTTGGGTCTCTCTTGTTGTTTTGTTATTTAGTGTTCGTTTTATCGTACCACATATTCTGGGTGGAATTTTGCTATTTTATTCTTTATATCATTATCATAATTAAATGAAATGTCACATCCTAGATAAAAAATTGGGGGGAGATGGTTCACCGTTTTCTATGAATTTTTGTTTCCTATTACTATTTTGGATCTGATTTGATTTTTCCCTTGGAATGCCATTACCTTAGTTTTTTCTACGGATATTTTGAGATTATATTGTTCACTATATTATGTAGTTTAAAAATATTCCTCTGAAGTTCGTCTTCTGTATTTGCTATTATTACCTGGTCATCAGCGTATAATAATGTTTTCAAGTAGTGTGTTTTATCTAATTTTATTCCTTTATTTGTTTCTTCGTTCCATTTTTTATTATATCATTGATGTATAGGTTAAATAAAACTGGAGAGATACTGCATCCTTGTTTAACTCCTTGATTAGTATGAATTTATTTTTTACTTACTTCATTTCTAGTTTTTATAACAAAATTTGTGTTCCAGTACAAACTCTTTATAGCTGCTATTAAGTGTTTCGGAATTCCTTTTTCTTTTAAAATTGTCCAGAGTTTTCCTCTGTCTACTTTATCAAATGCCTTGACAAAATCAATAAAAGCTATGTGTGTTTCTATGTTATATTCTCTTCTTTTGTTTATAAATTCTTTTATCGTAAATATATTATCCATACATGAACGCCCTGGTCTGAATCCACTTTGTTCTTCTGTTAACATTACCTCTGCTATTTGTTTTAACCTAAATGTTAAGATTCTTGAGTATATTTTATAGCCTGCAGTTAATGCTTATTCCTCTGTATTTGTTGCAGTCTTTACGTTCTCCTTTCTTTAAGGTTTCATATATATATATATATATATACATACAAGGCAAAAGTAAGATACAGAGTTTTTTAAAGAATGGTCTGCAACTAGTGGATTGAGATACTTGTACAACGTTTCTAATAGCCCTCCATTGAAGTTTAAAGATTCAGATTGCATGTGTTGAGTTACCCCAGAAGATAATGCCATATGACATAATCCATTTATTAAATATATGTAGGAAATAATACTATGAGGTTTCTTTTAATTATTAACGAGTTGTATATTTGACTCAAATATGTGGTGAGTCAAAATATAGAACTCATTAATAACTAATTTATTTAATTTTATAAGTAGAATTTTTGTTTCTTCCTAATTTGTGCTCTAGTGACATCTTGTGACCTAAAATTTGACCAGACCTGACATAGAATGAAGGAGAATTTATGCAGTAGGTTGCTGTGACACTACAGAACTAGCCCTAATTGGGGAAAATATTGACATTCCATGCTTATCTCAATCAGTTGCCTGGTAATGCTACATCAAGCCAATCAATTCAAACAACTAGCCACACAAATAGAAATATCAAAAACTGCCCAACATAAAAACAGTTAAAAAGAACTCACTAAACAATTCCATAGACAATATAGTAGCCTATAGAATCATGTTATGCATCCTATTCCTTAAGCATTATAGATACATTTCAATATTAAGTTATGTAGGTAGGAAATAACACTATAAGATTTATTTTAATTTAGTTGAGATGAGTCAAGAAACAACTCAACTAAATTAAAACATTTCAATATGTCCAACTTTTCAGGAATTCCAAACTGTAGCAGAATACTTTAACACTTTTTCCTCTTTATTGAATTGTATGCTGTTTTGAAGTGTACAGATAGCTGATATTTTGATAAAATGCATCAGAATAAATTAAAATAAATTAAATCTAAAAGGAAATAATAGAAATTTCAAATTATATATAATAAGAAATATTATGGATAAGACAGAATGAAATGGTAAATTTATCTGATTCTAGAAAGTTAATATATGATTTTCTCTTCAGTCTTGAGTAATCTCTAACTGACGCTGGATTGAAGAAACTTCTTAATATAATGAATTTGTGTGATTAATAAAATTTATCAATCTCACAATTGATCTATATAACCCCACAGTTTCATTAACAAACCATGCTATAATTTGGTACCACATTCCCGGCAAAAAAAAAAAAAGAAGATATTTTAATTTGTATTTAGACATGCACCATATCTTTTGGGTCATAATATATATATATATATATATATAGTCCACCGCTGTGGTCTCAAGGTAGCGTGCTGCCTTGTCATGCAGTGGGCCCGGGTTCGATTCCCAGTCAGCGCAGTTTTTCTGGGTGAGGTTTTTATCAGGGTTTTTCCTCACCTGTAAGACAAATGTCAGGAAAACTTTAAGGCCCAAACGGTCCCCCGAAATCATATGGCCATCATCATCATCATCATCCTTCACTGGTGTGGAAAGCAGCGGGAAGCTACCACACCTACAATTCCCTAGTAAAGCTGCAAAGCATAGCATGAAAATGCTATGATTGCAGTGGAAGACCTGCCCTCAGGCAGAATTACTATGGATGGATATATATATAGTATATAGTAATTCTGCCTGAGGGATAGGTCTTTTGCTGCAATCATAGCATTTTCATGCTATGTTTTGCAGCTTTACTAGGGAATTATAGGTGTGGTAGCTTCCTGTTGCTTTCCACACTGGTGAAGGTTGATGATGATGATGGCCGGGTGATTTTCGGGTACCATTGGGCCCTAAGCTTCCTGACATTTGTCTTACAGGTGAGAAAAAACCCCAAAAAGAACTTCATCCAGGAGCCTGTCTCGACCGGGAATCGAATCCGTGCCCAATATGTGACAAGGCAGCACGCTACCTTGAGACCACAGCGGGGTGGACTATATATATATATATTATAATCTGAAAGAGGAAATAATATTCTTGGCATATGTAAGTTAATGTGAGTAAAGGTACCCCATTAACAGGTCACAAAAGCCACGGAGCATGGATATGAGGATCCACAATTATTGTTACCTTATGGCATGAGAAGGAGATGTAGTGATATGTGTCCAATAATAAATTCCCAGAAAATGTTCAGGTACTCATTTCATAGGAGGCTGAGTCAGCTTCATGTCTATTCTAGACATAAATCAGAGAAAAAGAGGCCCATTTCTCTGCTATCGGGGATCAAACCTGGGCAATCCACCCTGAAGCCTGAGCTACATGACCCTCATTAAAAAAAATTATAATAAAATCTAATGTAACTTTTACTTACCACTTATATTATCTTAGATACAGAGTGACAATCATAAACAGTATTATGATATCCTGCACTGCGTTAGTTAAAATCCTCAAATAACAGTTTTTGTGTAACCTGAATTCTTTGATATGTGATGCAGAGTCAAGTTTCCATATTACAGACATTATATCATAAGACTCCATAAGCATATTTTACATTTTTTTTTATTTCTTGCATTTCTGTTGTAATAGTATATTACGATGCGAGGTTGGGAAGTGTTTTTTACAGAAGTGAGGAAAGTTTAAAAATCGAGCGATAGCAAGATTTTTAATTTCCAAGATTCTGTAAACCATTTCACAAACATGCGTTGTACATTATTTTTTGTATGATGGTGTTTTCAAAATAATAAATAATAGTAAAATAATAACATCTTTGTTGGAAATATTTGCGTTCATTATAAACAACTGACTAACATTAACAATGTGGGCAATGTTTATTAGTTGATACTACAGCAGGCCATGACACCAATCACTCATAAAATGGCAGCAAGTATGTATTTATTGTTTTATATTGTTTCAAATAAAGTTCATTTCATTTAAA
This sequence comes from Diploptera punctata, assembly GCA_030220185.1. Taxonomy (NCBI): domain Eukaryota; kingdom Metazoa; phylum Arthropoda; class Insecta; order Blattodea; family Blaberidae; genus Diploptera; species Diploptera punctata. Next base: position 1,299,348 of record JASPKZ010003445.1, on the reverse strand, counting down.
ATGCAGTGATTTGTTTCATATAATGTATATTAACACTACATTTTGGATATATTTTTGTATATACATTATATGTAGTATACATAAAGGGCAGTGGTTTTACTTCCCGTACAAGGTTTGTAATATGTAATATGTAATATTACAGTATAATTATTTAGGTTGGCTACCCCAAAATGTAGGAAGTTGAACTTTCTATCATGGTCGCCAATGCTGTAAGTATGACAAAATGCACTATCACGCAAAACAGTAATATTTTCTAATAATACTCCATGGCATGATAGGTGTAAAAAATCTTGATCCATAATTAGCTGCTGCCCTCACAGCCACATGTTGCATTTACAGAGGTGAATGATTATTATCCAGCTAGTATACGGGTGACATGTCGTCAGCATGTCGAGTTCTCCAGGAGTTATAGCTGGTTTTCTCAACTTGGAGCCACTACATATTAAACCTACCCAAATTCCACATTATGTTGTGTGACAGCAGTCCTATGCTACACAAACCTCCAAGAAAAAATGTCTTCTTTAATGGGATCTCAAGCCAACACATGTCACATATCATAAAAATACAATAGGAAGTAACACGAGATTCTATTTGAATTAATATTGGGAAGTAAACATTATGAGGTTATATCATTAATAGTGAGTGGAGAACATATTTTTAACGACTCACCTCATATAATTTCAAATTTCTTTGATACCAGCGGTTTCAGACAATATCTTGTCCCTCTTCAGTCATGGCTTCCACTGAAGAGGGACAAGATATTGTCTGAAACCGCCGGTATCAAAGAAATTTGAAATTATATGAGGTGAGTCGTTAAAAATATGTTCTCCACTCACTATTAACATGAGATTCTATTTAATAAATAAGTTGGGTCTGATGTCATCTTACCTATACAAGCTGAAGATAGAGCAAAGATGCTCTGAAACATGTCCTGCAAGAAACAACCAATATGATGTAATATGACATCATACTCAACTTATTCCTTAATGTCACATAGCTCTGTACCAAGACATCTTGCCTCAGTGACTACTTGACTATGTTCAAAGATAAATCTTTTCTAATATATTCATTAAAGTAAGGTGATAAAAAGATGTTTTCTTACTATGTTTCTCTCATTGTTTTCTTTCAGAAGTACAGTAGTTTATATCTCATCCCATGTGGTCCTAGCAAAAGAGTTAGAAATGTATTTTTCTCGTAGTGCTACTAACAAAGTTTTCTGATTAATGTTGCAAGTTGGTTCCTGATGTGGTTTGTTATGTGTTTGACAGGAGTGAAAAAGAAAAACCCCAGCCTGCCATATTACTACAAGATTCCAAAGACTGTGGGATTCTTACTTGTAGGCCTCCATTTCTGCAGCGATTTGCTGGAATTAAGGTAATGTTTGTTTCTTTGTTTATTAATGTTTAGCACTTGGCAATGCAGCCATCAACTCTCTATTTTCCTGATGCTGTAGATTTGGATGAATGGATTGGACATTAGATCAGATTAGAACAATTTATTGATTAATCAACTTAAGGGCATTATTTGAGGAATTGAATAATATCATAAAATGATTGTTTTAGGTTGACATCCTAATGTTATGAAATTAACTAATTCTCTGTCGGCCGCAGTGGACTAGTGGTTGTGCTCCTTGCCCCTGGTCCCAAGGGTCGCAGGTTCAAACCCGGCTGGGGTCGATGGATTTTTTAGGATGGAAAAATCCAAGGAGCAAGTCCTCCGGGAGGGACTTTAAGCCGTGGGTCCCGAGTCTGAAGATTTTCAGGCTCGTAAAAAATCCTTAAGCCTGAATGAAAAGGCCTCTAAGTAATATTTACCGAATTTTCCCGTCCTAGTACTACCTTGGTTTCCTAGATGTCAGTATGAGGTGGAATGCTGACCACGGACCACTCAAAATGACATCTATATGATAACAAGTGTAACTAAATTAGTATGGTTCAAATTCTTCCCTATAGGGGGAGAATGCCTAAATCTCTGTAAAGGGAAAACAATACAAAACTAATTCTTCATAATCAGAAGTATGCGCTAATTTACTATAAATTGGTTTAAGAGACCATTACTTGCTTTCAGTCATCTGATAATTCTCTTAGTTTAGAAATTCAATTGATAAATTTATTTATTGAAATTCTCTCAATAACGATTGGCATAAATCTATCGTTAGCCCCATAACATGACAACCTTGTGTAGGTTATTGTGTTATAGGACCCATTACTATTTGTTATGAATGAATGGAAATGAAATCTATCTATGACATTATGTAGTCTCTAATGGTGTTCCTGGTTTCTTACATATTGTATATTCATATATAACTCCTATCCAAGGCTATATATTTTGGTTTTAGCATTTTTTTTTCTACAATGTATGAGGAGTTTGCCCACAGCATCAACCCCCAACCTGGAGGACCAGAGACTTTTTCTGGAGTCCAACATAGATAAGTTGCTTTCACTGCAGCTAAGAGTCTGATCGACCCTTTATTGCCTCATCTGCCATCTGCACCATACTGTAGGTCTCCTACAATGCTGTATCCCCGTTGGGGTCTTCACCGTAACCCTGGCTAGGGACCCTTACAAGGTACTATTAGCCGGGCGAACTGAACCAAGGTTTTTTAACAAGGTGTTACTCCTCCCCCTCCTCCTTTCTCTTCCGGACTTGGGACTGGCAAAGGTAGAGTTAAGTGGTATGGACATATAATGAGAAGAAGGGACACAGAAACAAACAAAGAAGTATTGAAATGGATACCTCCTGGAAAAGGGAAACGTGGTAGACCAAAGCCAATGTGGATAAAAGGAATTCAAGACAACATGAAGAAGAGAAATATGACAGAAGCAGACACACAAGACCGGGAAGTGTGGAAGAAAAAATTGTATATTTTGGTTGAGGGTACCTGTGTAAATAACAGAAACAATCCTGAAATTAAAAAAAAATATATATATATAACTCACGTTGCCATTTTCTGGCTGGGCTCAGAGCCTCAAGGAGAGGCTACAACCCTCCCTTTGGCCCTATTCTGCCTTAAGTGTTACATAGGCTCAGAGTTGTGTGGATGTACATGAATGTGATCCTCTGGATCGCCACAATCACATATTTTAAACCACTGACATTTGCCAGTTCAGACTATTTTTCTTAAAAGAGATGAGGTGCTTTCCGAAGATGATTTGCAATGATCAATTTATAATTTACAAAATATGGCTCAAAGAGTAGGGTGCGTGTAGGCAAATAGTTTTCAGACACTTTTGAAATCCAGAATGGGTTGAAGCAGGGAGATGCACTATCTCCTCTACTATTTAATTTTGTACTAGAGCATGCCATTAAATCTTTAGAGAATGAGGAAGGCTTACAACTGAATGGTGTTAATAAGCTGTTAGTTTATGCTGATGATGTAGTACTACTGGCTGATAGCGAGGAGATACTAAAGGACAACACGCACACACTATTGAATAATGCTAAGAAATTAGGGCTGGAAGTAAATATCAGTAAAACTAAATATATGGTCACACGTAGAAATTCAGTATATAATGGAAATGGACAGCTAATGACAAATGAGGGAAATTTTGAGGAAGTGGCTGAATTCAAATACCTAGGAACAATAATCACAAATAGGAATGAGATGCACAAAGAGATTAAACATAGGCTCAATTCTGGAAATGCATGCTATAATGCATTGCAGAGAGTTTTGATGTCCCAACTCCTTTTAAAAAACGTTAAGCTGAAAATATATAAAACTATTATTCTACCAGTTATATTATATGGGTGCGAAACATGGACTCTTACTTTAAGGGAGGAAAGGAGATTACGAGTATTTGAGAATAAAGTTCTTAGGAAAATTTTTGGACCAAAGAGAGATGAACAGACAGGTGAATGGAGAAGACTACATAACAATGAACTACATGGTCTTTATAGGAAGCCAGATATAATAAGAACAGTTAAGTCTCATATACTGCGATGGGCAGGACATGTTGCACATATGGGGAATGAAAGACATGCATGGAAACTTCTTATAGGAAAGCCAGAAGGAAAACGCCCAGTTGGTAGACCAAGAATGAGGTGGGAGAACAACATTAACTATGATTTGAGGGAAGTAGATTATACAGGGAATGATTGAAAAGCATTAGCTCAGGATAGGGATGTATGGAGAGCTTATGTCCGTGCGGCCATGAACCTACGGGTTCGATAGTGCCAGTGAGTAAGTAAGTAAGTAAAATATAGGTGCCAAATTTAATATGGAAATATCAATTAACAAAACTAAAATTCTGGCATTTCATGGAAAGGACCCCATACAAAGTAAAATTTGTCTCCAGAATAAAATTTTAGTGAGATCTAATCAATTTAAATATCTTGGATATTATCTCTATCTGGGATGAAAAGGATATCCCTGAAAAAATTACTAGTTATAATAAAAGTTTGGGAATTATTAATCAAGTTATGAAACCATCCCTTGTACAAAAAATGACCAGATTACGTTTATATAACACTTTGGCTAGACCAGTGTTGACCTATGGTAGTGAAGCATGGACACTAAAAAGACAACATGAAAGCAGAATAACTGCTTGTGAAATGAGATTCATGCGCAGAACAGAGGGTTACACCAGATGGGATCGGAAAAGGAACACCGATATCTTAAAAGAATTGAAGACTACGCCAATTTTGGAATATATTAAACAGTACCAACTAAATTGGAAACACTATCTTGAAAGAATGAGTTCAAATCGGATCCCCAAAGCTTTTATAATTATATACCAAGAGGACGAAGATCACTGGGCCGTCCTATGAAACACTGGAGGGAAAATTTTCTATAGGAACGTAACAGGCCTTGGCCTAATACTTGAAAGAAGAAGAAGAAGAAGAAGAAGAAGAAGAGATCTGGTGAAATAAAATGATTGAATGAATGAATGAATGAATGAATGAATGAAGTTGAAATGACATGATAGGGGAGGGAAGAGAAGTGAATAGTGTTGGTGCGATAAAATTTGGGAAACAGGAGAGCTCTGAGAAAAATCTGAAATATCCTGGTATGGCCCACTGCCAATGCCTCTCTGGAACTACCAAGATTTGAACTTGAGATCCTAGTTGGGACAGCCACACACACTAGCCACACATCTATTGAGATGGCATTAGGCTGGACATTGGTGAAGGTGGTCCTGATTCATCTCTTGCACAGGGGGCAAGTGGGGAAGAGATAATTCCAATTCTGTGGAAATGCTTTGACAGACAATCAAGACCCATGGTCAATCTAAAAGTAGGAACAACACTTTTTATTGGATACTCAGGAATTTTAAATAATTGTGTTTTGATCCACTCCCATCTTTTATATTTTTAAAATTTCTAAAACTAATTGGACAATATAATTTTAAATTCTGAAATGTTTGATCTCTTAGCTGTTAGGAATGGCAAATCTGATGAAGGATTCTGCACAATACTACCGTACATCCTTTCTTTTCTAGATGATCAGTTACCGGTATTTCATTTCCAAATAAGCCGCAGTGTGCTGTCACTCAATGAAAAAATTATTAAGCTTTTAATGAATACAGTATTTTCAACAATCCAGTTTTATTGTATCTAGTTGATATACTGTCTGTGACAGCAGTAATAGCCGTTCTTGAATCACAAAATATTACTGCCTGGAAGAAAGAAATTCGACAAAGCAGGTTTTGCAATTTCCTTTGCAAGTAAACATCTATCAGAGTTGAACTTTTATAGGAATAAATCACTATGCGGTTTAATTTAAGATAAATTAAAATCTTTTATTCCTCTCTTCATAATTAATCTTCTAAGTATTCATTACTTAGAAGATTTATTATGAGGAGAGGTATGAACATTTTAATTTATCTATCAGAGTATTTGAAGAAAAAAATTATATGCTTGAACCTAGGACCTTTGGCTTTCTAGGCCAATGCTCTACCACTGAGCTACCTGAGAAACTAAAATCTAAATGCATATTTTTCTCTTATACATTGTTAATTCCCGATCACCATCTATCAGAGTGTTTTAGCCCAACTCCTGAATTGTTGCAGTTGCCATAAATTAGTATAATTTTATTGTTATAATTCAGGGAACTTATCCAACAGAGAAAGAAATAGAGGAGTACTGAAAACCAAATTTTTTTAGAGGAGTATGTATATATTTGCTTTTCTTGCTCCTCATTAAAACATATGTTTTATTAATATTTGAACAAGATAGCAGGAGCTTCTCTTTTTTTCCTACAAAACATGTCCCTCCTCTGATTAATTTGTAAGTCTTCTTCTCTTCTTCATCCATACAAGTCTTAGGCCTAGAGGCCTGTTACAATCTCATTGATGAATTTTGTATCCAGTGCTTCCCTAGATGGCCCAGAGTCTCTTCTCTGTTGGATAATAACAAAGCATGGCTTTGGGAACTCTATCTGAACTCATTCATAGCAAATGATTAATCCAGTTGTTATGGTATTCATGTATGTACTTAATGACAGGTTCCTTCAAGACATCATCATTGCATTTGTAATCCCACTAGGTGTACCTTGCTGTATATCTTATTAATCTCATTTCGTTAGAATTTATCCTGCTCTCCTCTCCCTTTCTTCAAGTCCATGTCTTACTGCCATAACAAAGTGCATGTCTTTGCTAAGGTTTTGTATAACTGTACTCTGATATTTCTCTGGCCTAGTGATGGTTTTATTACTGAATTTATTATTCTCATGATCTAATTGAAATTAATAATTTTATTTGATATGACTACTTCATCCAAATATGTTAATGTATATCCAAGATAAGTAAATGAATCTACTCTCTTTCCAGTATTTTTGAATCTATACAAGAATGCTATGTACAGGGTATTTTCCAAGAAAAGCTATTAATCCCTCTGGTCCATCCGAGGCTTGTTGTGAGAATTGAAAGCAACTCTAAAATACTGCCTGACAGATTGCCAGCCCGAAGTGGTAAAACAATTGTGTTTCCATCCATCCAGCATTTCCTCTGCAAGTGATGTTATGGTTACTCCCCCAATACTTAGTCCCCAGAGCCTCATCTGTTATAAGCAGGTTGCATCACGGGCAGGTTGAGATTAGGTTTTGGATAGGAGAGGTTTTAGAATGTACTTTACTATCCCTTGAATTTGTTAGTATCATTGGAAAGCTCCTTTATATCACTCATTTCTTCTCGGTACTCCATTATGTATATATATTAATTTCTTCTCTCTTTCCTCTTCTACCTCCGTGTAGAGAATTACAGAAAGGTTATGAATTATTGGAAATTATATCACTAGAATTTAGTTTTAACAATGGTATCCAAGGTAAATAAATAACATATCAAAAAAAATATTTGGTTTTTTAATATCTAATTTTAAAAAATTGATTAGAAAACTATCATTATCATGCACTCACAATAGATATATAAAAGACTTGAAACTATATCTTCTGCTAAAACTTATATAAAGTCATAAAATTTATAAATTAAAATTCATGAGATGAGCAGTCTTGGTAATGTAAACAATCAGTCTTTTGAATTACATATTTTCTGTCCATCACACTGGTTCAATTATGCATTAAGAATTCCAGGTTTACTAGAGATATACAACATCTTCTGATACCATTGGTAATTTGTAACAAAAAAAATTATTTACCATGACTTATGCTCTAATTTTGGAGCAACAAACAGATGCTTTCACAAATGCTAGTAAATATACAGGTGAATATAGTTCTGCCTATAGGTTATCAATTATCTTTTTACCTGTTAAATGATCAGTATTTTATTTTATTTTATTATAAATTGTACAAAAATGGGAGCATAATAAAATAACAAAAGAATTGATTATTTCATTTGGTTATTTTTTTATTATAAGAACAATGAAATGAGTTTTATTTGACTATTTAACTCATGCCCCAAATGATAGTCAGTGACCAATCATGTTTCAATGAATTTTGTTTTACAATCAATGACAATCGTGTTTCACCTAGCTCTTTATCAATTTCTCTTTATCAGCTCCTGCTTTTGTGATAAAGGAAACTCCTCCTTATAATATTCTGAACAGCTCAGAGCATTATTTTTCTCCAACAAATACATTGAATGCAGCAAATAATGTAACAGATTCCTAGATTTTACTGTGTTGTTTATGAAAATAATAAATTAATAACCTATAATGTTGATTATAATATACAGTTTGATGTGTTTCATTATTTCTCCACTAGGGTGCATTCTTACAATATTTCATTCTTATTTAGCAATAAATAATATGAGAACTCTGCCTTCCAGGTGCCCCAACCTAAGAAATTGATTACAATTCTACCAATGCCAGGGGAGAAAGCCAGAAATGTCATAAAAGACAACCTGGTGGCATTAGACAAAAAAAATATATCAAGTTGTAGTGAATATGCATAACCTCACATTTCTGACAAACATCGCCATTTACATTAAATATATAAATATTTTAAAATACCGGTAACTATATTTAAATAATGACTTTTGAGTAAACAGCTTAATTTTATTCATTAAATAGTTCTAATAAATGCCACTCTTGATTTCCAAGTCCTCTAGACAAATTGGAAATCACTCATGGCATTACTTATGATAAAAAGAAATTGTTTCTTCCATTATCAATCTGGCTTTTCTTCTGCTGAAGTTTATGAGTAAGTTATTTTTTACTACTAGAGGTTACCAGCCTCTAGCCAAACCCCTCTTCCTGAAGGGCAGGGAACTGCAATTTCGGAGTGTTCGTCTCCTAGAGAAGTTGCCTTCACTACGGCTTTGGGGACTTCTCTTCTCCCCACGTAACCCTATGGACGGGGCCCTACCCAGGTACTACACACTGGGCGAGTGGGACATGGAGCTCACAAAAGGACAGGGGTGCCTACTCCCTGGAGTGAAATATTTGCAATAACTGATAAAATAGATACATATAGACAAAAATTGAAGCAACACATAGACAGAATGAATGAAGATAGATATCCAAAGCAAATAACAAAATACAAACCTAAAGGCACCCGAGATGTGGGCAGACCTAGAAAGAGATGGGCTGAAGTCGGAATGGGTCAACAGACCTAATCCATGAATGTAAATGATGATGATGATGGTGGTTTCTTCCATTACTATCTCAGTAGCTCTATGTTACGAGTGTCAGTATTTAAAGCTAGAAAACTACAATTCAACTTGTCAGTCCTGATGGACTAGTGCTTGCCTCTGGTTCACACCTGACAGAGGTCAATGTAAGCCATGAGTCCTATATAATTGATTTACAACACATAAGAGTATGGAATCAAGCCTGACAGAGGTCTCCAAACAAAATGTATCAGTCCTTTCACATCCAGATTTGACTTGTGATGCTAATGACCTTTGCTGTTAAAAGCAATGTAAAATAAAATAATATTTAATAACTACAGTTTAACTTCCAATGTCACTCATTCTTCACTCCACGGTGCTGGACTTCTGATGACATTAAATTCCAAGGCACAACAAGTCTAGAAAGCCCATGGCCTACCATCCAGCTATGATCTCACATCCACGTTTGTTAATCGCAGAAGTGGACAATCATCCAGACAGAATAGGGGTAACTCATATTGTTAGCATGTTGGGTCCCCCAGCTGTTATAGCTGGTTTTCTCAACATGGAGCTGCTACCCAAATTTCTCACACTGCTGGGTGGGCACCGGCCCCATACTGGATAAAATTCTATGAGAAAATTTCTTCCCCCACAGGGAATCGAACCAGATTATGTCCCATAGCTCTGTATGAAGACAGATCTCTTAGATCAATGGCCACAGCACAGGACATTCTTAATTATGTGTTTGTAATTAATAATACTAATTTTATTTGTTACTTATTCTAAAATTAATTTAAAATTATATTTACATACATTTATTGTATGCTTCTTTAGTAAGATTGATTTTTCAGGCCTTTGAATCAAAATAGATAAAAAAATATATTAATAATAAGAGACATGCGCTATAGTTGAGTGGTTAAGGCAAGATGCTTTGGAGCAAGGCTAAGGGAGTTGCGCTGGTTCCAGTCTCCATGGGGGGAGAAATTTTCTTATGGAATTTTGGCCAGTATGGGACTTGTGCCCACCCAGCATAGCGGCTCCAGGTTGTAAAAACCAGCTATAACAACTGGGGACCCGACATGCTGACCACATGTCACCCCTACACTGGCTAGATGATCGTCTGTGATTAACACATGTGGATGTGAGGCCAGCATCCAGCTGGTAGCTAAGAGCCTTCTAGACCTGTCATGCCATGGAGTTTTTATTAATATTAAAAAATATTCCCTATTAGACAAACACATGAGAAAATATTTAAAATTTGTCATTCGCGGTGGACTAGAGTTTATGCTCCTTGCCTCTGGTCCCGAGGGTTGCGGGTTCAAACCCGGCCGGGGTCGATGGATTTTCTTTTAGGATGGAAAAATCCAAGGAGCAAGTCCTCTGGGAGGGACTTTAAGCCGTGGGTCCCAAGTCTGAAGATTTTCAGGCTCGTAAAAGATCCTTAAGCCTGAATGAAAGGCCTCTAAGCAAATTTTACTGAATTTTCCCATCTTAGTACTACCTTGGTTTCCTAGATGTCAGTTTGAGGCAGAATGCTGACCACAGACCACTCAAATGACATCTGTACGAAAACAAGTGTAACTAAATTAGTATGGTTCAAATTCTTCACTATAGGGGGAGAGTGCCTAAATCTCTGTTAAAGGAAAACATGGGCTTACAAGACAAGACTCTACATGATCTTATTTTAAGTCTTGAAAATGTATATAGAAGTAAGACTATTTAGGTGTTTTCACTTTTCTTATTTTGCACCATATTTATGCATATTATGTGCCTTGGACAACTACCTATTTAATATTAAGATTAAATTTAAATGTTTCATATCTCACCTCATATCCAGTCTTCTGACAGACCAGTTTCAAAGCCTGGGCAGCTTCATCTTTAGTAATTTCTCATCGACTAATGTTATGTCGATCAGAAGAACAGCTTCTTCCTCTCTCTATTGGTGGACCAATAAACCTCCAGATCAACTCAGATCCACGGGAATTTCGAAGTTCTTTCTTGTTTTTTTTAATGTGAATTTTTTCCCAAACCGTGAGTTCTTTTTGTTTTTCTATTTGTTTAATTCATAGCAAAACAGGAAGAAGAAAAACAAGGAAGAAAAACGTCCATCCATCCATAGTAATTCTGCCTGAAGGCAGGTCCTTCACTGCAATCATAGCATTTTCATGCTATGCTTGCAGCTTTACTAGGGAATTGTAGGTGTGGTAGCTTCCCGTTGCTTTCCACACCGATGAAGGATGATGATGATGATGATAATGATAAGGATGATGGCCATATGATTTCGGGGACCGTTTGGGCCTTAAAGTTTTCCTGACATTTGTCTTACAGGTGAGGAAAACCCCAATAAAAACCTCACCCAGAAAAACTGCCCTGACTGGGAATCGAACCCGGACCCGCTGCGTGACAAGGCAGCACGCTACCTCGAGACCACAGCGGTGGACAAGAAAAACTTATAAACTTCAAAATTCCCAAGGATTCTGAGTTGATCCAGAGGTTTATAGGTCCACCAACAGAGGGAGGAAGAAGCAGTTCTTATGATTGACATAACATGAGTCGATGAGAAATTACTGAAGATGAAGCTGTCTAGGCTTTGAAACCAGTCTAGTTAGAAGACTGGATATGATGTGAGGTATGAAACATTTTAATTTAATCTTAAATTAAACCTCATAGTGATTTTTTCCTATAAAAGTTCAATATCCATTGAATATTTAAATAAAGTGACACTATGAGGGTATTTTTAAATAATAGAAGTTAGAATATTGACAACTCACCTCATATTTGTAGATTTCTTGAAGACCCATGTTTCGATGCATTAATTAAATTATTAGAATTAATATTATTAATGCCTTTTTATTTATGTAGTTTTTTTTTTTGAACATGATGAAATTTTGGGTCTTTATTAGGGCTATGTCTAGTAATCCAACTCATTACCGGGATCAATTCTTTCTAACTCAGAAAGAGTTGGGTCTTCAAGAAATCTACAAATATGAGGTGAGTCATGAATATTCTAACTCCTATTATTTAACTATCTATATATCTAAGCCACTCATCTTTAATAAGGGAAGTTTGGCTGAGATTGTTCTACATTTTCTTCAAATGAGTTTTAATAATGCTGTGGTTTTATGTTTTGCAGGTTTTTGTACTTCTTCTATCCTTCCTAGTAACTCTTCAACAAGCCTTAAGTTCTGGTTATATTAACTCAGTAATAACAACAATTGAGAAGAGATTCGAAATACCTTCTAGTTTATCAGGCCTCATAGCATCTTCCTATGAAATTGGCAATGTTATTACAGTCATCTTCGTTAGCTATCTTGGTAGTAGAAGACATATTCCTGTATGGATAGCAGTTGGTAAGTTTATATATTTATTGATACTTATTTATTTGTCATTAAACAATGATTTTGTGCAAATAAACAAAGAAAAATAAACTATTACTTCATTCATAGTTAAGTATGGGAAATAACATTATGAGGTTCTTAATTCATAAATTAATTAGTCATTTTTTACATCTTACCTCATATTTTATGTTTCTTTAAATATGGGAAATAGTTTTCAAGAGAAAACACCTCTCTCATTTTCAACCGACATTATGACTACTGGATTTTCGTTGGAATCTCCATCAATAACGTTGCCATCTGGTGTTGATTTGATGAACTTCGAGATGAGGTCACATTCATCAGGAATCCCAAAATTCATGGATCTAAATTTGTTCTTCTGAAGATATATCAACTCCCAAATTGTCAATTCTAAAGGTTTTTCCAAATGTTTTAAAAGTTGGGCTTCTTATTAAATTTTAAGAAAATTACTTTTCATCCTGAAATACATAATAAATTTCAAAAAAATTTCAAGAAATTCAATACATATTACAATATTGCATTGGCACCGATAAATAAATTTGGTAATCTATTAATAACTAATAAGAAATTGAACACCCCAGATCGCAAAAAATCTGGAATTTATCAAATTCGTTGTAAGGACTGCAATAAAGTATACAGAGGAAAAACAAAAAGGAATTTGGACACTCACACTAAGGAACACTTTAGAAATATTAAAAATGGTGAAATTGAAAAATCAGCTATTGCAGCACATAGTTTATTGGAGAATCATAAAATTGAAAAAGAAGCCCAACTTTTAAAACATTTGGAAAAACCTTTAGAATTGACAATTTGGGGAAGATATATACTCAGAAGAACATACTTAGATCCATGAATTTCGAGATTCCTGATAAACGTGACCTCATCTCGAAGTTCATCAAATCAACACCACATGGCAACATTATTGATGGAGATTCCAATGAAAATCCGGTAGTCATAATGTCAGTTGAAAATGAGAGAGATGTTTTCTCTTGAAAACTAGTTCCCGTGTTTAAAGAAACATAAAATATGAGGTGAGATGTAAAAAATGACTCATTAATTTACGTTTTACTTCATTGCAACCATTGCAATATTGATAACAAATGGAATGCATAGGCACCATATTTGAATTACGTTTCTTGCTGTCAATATTAATATATTTAAACTACAGGTACCACACAACAAATTTTGATGCGGAAGTAACGGCTATTCATATTTCACTCCAACAATTACTATACAGAATAAATAAATTTCAAAATGCGGTCATACTCTCTGATTCTAAGGCAGCAATATATGCAATAAATTCACACAAAATGAAGTCAATACAAATTAAAGAGTGCTACAAAATGATTCAACAACTTCAAAAACTACAGAAAAGAATTCAATTGCAATGGATACCTGCACATTGTGGAATTGCTGGAAATGACACTGCTGATTTTCTTGCCAAAAAAGGCTCCAATCTAATTCAGAATACTACTAAAAGCTTACCTTTCACATCCATAAAAAAGAATAATTAAAAACAAATATAAAATCAAACAAAACCAAGACATATGTAATAAAGCCAAAGACAAAAAATAGAATATTGTAGTAAAGAAGCCAGATATTATTCCAGAAATTCCACGTAAAACTACAGTATCAAAATTTAGACTACTTACAGAACATGACTATTTGGTCAAACATTTATATAAAATAGGAATCTACACGAATCCAAATTGTCCTCTATGCAACAAAGACGAAGAATGAACGAAGAACATCTACAAACCTGTGAAGTATTACCTGTTGGATGCACCATAGAGAAATATTGGAGAGCAAGAACGCTAATGGCTTCATTGCCAAGGCCCAGCATTTGAAAACAACAACTACAGGTACCACAATAAGCAATTACTTTTGAGATTTACTTCACATTTACACATGTAAGTCTTTAAACTTAAAAACTAAAAACCCAAAAATAATTAGCACCAACCTTATAATTGTTATTTTTGTCTATACTAATTCTGAGCTAAATTCCGGTCGTACTGTAAACAAACTTTTACAATTTAATACACAAGTGATCTTCTTGGTGATAAAATATTAAAATGTATATACAGCGAATATGCCCAATTCACCAATTAATGTTTTAAAATGGTTAACACGTTTCCACAGCCAAACTGTCATTCTCAAGACCAGATATTGACTGAAGACAAAATTGATAATCAGTCAGTATCTGGTCTTGAGGATGACAGCTTGGCTGTGGAAACGTGTTGAGCATTTTAAAACATTAATTGGTGAATTGGGCATATTGACTGTATATATATTTTAAACTTTTTATAAGGTATTACTCCACCAACTCCTCTATTGGAGGAACTGTGGTACTACTTTTCCCTGCCATATGGCTGAATTTTATATGAAACTGTCAATGGTAGAAATATTGTTCTTAGGCAACATCATATTTTATGTGAAATAAGACTGAATACAAGAAAATATGGTACCAATAATAGGAAAATCCTCCATTTCTTGTTTATTTATGACAGAGAATTGACAAAAATTATATATGGGCCTACCTAATCAGAGTTTACACTTTTTCCCTGGTATCGATATATATCCGTTATTTACAATTTCATCATGAGCAGAATTTATGCTCCATGCTGATACACTTGTAAATTCTTCTCTTATTTTCACCATATCCTGAATTGCTTTGTGGGGTATTTTTCACTACACTGTTTGAAAACATTCAGAATAATTTGTTTCTCTCTGCTTTTCAAAGGCCTTCCTTTTCAATGTTGTACAAATTCTACAGAAGTGGCTATTTTGAAACATTTGAAAATAATAAATAAATAAATAAATGTATTTTACATTGTGTATGCATTAGAATGAAAGAATGCTTATTTAATTTAATAAATTGTAATTATATATTTTAAGATTCTCCCATATAATCTATATAGAATGTGCTATATAATACTTACTTACTTACTTACTTACTTACTTACTTACTTAATCACTGGCGCTATTGAACCCATAGGTTCATGGCAGTGCAGGCATAAGCTCTTCATACATCCCTATCCTGAGCTAATGCTTTCCAATCATTTCCCCTGCTAGATAATACATGTATTTTTATTTTCTTTATTTCAAGTGTTAGAGAATGAACTACATTTTGTTACACACTCAAAGGCAAAGCCATTATTTGACCAATGAAAATGCAACCATACATATGCCTTGTTTTCAGTACAACTGGAACTTAGCTCAAAATTGTTATAGCATAGGCTAATAGTTAGATCTCGTTTCTGTGTGGGAAATGTAGCACAAAACTTTCCACTGCTGTCATATAATTAATAATATTTCAGTTTAATTTTATGTTTGATTTAAAATGTTAAATTAAATTATTCTAGCTGTATATTTATCCTCTTTGTCTTACATATGTTATTAGTTAGGTTCAATTTTGGCGGTTCCTTTTAAGACATCTTGTACTGGAAAAATTTCGATTTTGAACATTTATTAAAACTTGATGTCTTGTGTAACAATGGATGACTTCACCAGAATATCTTAATAATTTTGTCAATGTTAAGAAAACGGCACTCACAAAAACAGTAATTGTCGTAAAATCAAATGTTTCCTACCTCTCCTCATATAAATCTTCTAAGTAGATCGCAATTTCGAGACCATAATGGTCTCATCTTCAGTACTATCTTGGCAACTGATGTTATGTCGATCGGAAGAAACTCTTCTTCTTCCCTCTGTTGGTGGACCGAAGAACCTCTAGATCAGGGGAAGATATTGATGCTAGAATTAGAAAATCAAAAGCTATATTCTCACAATTGTCACCCATATGGAGATCTAAACAAATCTCAACTAGAACTAAATTCAGATTTTTTTTATAGATATTCTTAAGAAGTATGAGGTGAGTCAAAAACAACTCAACAAAAATTAAAATAAACCTCATAGTGTTATTTTCTACCTACATAACTTAAATTCAGATTATTCAATAGCAATGTGAAAGTATATTGCTATATGGATGTGAGACATGGAAAGGAACAATTTCATTATATAAAAATTGCAAGTACATATAAATAGAAGCATGGGAGTTAGTTTGAGAATCTGGTGGCCAAAAACCATATCAAACAAGAAATTATAACATCACAGAATGAGATCTGGAAGGAGATTAAATATCGCAGATGGAAATGGATTGGACACATTCTCAGAAGAGAATTAGACAGTGTGCCAAAGAGAGATTTTTTATATTTGAAGAGAAAAATTTTAGACAGTGTGCCAAAGAGATATTTTTTATATTTGAAGAGAAAAATTTTCGCCCAGACTGAGACTCGAACTCAGGACCTTCGGCTTTCCAGGCCAATGCTCTACCAACTGAGCTATCGGGGCGAGTTCCAATCTAAATGCAAATTTTTCTCTTATATACATTGTAATTTCTGCGCACCAAATGCTATGAAACCTTTGCTTCTATCTATTCTATCTGGAATGGAATCCATAGTGACTGCCTAGAAAAAAAAAAAGAAAGATAAAAAATTACATGGCACATTACATGAAGTCAGAAATATATTAGTCATTCAAAATATCTCTGCAGGCAGAAGAATTATGAACCTCTGTTTGTTGCTACACGTGACGTCATATAAGGCAGTGTACACTGTCAGCGTCACATATTCTATTCCTGCATAAACACGACTGCAGTGCCCTCCGTCAACAACTGTGCTTATTCCTTAAACGGGTAATAGCAAGAAATAGAGTTAGATGGCATGCTTTCACAAAGACATTATGCTTCCAAGAGGAGTGACGGAACTACTACTATTATGATGTGACAGGCCTACAAGATGCTTGACATACCAGGAGACTGCTGGCTTCACATTCATATGTGTTAATCACAGAGATGGACAGTCATCTAGCCAATATAGGAGTGATATATGATCAAAATATGGATCCCCCAGCCATTATAGATGGTATTCTCAACCTGGAGTCACTACTAATTGTAACTAATCAAATTTCTTGTGATGCTAGTTTGTATCAGTCCCATAATGACCAAAATTCCAATAGATAGTTTCTTCCCCACGGGGACTCAAACCTACACAAGTCCTATAGCTCTGCACCAAGGCATGATGCCTTAAATTGTTCAGGGACAGTGTTTTGATATAATTATGGCTTAATTGTTGAATACTATCTTCATTAGAATGAAAATTATACAATTTTTTTCCTGTATTTTATATTAATAATTTAGTTGTGACTTTCAATGTGAAGTGTTGAGTTATGATATAATAATTCAATATATAAATATAAACAACACATTTTTCTATTTTTTTTTTTTAGGTTCAATTGTAATGGGCATAGGATCAATTATATTTACGGTGCCTCATTTCATAGCTGAGCCAAACTCAGCATCCACGCTGGCTAATTCAACCAGTGACAATATTTGTCGAGGAGTGCCTGTCAGAGAAACAGATATGGGATTAGGAAGACTTTCATCAGGTATGTTATTCGGTGAATGGATTGTAGAAACAAAGTATAAACCATGACGAAATTTTTAATTTTTTTTATAGTTGATATGGAAACAATCAAAAAACTTATAAAACCACAATCATGGTTTAGAATTTGTTTCTGCAATCCATTCAATATCAACTTTTTAATTTTACTAATATTTGTATACGTGATGAATATCAAATATCTTCATAGTTAAATATGGGAAATAACATTATGAGGTTCTTAATTCATAAATTAATAAGTCATTTTTTAACATCTTACCTCATATTTTATGTTTCTTCAGACATGGGAACTAGTTTTTGAGAGAAGTCATAATGTCGGTTGAAAATGAGAGAGATCCTTCTCTCGAAAACTAGTTCCCATGTTTGAAGAAACATAAAATATGAGGTAAGATGTTAAAAAATGACTGATTCATTTACGAATCAAATGTCTTTCATAGTTTGTCTTAATACATAAGACATAAATACTCCATAGTTCAACAGGTGTGGAATGCTTGGCTGCTGGCCTCATATCTATATGTGTTATTCACAAAAGTGGATGATCATCCAGCCAGTATCAGAGTGACACGTGTAATCATCATGATCTACTATCTATAACAAACCAAAATCTTCTTGATGATGGGTGGGCTCTGCTCCCATACTGGCCGAAATTTCATGAGAAAATGTCTTCCTCCAAAGGGACTTGAATATCATAGCAACAAGCTACCACTTGACTATATATTTTAAATGTAAAAATTAGGAAAAACAATTTTTTATTTATAGATAATGGTCATCTTTGCAAATTTTCTATAGGTAATGGTAATTGTGTTGTGAAAATTTTAGCATTCTTCCTAGGCCTAGAAATATTGGCATATTAAAAACATGGGAGATGCTTAACTGAGATTTTTCTTGGTTTGCCTCAGTTGTCAAGGCAAATACTGGTTTTGAATTTCTGTACCAAGATCCATTTCATCATAGTCACTTTTCAATAAAACAATTAAAATTAAATTACTGAATTAAAAAAAAAAAGACTCCATGGTATGATAGGCCTAGAAGGCCCTTGGCCTACAAGCTGACTGCTAGCCTCACTTCCACATGTTTCAATCACAGAAATGGATGATCATCCTGCCAGTTATGGGGTGATATGTGATCAGTATGTTAGTTCCTCCTGTCATTATAGCTGGTTTTCTCTCCCAGAAGCTTCTATTAATCACAGTATCCAATATTCTTCATGAATTGTGATGCTGGGTGAAAACCATAATGGCCAAATTCCATGAAGAAATTAATTTTTCGTCCATAGCGACTTCAACCAGCAGATCCCACAACTCTGCACCAAGGCATGATACCTTAGATCACCTCAACAGTACAAACTTTAGGAGCAGGACAAATACAATAAAAACTGCTACGGTTCTCAGGGTAGGCAAGAGATCTCAGGGTTGTGAACTTTTTATAAGCAAAAGAACAACGTATAAATTTTCCGCTCAATTTTAATGAATCCAAAACTATATTATGGAAAAATACATTTTTTGTTAATACAATTATAATTTTTCTCTAAGAGTGGAGTCGATGAAGTTATTCGAGATCCATGTGCTTGAATCAAATATTTTCAAAGTCCAAATGTTTTAAAGGACTAAATCTTTATAAAGTCATAGATAACTTTAAATTTAACAAGTTCTCGATGAATCTAAACTTTAACTGGATCAGAGATCGTGGTCTGCAGATCTACGATGTTATAACACTGAACACAGATTAACCGAGAGTGAGAAATTTTGATATATGTTCTTGCTTAAAAAGAAGATAGCTCCTCCCACTTCTTCAATTCCACCTGATACAATTTGAATATACATATGTTACAATAAATCTTATTCGCTAGTCATGTGTTCCCTTAGAGGGGGTTTTACGCTCTTGGAGTTCCTGAAATGTAAATTTGTCAACACTGCTATGTATACCTTGATAATTTACACGTGTGGTTCTTTTACGTGTAAATGTTATCCTTATTTCTTGGAATTGCTGGTCAATAGTGTTAATTACATTTTCTAAGAACTGGGTTAATTGCTTTTTGATATTGTTAATAGATAACTGTTTTCAGTCTCTTTCAATTTTGTAAAATGTCATATCAAGAGATTGTTATCTTTTCTAAAGGGGGGGGGGATGAATGTCTCTTGTTACCTGCATAGACAGGTATCATTTTAACAATACTTCTTTATTCTAGACATGTAATGGAATTTTTACTTGGATATATTTCTACTTTTCCACATACATCTTTTATAGCGATATTAATAATATATTATATTTTGATTATTTATTGATTAATTTAATTTAAATAAAAATTTTGATATGATTTCCCTAATCCTTGTAATTTTCTGATTCTAATGATCTATTATAAGACATGTTTATCTTATGGTATACTTTTATTATATTTTTGGAACATTTTAGTTTTAGGTCTATGTATATAAGAGTTTTATTTTAGTTTATATATCCATCATATTATTGCCACAAAACACAGGCTACTGAATAAAGATCCTAGATTCAGTATGACTTAAATATTAACGCCTCTATAAATATGAATGAAATGAGATATATATAAAGCCAATCCTTTTTCAGGGAAGTGTGATTCAAGTTCTCTAGCATTTGCCTTATAATTAAGGATAATCTTGATGAAATTTCAACTAAAAAATTTAATCTAATGCATGAGAGATAATAGTCTTACAAATATATCTTCTTTTTTTACATTCAGAAGAGTTACAATTTCGTTGATGTACTAAATCATTGAACTTGTATTATTTTGCAGGTCTTTCATCACCGCCTTTAGCACCACACAACAACCTGAGAGGGGATAATTGTATCCAAGGCTCTCCCTCCACAGCAGGACCTGTGATGTTGTTTTTGTTAGCACAGCTCTTGCTTGGATGTGGTGGGTCTCCACTGTTCACCTTGGGTACAACATACATAGATGATCATGTTCGCCCCGAGAGTGCTTCTCTATATATTGGTTAGTACATGTTAATGTAGGGATAAAAAATATTTTTTCCATTCTTCCTCTTCTTCTTCTTCTCAAGTCCATCGTTTCCTTGGCCGTCCCAAAGATATTTTTCCATGTGGTTTGTAGGTGTTGATCGTTTTGGGTAATCATGTATTGTCCGTTCTGTCTAAATGTTCTTTCTATTGGTACTTATGCTCGTCTACGGTAGTTCATCGAGTACTGAAAATATATCCAGTTCATTTCTTACTGATTGATTGTGTAATCTATCCAGCGCGTGTACATCCTTTTTACGGATCTTAAAAATTTCATTTCAGAGGTTTGAATGTGTGAGATATCTTTTTTTGTAAGTACCCAAGATTCATATCCATATAAAAGAACAGGAACAGCCATAATTTTATGAAACATGATCTGAATTTCTATTCGAGTCTTTCGAAGGGTTCTTCTTATGTTGCCACACATCATTTGATATCGGTTTAATTTATTATGTATATCCCAATCATAGCTATATGTTATATCTGAAC
The DNA here is from genome assembly GCA_030220185.1 of Diploptera punctata. Lineage (NCBI taxonomy): Eukaryota > Metazoa > Arthropoda > Insecta > Blattodea > Blaberidae > Diploptera > Diploptera punctata. Next base: position 1,278,051 of record JASPKZ010003445.1, on the reverse strand, counting down.
CAAGATAGTTACAGTGTGCTATCTGTTCTATTATTTCATTATTGATTACCGATACTATTTTTGTTCTGACTGGCACTTTGCCCTGAAAAGCCATAATTTTAGTTTTTGAAGTTGAGACTTTAAGATTATAATAGAGTTCTAATTGATTAAATGGCTCTTTGTAAATCATCCTCTGACTTCTGTATAATTACCAGATCATCTGCATACATTAAAATATTCATATACATTTCCTTATTAATTTGTATTCCTATTGGACTTGATTTTTTCCATTTTCGTATAACCTCATCAAAATGTTTTTTCCATTGAGGAGGTAATATTCTTGTAAAATAAATGTCAGTTTATTTATCTTTTATTTTTTTTTTATTATTCTGGCTTTTACAATGAATATACATTTTTCCGGTACCCATGTTCACAGTTAACTACACATTTGTTTCAACACATTTTTCCATTCTTGTCTGTTCATCCATATATCTTCTTCTATTTCCCATTCCCTCTTAGTTTCATTGATTCCCTGAATCCACGTAATATTTGGTCTACCCTTCTTTTTCCTTCCCTGTGGTTCCCAATCCATGATTATCTTAGGTAGTCTTCCTTCTTCCATCCTTCTAATGTGTCCGTACCAATTTGTTTCTTCTTTATAAAATCTAATATTGAATATTGTACCTGCATTTTTTCTTTTATATATGAATTTCTGATTTTATCCTTCCTGGATATTCTTGCAGCACGTCTCCAGTAGTCCATTTCAGTGGCGAGTAATTTTTTTTTCATTTGTGCATTTAAAGCCCACACATCAGCTCCATAGGTAATAATGCTTCTGATTATCTGATTATTGTATATTTATCTTTTAACATACATATTAATTCAAATTAATTCTCTATTATAATTAGGTATACCAATACATGTAATGCATGAAAAAACCCAAGTTTAAATCCATATTGCAACAAAATGCAGTTTCTTTTTTCTCTACATGTTATCTTTAAGTGATAAAGATGTTAGTATGCATAATAACTAGTCAGTTTATTTAACAGAGTAACCAATATTCACATTCTCAATTAAATTCCTATTGTCTGAAATGAGCCATTGATGCCAGCTTTCCTCATGATTCTGGTGTGAATAAACTTGGAGAACAAACCTTCCTTGTTAGGAACTTCTCAAAGATCATTCATTCCCCACCAGGGGGATGAGGAAAACTGACATCAAAGGCTTATTTTTAACAAGTCAGAATTTATGAAAATACAATAGGAAGTAACATTATGAGGTTCAATCTGTACCAACTGAAGAAAGAGCAAAAATGCTTTGAAACATGTCTCATAAGTAGAGATCCGTGAAATTTGCGAGTCGTGATAACGCGAAATGTTCTAATTTTGTCATTTTCTTGTACCATTTCTTAACTCCACTTCCCATAACCTCAAAAAAAGCATTTATGAATCATGATATAATGTGAAATCCTACGATAATGCGAAATAACACCAAAATTTAAAATTTTCAACAAATTCCGGAGATTTTTTGTTCTATTTGCGAAATTTTCATAATGCATTTTTAAACATTGTTTTTGGATTCCATCTTCTTTTTAACTGCCATATCCGATGACATCATATCTGCTTCCTCCATGCACTCTTGCTAAGGGAAATGGTTGCAACACAAGTTCACAACATAGAGGTAATATTTTCTGTCCTTCTCATGCTCAAATATGGTCTCTCCATAGATTTTAAGTTCTATGGCCAATATGAATTCCAAGAAATACGAATTATATTAACGTATAAGATAAGTTTTTTTACCTAAATTTTTGCAGACATAATTATCAATTTTATATCCCTTAAGCTACTGGATATATCATTCTTATTGGGTTTAATGTACTAAACTGGGAATAAAAAGACTCAAATTTACATTTTTTTAGAATAACACTGCCAAATTCCCAATAACATCGAAATCTGGAAATTTTAAAATGAATTTTCCCTAAAAATAAAACCACTTTCACGGATCTCTACTTATAAGAAATAACGAAATATGAGGTAAGATGAAGCAGACCTATCTTATTTATTAAGTCAGAATTTAGTTGATAATGGGGATGATGATCTCCAAAATATCTCCAGATGAGATGATTATGATTTGTGGAATCAGATGTAAAGTTTTTGATTCATATTTCTTTGTTCTGTTGATATTTACCTCATAATGTTACTTCCCCCTGAATTTTTCATAAACTTGTTTAACTTAATATTTAATTTTAGGAAGTTATATTTTGAGGTTATTTTAATTATATTATTTTTGGTCTGGACATCTTACCTCAATATTAATGTTGATTTGTTCTTGAACATGTTTCAAAACAATTCTCTGTTTTATCTGGAGTCTGGGAAAGCTGAAGATAAAACAGAGAATTGTTTTGAAACATGTTCAAGAACAAATCAACATTAATATTGAGGTAAGATGTCCAGACCAAAAATAATATAATTGTTTAACTTATTTTTCCAGTATATGGTGCAGTAATATAATTCTAATGTTATTACCTGTTTCTTAAAGATGTGGTTATTTAATTACAGAATATACGCAAAACAGGTTTAACACACAGATTTTTCCCCCTCAGAAATAACTACATTTAATAAAAAACAAATCACTGACAAATTATCTTGAAGTTTAAACATCCTGTACAATAAGAGATGTATTAAAATAAGTCCAACCAAGATTTGTAAGCAGTGCACAAGGAAAAAGGAAATGTTAAATACAAGCAAATATAAATAATATTCATTTAAATATACAGTATTCCATTTAGTGTCATTAAAAAAATTCTATGCACCTAATTTTTTTTAACTCAGTGATCCGCGTTGAGGCAGTCAATCCCATTGCTTGAGTTTGTAGTGAAATCTGCAAAATAATTTTCATTGCTAGTTGAGCCAATCCGTAACTGCATCCTTTATCCTAATTTGAATAGAACCTTTGTCCCTTCAGTTATTTCTTGAATGATTCAGAAAGTTTAAAATTCTTACATAACAAACATTTGTTGTATGCAGGATATCTAAGATCTCCTATTTCTTCTTTGGATGCACCAGTAAACAACATTGATATTGTGGAAAATAATCTTCTTCATTACATGTATCCCCCGGGGTTTAGCTATAAACAGAGAGACAGTTTCCAACGACCATCCAGTCTGCAGCCGACTGTTGAGGAGTTCACAGAAAGCACGCAGTATCTCCTGATGATGTCTACCGCAGCAGTAGACGAAACGTCGAGTAAGAAGACAACCAGACCACGGCCTATAAGCCCGGAAGACGAACCAAATATGGATCAAGACGCCGGCCGTGAAAGCCTACAATTAGATATAGGAAAGACAGAAGAAATGAATCCTTTGGCCTCGAATACTCTAATACCATCAGGGTCGAAGAAAACAAGAGGTCAGGCAAGGGAGACTGGATAGGAAAGTAAAAAAGAAGAATCTGGTACTAGAAAAGGAAAAAATACCAGATCGGTTAAAGATAAAAGTAAGGAGCAAAACACAAGTAAGTGGAAACAATGTTTTGCTCAGCTTGGGCACCTTGTGGTCACTTTCCACATATCCCCTAGATGGGGACCCCTGAGGGGGTCGTGAAAAATAATGTTCTATGAAAGTTGTCTGATGGATTGTGCACTGTCTAAACCATCTTCAGTGAAGTGTCAGTTGTCTAAAAATGAAACCTGTGGAAAAATTTAGACTAAATTCTTGCACCACAACTTCACTTATACATGCATGTTTCTAACTAAACCAACTGCTCAAGAAAAATCACATTTCATACATTATTTTTTTCTCTCTGTTGTTTCTTAATTAGATAAAATTTAAATTTTCAGGATGTATGTATAGTATGGCAGCTTTTGGACCAGTTCTTGGATTTCTTCTAGGTGCATATTTATTATCATTCCACATGGACTCCTTCTCCAGTTCCATTGTCACTATTGGTAAGTAGAAAACAAAAATTTATTAGCAACATATTTTAATTTAATATGATAAATTTGGGAATTTTTAATATTATGAGGTTTTATTGATAAGAATAAATTAAAGAAATTTAAACAACAGAAAAGGTTACAGGAATACACCACCCTGCAACATGATTCCAAGAAAGATGAAAAATTCAAGAAATTGACTTACCATCTTGAAGTTCATAATAAATTTCAAAAATATTTCAAAAAATTTAATATAACATTGGCTCCAATTAACAAATTCAGCCTGGGTAATTAACTAATAATAAAGTTAACACCCCAGAACAATAAAAAATCCAGAATTTATCAAATTGATTGCAATAGGATATATATAGCAAAAACAAAAAGGAACTTGGAAACTCGTAAAAAATAACACTTTAAAAACATAAAGAATGGAGAAATTGAAAAATCAGCTATAGCAGCATATAGTTTATTAGAGAATCACAGAATTGAAAAAGAAGCAAAACTTTTGAAACATCTATCTAAATCTTTGGATTTAACAGTTTGGGAAAAGATATATATTCAAAAAAACCATACTAGAACACGAACTTCGAGATTCCGGACGAACCAAGCTTGATTACAAAGTTCTTCAAAAATACACCAGATAGCAGTTTAGAAAATGACTCCTTAGAAAGAACACTAGATGGCAGTTTGGATAATTACTGGCAAAAGAAAAAAATGAGTCGTAAAAACAGCTGATGATGGTCGCCAATATGTTTAAAAAACATAGAAGTATGAGGTAAGAAGAATTCACGATTCATTTGATTCTTATTAAAGATATTTAAGTTTCATTTCAACATTTTGTTTTATAACTGCATACTTAACTTCTGCAAACTATTGTAATGGGTAGAAAATTAATAAGGAAAAACTGCTGTTCTGCTGGCTTGGAGAGCAACAAACATATCTGTTATTCTCTTGGTAAGCAGCCAGTAATTTTGAAGTTAGATGTATGTAAATAAATTATTCTTCGTGTATAATTGTTCAGTAATATTCTTATAGAAATGAGGTCATCTCATACATAGTTGATTAAGGAAATATGCTTTAAGGTGGAAGTTTGTGGGTTCAGTTCCTGAAAGTATCAGGATTTTTAAACTGATTCTAACTTTCTGGTGGCACTGTGGATCTGGAATTAACTCTGCCTCAAACAGAAATGAGTTACATACTATGCTCTACGTTCATGCAGGACCTAACAAACTGGCAGATATCTCATGTCAATTGTCCACAAAGGTGGGAGCCTTAACCTTCCTCCACCCCAGTGCCTCCTAAGGCAAGTAGTGTGACCATTTTACTTTACTTACTATTTTAGAAATGCTATTTGTTTAATAAGTGTATTTTTATTACAGATCCCGGTGACAGAAGATGGGTTGGAATGTGGTGGGGAGGTTTCCTACTTTGTGGCCTCCTCCTTATTTTAGTTGCCATTCCTTTTTATGCCTTTCCTAAGACATTACAGGTAAGTAAAATGAAAAGAAAAACTAATAGTAATAATAATATAACACTGGTCGACAAGGTTTTCTTCACAAGAAATCTGATTTGTGAATCTAGTGCATTTTTTCATAATGAATTCAGGTATGTAGTCAGAATTTTTCCATCAGGCACAGTTTTTTGTGACAGCTACTTTTTTAAAATTGATTTAACCTCAGAGGTCCTCATCTAGGGGATATGTGGATGGCGACCACAAGGTGCCCAAGCTGTGCAAAACATTTCTTCCACTTAATTGTGTTTTGCACTCTTTTAACTTTACTATCTAACCTCTCTTGGTTAACTCTTGTTTTTTTTCGACCCCGACACTATTAGGGCATCCGAGGGCTAGGGAGTCTTTACTTTCTTCCATTTCTTCTTTCCTTTATTTTCTTTTCTTCTCCAGAAAAGCCTGACCAGAGGCTATAAGATGACAGCCCCATCACTGGTCTTGCCTTCCTTTGGCCAGCAATCAATCGAAGGGACTATTATTATGCTTTCAAGTCTTATACGAGAATTTCCCTCAAACGCTGGAGGGAAAATTTTCTATAGGATCGTAACAGGCCTTGGCCTAATACTTGGAAGGAAGAAGAAGAAGAAGATTTTAGCATTTTCTTTGACCTGTCATAGGAACCTTTACCTTACATGAAGAGTTCCCTGTACCAGTTATGCAGATATGACCTTAACTTATAACTCTGATTCTGACCTAGTTCAAACTGAAAATGATTCAGATGGAAATAAAAATGATCTTACATAAAATATGCCCGAAAATCACTATCTACCACTTTCTAGGTAAGTCAGAATGAGTTAGAGTTAGATGGATTCTATTAAAATTATGAAAATTATCATTATCATCATCCATGCAAGTATTAGGCCATGTGGCCTGTTACGGTCTCAAAGAGAAATTTTCCATCCAGCGCTTTTGTGGACGTCCCAGCGATCTTTTGCCTTGGGGGCAGTAGCGAAGTATGGCTTTTGGAATTCTATGAGACGGCATTCGTTGAAGATGCTTTCCAGTTGTTCTGAAAATTATAAAAAATGTAAATGAATATCACAGAAAACTCTTGCCTGATAGCAAATTACTGAAATGATATTTAAATTCAGGATGAAAAATACTTCTAAAATCTCATATTTTTATTCTTGTGAAAGAAAAAAGTTTATTTTTGTCGACCAGTGTAATACAATGAGTTGGTTCAGGCAGCAGCATTTAAGTTTCATATTCGGGAGGTCCAGAGTTCAAACCCCAGAATATCCCAATAGTGATATATTCCAATCCAAATTTTACCGTCTTTAAATGAAAACTTAAATAATGTTATAAAATAATTAGTTAGTATTAATATTTGCGTATTTATATAAATTTTAATTTTTTTTTGTATTTGTAAGCCATTGTTTTCCCTTTACAGAGATTTAGGCGCTCTCCCCCTACAGGGAAGAATTTGAACCATACTAATTTAGTTACACTTGTTTTCGTATAGAGGTCATTTTGAGTGGTATGTGGTCAGCGTTCCGCCTCATACTGACATCTAGGAAACCAAGGTGGTACTGGACGGGAAAATTCGGTAAATTTTACTTAGAGGCCTTTTCATTCAGGCTTAAGGATTTTTTACGAGCCTGAAAATCTTCAGACTCGGGACCCATGGCTTGAAGTCCCTCCCGGAGGACTTGCTCCTTGGATTTTTTCGTCCTAAAAAATCCATCGACCCCGGCCGGGTTTGAACCCGCGACCCTTGGGACCAGAGGCAAGGAGCATAACCACTAGTCCACCGCGGTCGACATATTTTAATAAATCCATTAATCATTAACCCATATAAGTTTATAAATATTAAGTAGTTATATAAAAGAAAAGTTCTTCTTCTTCTTCTTCCTTCCAAGTATTAGGCCAAGGCCTGTTACGATCCTATAGAAAATTTTCCCTCCACCTTCCGGGAAATTCTCGTATAAGACTTGAAAGCATAATAATAGTCCCTTTGATTGGTTGCTGGCCAAAGGAAGGCAAGACCAGTGATGGGGCTGCCATCTTATAGCCTCTGGTCAGGCTTTTCTGGAGAAGAAAAGAAAATAAAGGAAAGAAGAAATGGAAGAAAGAAAAGACTCCCTAGCCCTCGGATGCCCTAATAGCATCGGGGTCGAAAAAAACAAGAGTTAACCAAGAGAGGTTAGATAGTAAAGTTAAAAGAGTGCAAAACACAAGTAAGTGGAAGAAATGTTTTGCTCAGCTTGGGCACCTTGTGGTCGCCATCCACATATCCCCTAGATGAGGACCCCTGAGGGATAAAAGAAAAGTTAAAAGAGGAATTAAACCTCTAATATGTGCTTTCAAAACACAATACTTTCAGATTCAACTCTTATTTATCAATACCAACCAACATCACTTGGCTATTTTTTTCTGGTTTTTCTCAGTTGTCAATGTAAGTTCTGGTTTGGAATTTCATAGTAGAACCCATTTCATCGTAATCACTTTTTCATGGTCCATCCATCCCTAGTAATTCTACCCGAGGGCAGGTCTTTCACTGCAATCATAGCATTTTCATGCTATGCTTTGCAGCTTTACTAGGGAATTTTAGGTGTGGTAGCTTCCCATTGCTTTCCACACCGGTGAAGGATGATGATGATGATGATGATAGCCAGATGATTTTCGGGGACCA